>BLSH010276289.1:86945-130197 GCA_018402905.1 Glandirana rugosa | reverse complement strand
AATGATGAGCCATCCGTAGGATACATGATTATGTCCTGTCTGAGGGACACACAAGCAGGTATTCAATGTAATATATCTCTAGTTTTTTTTCCTTTCTCTTCCTTTTTTTCCCTTTCCGTTTCTCTCACTCTGTGCTCACCTGAAACGCTGATTTTGAGTAGCTTAACGATTATTTCTATTTGTGGGCTCCGTGTGACAATTTTTGCCAATAGTTGGCAAAACTTGGCCTAGGTTCACACTGCTGCAGGATTGAAATCGTGCGAGTTCAGCTGAACTCATACCCGCATGTCAGTCTGGCTTCGGAGGTGACTTCAGAGACATGATGAGTACAAGGGCATCTTCCCGACAACCCTGGCCGGTGGTTGTCGGAGGGGTCTGCGGGTGGGGGGGGCTTATTGGAATCTGGATACCCCCTTAAACAAGGGGGCCCCCAGATCCCGGCCCCCCACCCTATGTGAATGAGTATGGGGTACATTGTACCCCTACCCATTCACCCAAAAAAAGTGTCAAAAATAAAAACAGCACACAGGTTTTTGAAACGTAATTTATTAAAAGCAGCTCGAGCGTCTCTTCCGATTTCTTCTCCCTTCTCCGATTCTTTTCCTCTTTCTGCTGTCTTCTCCCTGTGCCTGGGCTCCTATCTCCACTGTCTTCTCCCTGCGATGCGCTCGACTCTCTTTCCTGCTGTAATGCCAAGTCTGCTGTGTACCATTACATATATAGCCATGGGGAGTGTCCACTCGATGATATCAGGAAGCCCCGCCCCTTGTGACGTCATGCCTGGGGCATGATGGGGCAGTGATGTCACAAGGGGGTGGGGCCTCTTGACAACATCACTGTCTGGCCACGCCCCATGGCTATATAAAAGTGATGGCACATTGCTGACCTAGCATTACAGTGAGAGGGAGCATCAAAAGAACATTGGAGGAAGAACAGAGGGAGAATACAGTGGAGAGAGGCGACCCAGCAGAGGGAAAAGACAGCAGAGAGAGGAAAAGAACTGGAGAGAGGAGAAGACATCAGCAGAGGGAGCAGAAATCAGACGCCGGAGCTGCTTTAATAAATTTGGTCAAAAACCTGTGTACCGTTTTTTTTTTTTTAGGTGAATGTACCCCGTACTGATTCACATAGGGTGGGGGGGGGGCAGGATCTGGGGGCCCCCACACCATTTTTTTTTTTAAATTTGCCAAAGTCGGATCATACGACTGTCATGTCGTACCAGTGTGAACCCAGCCTAAGGCCCCTTTCACTTGGGCTTTCAGATCAGGTCCACCTGTCAGTTTTTCTGGTGGACTTGATCAGACCCTCCATTCAGCCCTATGGGGCGGCGGATGTCAGCGGTGACATTTCAGCTAACACCCGCTGCTATCAGAGCCAATCCTGTCCATGAAATCTAGATGGATGGAAACCCTATTTTCCATCCATCTGCTGGATCGGATTGAAAACGGACAGGCAGTCCGTTTTCATCCGTTCTCCCCATAGAGGAGAGTGGGGCTTTGACAGGTCCGTCTCTGCACTGTGAGCAGAAATGGACCGGTCATCCTGCTCAGTCGGGATCAAATCCATGTGTATTTTTTTTTCATGCTTTCCATTTATTCACCTTTTTCCTCTTTTCTGCATGTTCCAGCCATTAATTCCCCTATTATCTTATTATTTTTGTCCTTTTTTTGCTGCATATTTATGATCCCTTTTCTTCACTCTTCCCAGCCTGCTCTCTTGGCTCCTTCACAATCGCATTCCTATCTCTCCTCTGGTGTATACAAATGGTTAACTATACTTCACACGTTGTACGACGCACCCACGGCATCGCTAATGATGAAAGGCTATTCTACAAAACCCCTAAATATACAAAGAGGGACTCGGCAGGGATGCCCCCTGTCTCCATTGCTTTTTATTTTAGCATTGGAACCACTCGCAATCAAGATCCAATCCAGCCAGGATGTCAGGGGGATAACATGTGGAAACAGGGAACATAAATGTTTGCTATTCATAGACGACATATTGATGGTTATCTCGTCACCAGTTACCACTCTTCCTAACCTATACGCAATACTTCGTCCTTTTGCGATAGATTCAGGACTATCAATCAATCATGAAAAATCACGGGCCCTTAATATATGCTTGCCAGATAAAACCAAAAAGACTCTAGAGCGATCCTACGAGTGTCGCTGGGAGCCGGAGGCCCTTCCCTACTTGGGCATTCGTCTGACGCCCACATTACAAACACTATATGCTAAGAACTACCCAATGCTCTAGAAACGTTTGATAACTGACCTAAGTAGATAGCAACTCCATTCTCCGTTGTGGTTTGGCAGACTACACTCTATAAAAATGAATATTCTTCCACGAATATTGTACTCATTTCGCACTATACCAGTGATGCCGGCCGATCAGATCAGATTTGCAGTCATTTAAAAAAAAAAAAACTGTTGCAGTATATGTGGGGGACAAGAGACCAGAGTGAATAAAGGGACATTATTCTCCCCAAAACGGAGGTATGGATTGGGATTTCCCGATCCCTCAAAATATTTCTATGCGGCTCAATTGGCCCAACTGACCAGGTTTCATTCCCAGTGTCCTCAGGCGCTGTAGATGCAAACAGAACCCTATGCCTGTCAACCGAGATCGATCGCTCAAATCATGTGGCTACCAACAAGGGACCGGCCCCGATATTGTGCCCTTCCTTATCGCTGTAATTTAGCATATGGGATAGACTACTTAAATATAAATTTAAATCACCTCACAGCCCTTTGGTCCCTTTCCTACGTAATAGGGATTTCACTCCAGGTCTCACCCCCCTTACCTTTGCTTGGTGGTCCACTGACAAAACAGGTGATGGTAGAGAAATATCAAATGCCAGAATCTGAATGTTTTTGATATACCCAAATATATTATTATCTGTCTACTTTGCATTGTAACCAGGATATCACCATCATGTCGCTTATGGAATACTTATGTAATCGGTATGATAGAATCCGTGGTCATATATCTGAAATTTACACTATGCCAACTCATGCTCAGGTTAAACTGAATTATATGGTTAACTGGGAACAGGACACGCAGGTGACGATAGAGCTTGACGAATGGCACTCAATAGCATTGGAGGCCTCCAAGTCACTCATTAATACTTCTATAGTTGAAGCAAACTACAAGGTCCTGATGAGGTGGTACTTGGTGCCTGCCAGAGTGGCTGCCTTTGTCCCGGGAGCCTCTTCAAGATGCTTTCGAGGCTGTGGACAGGAGGGTACAACTTACCATATTTGGTGGCAGTGGCCAAATGTACGACGGTTTTGGATAAGGGTTTACAAGTTTATTTTTACACTTACCCAAATCAATCTACCCAAGTCCCCGACACATGCCCTGCTGGAAGGGAAAGTGGATCAGGCTTTTGGGACCCAGAGACGACTCCTAAAATTCATATTTGTATCGGCTAAAATCACAATAGCCAGGAATTGGAAACTAGCAACCATACCATTTGATCAATTGAAAAGCAAACTTTCATGGCTTATGATCAATGAACGGCTATCAGCAATATTACAGGATAAAGTCAAGAAATTTGAAAAGGTGTGGGAGCCCTGGATCCGTTATTTGAGCAACGGTCCACGGACAATTCTTGACTAGGCCGGAGGGTGGAGTCTATCTCCTTACCCCCATCCCCCCCCTTTTTTTCCCTTTTCCTCTATCTCATCTTTCCGATCTTTCTTACTCTTTGACACAGGGTTTTTCTTTAGTTTCTCTTTTTGAGCTTTGATGATGCGAGACTCAGCGAGGGTGGCCCTGTGTTTGTTAGGTCGTAGTGCCCTCCCCCCACTATTCAGGAGCAATTGGACGCGCCTCAGCGGGGAGAGCGCTCTCTGAGCCTTGTCAATACAGATTGCTGTTACATAGGAGATGGGCAGATAGCCTAAATTATAAAGACACATATTTTAGTTAAATGATAGATGATTAAATGCCTCAAACGGACATGTAACGACTACCATGCTATAAACTTACTACAAGTTTGAACACCTTTAAAACATTAGCGACAGACGGTTAATATGCAAGTGTCATATTTATTGGAAAGAACTACAACTTGTCCTTTATACAGATCCCCTATAATGAGGAGAACAAACCCTACTCTTTACATGAGGTTATCTGAAATTGTTTTTGACAATCCATGGCTCAACTTGTTTACAAAAATTGTCATTTGTAACTCTGTTATGCAAATCTTCAAATAAAAGCATTGAAACACAAATACATTGTTATGATCCATACAGACTCCATACCCCCACTAGTAGGGAATTTAATGTTTATGCCTGTAATATTTAGTCTTGTCACCAATAGCTTTTTAATGCATTTTGGCGGGATTTGATGTCGTCTGACGTCAGAGGATGGGGACGGCGTTTTTTTTTTTCCATTTTTTGCATGTTCTGATTAGTGGTTGATGTATTTATATTCCGCTTTGCACACTGTTACACTTTATCACATGCATAAGGAAGGGGTCCTTTGCGACTCTAAAACATTGCACTCGTCTCTGTGTTGTAATCTCTCTTCAATAAAAAGCCTTTGGACGGTGATTGTAGATCCATGGTGTGCTTTCTTAGGAGGAGGTGTCATGGCTAACTGCAAGATTTTTTTTTTTAACAATGTTAGGTTAGGTACAGAGGGCTGAGAAAAAAAAAAAAAAAAAAAAAAAAAACAAAACAGAGGTCAGCGATCTCACCCAATGTTCTGACAGCACACCCTGATCAGCGCTCACAGCCATTGGCTGCCAGCGCTGATTGGATCCTGGACTTCCAGTATGCCTGTCGTTAGACCAGGTTCTGCCGGACAGGCTGTTGTACACACTGGCTGAATGTCTGCCTGTTTCTGTTGAACTGACTGATATTTAGCCCATGTGTTTAGCCTTTAGAGTGAATCTGTCCCACATACATAATCCCATATCCCACAAACATACACCGCAGGAGGGCAGTTTCTACATTTTTAACACTTTGTTAGGATAAACAGTCTTAAAATCTAGTTACAATTGATAAGATCTGCCTGCACAGTACAGACAGGATTAAGCTGGCCATAGATGGATTAAATCTTGGCTGGTTTAGCAGGGACCGGATGAGATTACTTCATCTATGGGCAGGTTGGTTGTAACCAAGTCAATCCATTGTATGATTTTTTTTTTTACATGTGATTACTGTCAGCGACAATAGCCTCTAGCAGTAATCGTGTTCTGCTGGCTGGGAAGGCTCCCTGTTGGTAGAACACAATAGCAGGAGGTATTCCCCATTCGCACTGAATGTGTTGATAGAGAAAATCGGGTGATTTCCTTTCCTTTCACCTGTTGTAGAAGGAAAGAAAATCAAATCATCTACGGCTTGGCTTAATTATGGCAAACATAGCTGCCCAGCCCCCTCACAAACAAACAGAACTATAGTAGCAGTTTTCCTTGCTGGACGGCACAGAACATAGCATCTAAAAATATATGCTGCAACGTTTAAATATTTTTTATTTTTATAATTATTTTACAAAATTTAAAAACATTTTATATATTTTCAGTTATGTTATGTGAATGAGGACATGTAACAAATATAATGTAGGTATTATACCAATTTTGTTGCAAAAGTGGAAATAAAAGACTTAATCCAGTCTTAATTCCATTAGTCAGCACTTTACCGCTAAAGCAGTCCTCAAAATCACTCAATTGACTTCTGTACAACCGCCCTGCTGGAAAATTTTCTCTATAGCCAGTGTATTCTGAAGTCTCCCTGCTGTCAGAATAAAACGACACAGCGGAAGAATTCCCAGATCCACCTTGAATGTGTAGATTGGGGAATCTGGTCATTTTTTTTTCATTCAACCCGCTGGCTGAATGAAAATAAAAAGCAAAAAAAAAACAAAAAACGGACATCTATGGCTAGCTTAAAGCGGAGTTCCACTCGGTTTTGTGTTTATTAAATGTCAGCAGCTACAAAAAGTGTAGCGGCTGACTTTAAAAAAAAAAAAAAAAAAAAAAAACACAACACACTCCCCTGTCCCACTATCAAACGATGTGGCCGCCCGAAGCCTCCGTTCTCTCCGGCACTGGCATCACAAGTGTGGGCATTAGGCTGTGAAAGCTTGGGGCTCCACAGCCAGGTGCGCACTGCACCTTCTCAAATGCCGGGCAATCTTCTGGGCCCTGTGACATGTCCCAGAAGATTGCAGGGAGGGAGGGGGGAGAGGAGAACTTCTGCTTGAGCCCCGAGCGGAAGTGGGAGCTGAGTACCTGTCAAAACTAGGTACCCACCCCACCCCCTCCAAAAAAATAAAAAAAGACATGCCATTGGGTGAGGAGTCTTTAAAGTGGAAGTTCCACTTTTGGGTGGAACTCCGCTTTAAGGCACTGCTGCCTCTGATTGCAAGTCTAAGGAGTTGTGATGGGGTTATTATTGTTCTCCTTGCTGGAGGCCCTTGTCAACAATATGCCATGTGGTCTACCTACAGCTAGGTCATTTGGCCTTTCTCTTCATTTTTTGGGCACATTTTTCAAAATTTAGATCCTCCTTAACCTTTCCATATCTAAATACTTAGTCTAACTCCTAAACATTCTGAGCCATTAACCTCACCTAAAATGAACTCCTACGTGAGCTCCTAAGTCCTTTCCCAAACATTTAGCCCCTAAAAGTATCGAACACTTAACTTCCCCAAAAAGGTGTCCTTAACAGCCCCTATAATATGACCTTAACACTTATTTAGGCGCAACAACCTTTAAAATACTGAATCCCAGAGTCTACTACTGACACAAACCAAATCAAATCCCTAATATTAATCAGAAAAAAATGATTAACTCTATCCTGCTGCTTACTTGCCTTGTCCCATCTCAAGATCCTTTGTGCTGATAGTAAGTAGGTTCCATGCCAAAAGCATACTTCAATATTATCTTCAATAACACAAGCTAACAATATGATGAAAGGCGTGTACAAAATATCGCTCACGTTAAATTACTTTAATACACAATTGAGAATAAGTTAACAAAAGACAAGCATAAACAAGTCTAAAGACAGGTGCTTAACCAAGTAACACAACAACCCTTATAAAAATTGAAGGAAAAGGACAATGTTGCCATGGTTCCCACTTTTGCAAACCATGGCAACATTCTCATTCTCAGTGTAAATGAGAGAATGAACAGTTTGATTCAGATATCTACTCTGGTTTCTGGTTTGCATGGGCAATACAGATTTTCCTTTCTCCAGGTCTTATAGAGTAGATAAGGTTGTTTGTTAGAAGTGTCAAATGGTACATGGCTTAAAAATCCTCCCAAGTCCATCCCTGTTACTGGCCTATATATAGAGAGAGCTTCTGTCCACAGTTGAGATGAGGATCTTGTATAGCTTTCCACATAACCAGCATTTGATATGGCACAAAACGGTGTACCATTAGAAGTTCTCTATAATAGCATGGGTTAAAAGAGTCCAATTTGTCAGATGGCACACGCACTCCTACTGTCCTCATTCCCATGTGAGAGGCTGGGACTAAGCCAGCCTTTGCCAGGCACATGCCAAGATAAACATCGTCAATAGGGAATAGGGGAATTTCCAAGGATTTATTGTAAATGGCATGAGCTGTGAATCTGGATAGAAGAATTCCCCCACCCCCACAGTACATTGGGTAGGAATTGGAGCTGGTTACCTGTACAGGCACATAATATTTGCTACCAGATTCACGAATAGGTCCGACATTGGCTATCAGTTGTCCAACAAAGAGGTGATCATCTGCCTTCAGTCCACGTAGATAGGTGACAACATTGAAAGTGTTAACAAATACATCATCATCCCCATTAAAAATAAAATTAGCTCCTGGGCAGGTATGCTCTAACCACTGATGGAAGAGGAACTGTTTCAATGTCAGGTTAAAAAAAGTGTCATGGAAGTTCCACTGTAAAATATCACCGTAGGTTTCACTTTCAATTTTTAGAAGTTGCCTCAAATGTTTGTTCTCCCTTTCATTATTGGAAGTTCCAGAAAGAAAAATCCTTCTGACATTGGCACCATTATAGCTGCTTTCCTCCCCCCAAGTCTGGCGAATGATAGCTCTCCTTTCATAATTCCCAGGGGAAGACTTTATGGCAAGAAGCAGAAATACCCCTTTAGATTTAGCTCTTCCACCACACTTCTGTGGTGCGTTAAGGATCTGTGGAAAGCTTGTGCAATGTCTATATCTCAAGAAGTTTTTAATGTGTTCAGGTAGTTTGGAAAATCCATCAATACTTTCCACCGAGGAGTTCCCCTGACAGTGAGATACCCATTCAATTTTTTGTAGTGTAGCAGGTCCATGAGTAACATAAGGGACAAGGACAGGCGGTTTTACAATTTCTTCTACTCCATCTTCACGTGCTTGCATAATGAACAAGAGGCCAACAACCCCAACGCACAGCAGTAGTAAGCTTTCCACTTTTAAAAAAGGCCGCCTCATGCTGACTCTGTAAAGAAACAAAATAAGTATGTAAAGAAAGTCTTATTTTTCACAACAAATGCAATGCAACATCTATTGGAGTGGAACTTTAGTGGAAATTTGATAGCATAATTATTAATGTGGAATGCATTTTCATTGCTAAAAAAAATAATTTTAATCAAGTGGTTATGGGTAAATTTCTGCTTTAAATCTATTTTTTAAAGCTACATTTATATGAAAAGTGGATCCATGAAAAATTGCTTAATAACTGCTGCAGAATTAAAGAGTCTGCAAGCCCCCCAACTGATATACACATCACCCCCCCCCCCTCCTGTGTAAAGAGGGAAATGGGAGAGGAGACTGCAGCGCCGGATCAATCCAGGAGCCAGGTGCTTAGAGGCGAAGGGGCCCAGCAAGTTGTAAAACATTTTTTACCTTAACCACTTGACCTCTAGAACAGTGGTTCTCAATGCCAGTCCTCAGGACCCACCAACAGGCCAGATTTTAAGTAATACCTTGGGGAGATGCAGACTAGAATACTGCAATCACTGAGCAGCAAATTATATCACCTATGATGTATTTCGGTTATCCTGCAAACCTGGCCTGTTAGTGGGTCCCGAAGACAAGAGTTTAGAACCACTGCTCTAGAAGATTTACCCTCCTTCATGACCAGACCATTTTTTGCAATAAGGCACTGCGATATTTTAACTGACAATTGCGCGGTTGTACGATACTGTATCCAAATAAAATGTATGTAATTTTTTCCCCACAAGTAGGGCTTTCTTGTGGTGGTATTTCATCACCTCTGCAGTTTTTTTTGTGCAAAAAAAGAAGAAGGAGTGACAACAAATATTTAACCACTTCAGCCCCGGAAGGATTTACCCCATTCCTGACCAGAGCACTTTTTGCGATTCGGCACTGCGTCGCTTTAACTGACAATTGCCCGGTCGTGCGACATTGTACCCAAACAAAATTTAAGTCCTTTTTTTCCACACAAATAGAGCTTTCATTTGGTGGTATTTGATCACCTCTGTGGTTTTTATTTTTTGTGCTATAAACAAAAAGCGAAAATTTTGAAAAAAAAAAAAAAAAAATTATATTAGGCGTATATTGATTGGGTTGCGCAAAAGCTATTGTGTCTACAAACTATGGGAATAGAATTATGGTATAGGTATATATTTATATATAGATTTTTTTTTTACTAGTAATGGCAGAGATCTGCGATTTTTATCGCGACTGCGATAATGCGGCAGACAGATTGGACACTTTTGACACTTTTTTTGGACCAATTACATTTATACAGCGATCAGAGCTAAAAATAGCCACTAATTACTGTATAAATGTCACTAGTAGGGAAGGAGTTAAACTGTAGGGGGCGATCAAGGGGTTAAGTGTGTTCCCTCACTGTGTTCTAACTGTGTGGGGGCTGGGCTGGCAGGGGCATGACAGATTTGACTGTTCCTGATTACTGGGAACATTAGATCTGTCCCCTGCCAGAACGGAGATCCGCTGTGTTTACACTGGCAGATCTCAGTTCTGCCTCTATAACAGGCGATTGCAGGCGCCGGCAGACATTGAGCCCGCCTGACCCGCGGGTATGAGCGCGTGCCACTGGCGGCGCGCTCCCGCCCGCAACTGCGGCTGTGTGAGCCACTGTACATCTACGGCGATTTGCGCAGCGGTGTCAACCTGCCACCGAACAACTGTGGGTGGCAAGCAGTTAAATAAATATTTTTTACATTGATCTAAAAACAAAAAATTCGCTAAGATATCATGACCTGGAGTAGGCACAGTACACACTTTTTACACCTTGTTGGCTGCAGGCCTGTCAGGTCAGTGATTCTCAACATTTTTCAATTGCCCTTTAAATTTCTGCACAAATCTCGAGGCATTCTATGATGTAAAAAACGAAACCAATATATTTACATAACACAGTAACATCCACACACATAAGACGCATAACGTTAGAGAGGATTTATTCATCTAAAGCAAATACAAGGATGCTGTTGAGGCACCCAGCGTCCTCCTTTTCACCCAATGAGGTCATTGGTTGTTAGGGCACCGGCAGCTGGAAGGTTGGAATGGTGGACAATGAAAACCCGTGGCTTTGCAAAGCTAAAAGGCAAGCTTCACCCACCCACTGGCTTGTATACAATTTTTGGGCAATTTTTAGGCATTTTTCCAAAGCACACAGGGTGCAAAAGCTGGAAAAGTCTGCTCTAGATAGTGAGGAGAGTAATCTGCACCTTAAAAAGAAAAAAAATTGACTGATCGACAGCCGCCAATGGCTCCCACTGCTGTCTCAGGCAATGAGGGGGAGAGCCCCCAGAGAGCTAAGGCTGGATTGCAAGGGGGGGGGGGGGGGGTTGAGGGGACTGCTACACAGTAAAGTTTTTTTAGAATGCATGGAGGTTAAAAAAAAAACAAAAAAAAACAAACATACACAACTTGAACCTTTAGAACCACTTTAAAATTATGGATTAAAAATATCCTAAGCTTCAGAATGATGCATCACCGAAAACATACCTCAGATTTAAACAACATCTAAAGCCCCGTACACACGGTTCGACGGTTGTATACAACAGGTCTTACTCACGACCGTTGTATGCTAAATCGATCATTCGTATGCGCGATTTGAACAGTCGAACATACGACGGTCGTACAAGGGAGTTGTATGAGCAGACTAGAAAACTTGGTTGTACCAACAAGCGCTCATACGACCGTTGTATCGTGTGTACAGAGCAGTTGGTACAACAAAGTTGTATTGTGCAAAAGACGCATGCTCCAAAGTCAGGAATGGCTGGATGCTAATTACATGCACCTGAACGTTCTTCTGCGGTCGTACAATCGTGTAGTGCAGTCAGTATGCTACATACAACAGCCAACATACGATTTGCGATGATTGTACGTACGATCGTCGTCCCGTGTGTACAGGGCTTAAATCTGAAAACAGAAAAAAACACTTTAATTGCACACAGGTGGATGCCATTTCACTAATCATGTGAGCTCTGAAGGAAAATTGTTGCACTATTGCATACTTAGGGCTCATTCATGTGAGCGAAGTGGACTATACACCCTCAACAAAGTATATATTACTGCGCCTGAGAGTACAGGTGTTTGCGCACAGCTGCCTGAGAGGCTACGGCTGTACACTGGTAAAACGCAAACTTGAGCATTTGCATGTGTCCAAGGATGGGTGAATGCCGTGGACACAAAACGGCTTGTGTCCGCAGTGCACATCCATCACTGTATATATGCAAATGCTCGGATGTGCAGTTACCAGCATACAACCATAGACTGTCCAGAATTTGATTTTTACTCAAACACCTGCGACTTTCAGGTAAAAAAATATGCTAATTTTTATGGTGTACAACACTCACGCACCTAGGGGTTAATAATTAAATATATGTAGATTTTCTAGTGCAAAATTATAGACTGCTTTATGTAGAACAGTAACAAATCCTTAAAGTCTTTGTGCTGAAATTTAAGCTGGGAGTTGTTCAGTATTCAGTAAGTGAATGGTGTAGATCAAAGTTTCTCAGCCACAGACTTCATGTAACCCAAACCAATCACATTTTAAGAATTTCCCTTAGATGATATGGCTGTGATAAAACCAAGCCCAAAATACCAAAATTACCCGTACACGGTGAAAGGAAAAAAAAAAAAAAAAAAAAAATCACCTTGTTGAGGATACTTGAAGAATGGAAATTGGATATTCTCTTTTACTTTGCCCTTAGCCTAGGTAAAATAATCTTTTACTTTAATTACAAATTACGTAAAAAGAAAAAAAAAAAAAGAATCCATACTTCGACCTCATTCACACGGATAGTATGAGAAAATATGCTGGGTGTACCATTTGGGCGATTTCCCATGCCAAGGGAGCTACATACAAGTAAATGGTTCAGGTTTGACAAATACATCTTACATGTAAGAACAGGTAAATGACAATGCACTGAAGAAGCATCTACACTTAGAAGAGTATAGCCATGCACTTGTATGGCAGGCTGTACGTGCACCTGCAGCTCCCCAGACATGAGAAGATACCCAGAATTTTCTGCCCACCATATTTTATGCCATATTTTCTCCCCAGCATATTTTCAGCCTTTCACCATCCATGTGCAAAATGCTTACAAAAAAAAAAAAAAAATATATCTAAATTTGAACCTTTAACAATCTAAAAAAGGCATTCTTTTTTACAGTTGCGATTATAATAAAAAAAAAAATGAGGAGTACAGCCAACACAAAACACAATCATAAAAAAATCACAGTTGCTTCCATGTATACAAAATGTAGTAATATATTGACATATAAACAAAAGAAAAGGGATCACAAAGATCATTCCTGTGACTAAACTCTTGGGAGTTAGCTCATACTTCCCAACCTTCTGAGATGGGAATGAGAAACACCTACTAGCAAATGTGCTTGCAGTAAAATGCAGCTTATGCATGTATTTGCAAATGTGTGCAAACTAAACTCGTTTAAAGCACACTGTTAGACAGGATAATTTGGTTGGTTGCAGACTGGTCGGCAAGTTGAGCTGTTTATTTTCTTTGGTTTTGTTTTCTTTGCAAAATAGCTCAAGCTCTGTGAGATTGGATGTGGAACGTCTGAACAGAAGTTTTCAAGTCTTGCCACAGATTCTCGATTGGATGTAGGTCTGGACTTTGACTGGGCCATTCTAACACATGAATATGCTTTGATCTAAACCATTCCATTGTATCTCTGGCTGTATGTTTAGGGTTGTTGTCCTACTGGAAGGGGAACCTCCACCCCAATAAATCCATCTTCCCATCAAGTCTGACCATCTTCCCTGTCCCTGCTGAAGAAAAACATCCCCACAATATGATGCTGCCACCACCATGTTTCACAATGGGGATGGTGTGTTCTGGGTGATGTGCAGTGTTAGTTTTCCGCCACACATAGCGTTTTGCTTTTAGGCCAAAAAGTTCCATTTTGACCAGAGCACCTTCTTCCACATGTTTGCTGTGTCCTCCACATGGCATCTCGAAACTGCAAATGGGACTTCTCATGGCTTTCTTTCTTCAATGGCTTTCTTCTTGCCACTCTTCCATAAAGGCCAGATGTGCGGAGTGCACGACTAATAATTGTCCTGTGGACAGATTCTCCCACCTGCACTGTGGATCTCTGCAGCTCCTCCAGAGTTACCATGGGCCTCTTGGCTGCTTCTCTGATTAATGCTCTCCTTGCCTGGCCTGTCAGTTTAGGTGGGTGGCCATGTCTTGGAAGGTTTGCAGTTGTGCCATACTCTTTCCATTTTCGGATGATGAATTGAACAGTGCTCCATGAGATGTTCAAAGCTTGGGATATTTTTTTTATAACCTAACCCTGCTTTAAACTTCTCCACAACTTTATCCCTGACCTGTCTGGTGTGCTCCATGATGCTGTCTGTTCACTAAGGTCCCCTAACAAACCTCTGAGGGATTCACAGAACAGCTGTATTTATACTGAGATTAAATTACACACAGGTGGACTATTTACTAACTAGGTGACTTCTGAAGGCAATTGGTTCCACTGGATTTTAGTTAGGGGTATCAGAGTAAAGGAGGGCTGAATACAAATGCATGCCACACTTTTCACATATTTATGTGCAAAAAAATTTTGAAAACCATTTATTCATTCAAAACCATTTTGAAAAAAAAATAATTTTCCTTCTAATTCACAATTATGTGCCACTTTATGTTGATGTATCACATAAAATCCCAATAAAATACACTTACGTTTTTGGTTGTAACATGACAAAATGTGGAAAATTTCAAGGGGTATGGATACTTTTTCAAGGCACTGTAGGTGGTGGCAGTGGCCATTTGTTTGTACTGTTGAAACACTGGTGAGGGGATGCATTGGACCCCTTTGCTGCCATTGTGCTATATGCTGGGTGTCCAGTGCGCCCTTGTGCATTTAAGGAGGGATGGACTCCCTCCAGGCTCACCTGTCCTCTGCCTATCCATTAGAATGCATGCGCTGCCTCTGTGGAGGCTCTCAAAATTTAGAGTTAGGATTGCAGATAATACTGGGGTGCTGTGAAGCAGCTCTGCAGCTTACACATGTATTTCCAAACATGTGCAAACTAAACCCATTTTCAACGCATACTGTTAGACAGGATAATTTGGTTCGTTGCAGACTGGTTGTTGAGTTGAGCTGGGAATTTGTTTTGGTTTTGTTTGACATGCGTAACCCTTCCAGGTGCTCCTTGCTGCAAAGGCCATTTTTTTATACTTGCAGTAACGTGCAGCAATGCCTTGTGTAGCAGGTGTCTAAACTGCATGTCATTTGCTTGCATAAGCTCGCCAGTATGTCTATGTGCAGAGCAGAAGACACATAGGTAGTAGGTTACACACGGTTAGTCTCCTGTGATTCCTTGAGCATAAGAAACAGAGCCAATAAGAGGAACAGTGACAACCACCAATGGGGGAGGTTTTTACAGCAGCAAGGATTTCTGGGAGCAGCAGTGCTTGATGGGATTTGAAGTGCTACAGAGGAAATATGTCCTTGGACTCTGTAATGGGAAGACTGTTTCCCAGGGTGCCGTGCTGCAGGAAAAGCTCTTTGGAGGAATGATGAATTGTAGGAGAGCCTATTTGAGTGAGGAGAGGAGTTTGCATCTCTCTCTTGGGACGGTGTGATCGATCAGCAAGGATCCGGTGTGCCCTTCACAGCAGGACTGCGGCCTGGGGCCTACTTCCAGTGATCCAGCCAGCTGAATTCCTACAGTGTCCCAGCCAGCTACGGTGGTATAGTGTGTTCCGGTGGGTGATCTACAGAACCAGCTTACAGACATCTGCGTCCATTCCAGAGAGAGCGAGCGAGATGCATGGGGTGCAGTAGAAGCAGTTTTCCCTAAAGCAAGGAGTAAGCAGATACCATCAGTTCCAGCGTCATCAGTGCAGCCAGACAGTTTCTGTGATTGAATGACCAAGGGTGGTGAGCAGGCTGAAGCCTACCTTTGAATATACTCCGTTGTTTCTATCTTTTTGTCAGTACAGACTCAGCTTTCCTAGTGGATTACAAAACCCTGTGCACAGGTCCTTCTTTAACAGAGAATATATCCTGGAGTCAGTAATAACTACCAAGGCTTTCTTCTAAAGTTCACTTAAGTTTGCCTATCTGTGCCTTATCTCGGGGATTAGTAGACACTGTGATACAGGTACCTAACTGTGGAATTTACTAAAAGCAGGCAGAAGATTAGACTGGACTGCAACATCATGATCTTTGTCATTTCAGTGACCATTTCTCACTTGACCAAATTCAAAGTAAAGCATTCAATGGAACTCTCTGAATTAGAGTAGGAGAAGTCCGTTAAAAAATCGTTGTTGATTAATGATACGTGTGTTGTCATACAGTGAATATAAAGCTATATAATCTTGCTTAAGCTCCATTGCGCAGCATCAATATATATATCTGAGAGTCATTTGCTTAAATGGTGATGATAATAGAGTGAATCTTTACTCTGTCTATAGTGTATTTATCCACATCTAAAATTTACCACATTATTCCTTTGACCACCAGATATTTGACTAAGCTCTATTGGAGAATCTTCTACAGAAAATGATATACTATGCTGCTGTTATTAATCAAGAGCTTAAGTGAATGGTGAATATGCTCATTCACATTATATATTATATATAATTTGCATTATTGATCAGATGTAATATTTTGAAATCCTGCATGGTTTAATAACCCCTTTTCTGTTGCCCCTTTGAAGTGTGAGTTCCTTTCTAAGAACTCAATGCAACCCCTTATAAGTAAATATTGTCTTCCTGAAACCTGAGTTTTCTTTTGATGTGTTGTATTTAAAAGGGTAATTACCCCAAAGAGTGGGTCCAGGTGTGCCAGAGGGGACTGAAGCCGTTATTGGGGTTGAGAGGCAGAGTAACGGACACAGCATACTAAAGCAGCTCCTACGAGGGTAGTGCTACACGTGGGGGCTCGTCTGGGAGAATCCCGCTACTCTGCAATCCACTCCTCAAGACAGCACCCTTACAAGTGCCAAAATGGACCCAGATGTCGTCGCCCGGTGGTTTCATGAATAAGGCATCCTTTCAGAGTTGAGCCTGGTGATTGAGCTCCCTGGGGAGGCCTGGACTCAAGAACAGATCAGCTTAGAGATGAAGACATTGATTCCAGACCAGAAGACGTGGTTGGTGATGTCAGGCCAGATCAAGAGACCTCTTGAACCTATGCATTACTAGAGTGGAACCAGTGTGCAGTTGGCTGACAAGACTGAGTCCCGCCTAATTCAGTTAAGCACATTAGATATGTCTCCAGCAAGTTCTAGACAATCCGAGGCCATGAAGGAAAAAGACCCATCTATGACACTCTCAGTCACTCTGAGAACAGAGTTCTTCACTACTCTACAGAACTTCATGACCAAGTGTAGTCAGACCAATGTCATCCACTCTGGGGCGGGTTAGCGGAAGCGGAGATTCTTTTCAGGGGGTCTGCCCATGCAAAAAGCAGAAGAGGAGTATGAGACCTAGATGGAACAGGTCCTATGGGCCCTAGAAGAGTGGGATGTTCCTAAAGCTCAGAAGAAGCAGAGGATTACTGAAAGTCTGAAAGGAGCTACCGCTGAGGCCATTCGAAAACTTAAATCCAGCAAAAAGACATGCACGGCCTAGGACTATCATTATTTTGCAAGAGGAATTTGGTCAAAAAGAGAAGGCCTCCAACCTAATCTATCAGTTTGAGCACACCTTTCAAAATCAGGGTGAACCCTTGTCTGAGTAGATCAGAAGATAGCACAATTTGATGCAGCATCTTGTTCAAAGGAAGGGAATGGACTCTACAGCTTTAGATCAAGCCAGGATGAAACAGATCTTGAGGAGGTGCTCTACACTCCGACCCAATATGGATCCAGTTGAAAACCTGAGGGGTGTAAATCCTTATATCCAGAGCTTATTAGAATTGTCAGGGAAGAGGAAGATCTGTTGAAAAAAGATCCAGGCTCCTGCCTCAGAGCAAAGCAAAACACCCAGGAAAGAGAAAGTACTCACCTGCTATGCCCAAACAGGAGAGTATCCTCTGGAGGATGAGATGGATGCTGGATAGAGTTGAGCGAACCCGAACTGTAAAGTTTGGGTCCGTACCGAACTTTTGGGTGTCCGGGACCCGGACCCGAACCCAGACTTTTCAAAAAAAAAAAAAAAAAAAGTCCGGATTTGGGTCCCGGGTTCTCGTATTTTATTCCACGGGTTGAAAAGCTGACAAGGGCAGCCAATCAACAAGTGTTTCACTGGTTTTCCCTAGAAGCCATCACAGCCATGCCTACTAATGGCATGGCTGTGATTAGCCAGTGCACCATGTGACCCAGCCTCTATATGGGGCTGGAGTCACCGTGCTGCATGTCATATGCTCTCAGGATAGTTTAGGGAGAGAATGCTGCTGGCTCTGAGGGACAGATTGCAGAACATCTCATCCTGCATTACTGAACGATCTGATTGTGGACTAGGGAGACATACTAGTACTGGTGCTTTGAGGGACAGATTGCACACCTCATCCTGCTGCACAGAACGATCTGACTGGACTAGGTAATCTGACTGGACTAGGTAGAGTCTGTTGCTTTAAGGGAAAGATTATTCTTCTAAAATCATCATCAAGTTGTACAGGGAAAGGTTCCAGCTGTTGCTGTAAGGGAAAGATTACTGTTCTAAAATCATCTCCAAAGTGTGTGGGAAAAGCCTATTTCAGCCGCATAGAGCCATATTAGTGTTCTAAAATTTAGAATAACATGCCTCTATGCAGCTGGAAGAACAGTAATATGGCTCTATGCTCCTGCAATAGGCTTTTCCCATACACTTTGAAGATGATTTTAGAACACTAATATGGCTCTATGCGGCTGAAATAGGCTTTTCCCACACACTTTGAAGATTTTAGAATAAGCTTTCCCTTAAAGCAACAGCTGGAGGCTTTCCCTGTACAACTTGGAGATGATTTTACAATCTAAAATCATCTCCTAGTTCTATAGGGAGTGGTTCCTACTGTTGCGGGACAGATTATTGTTTCTTGCACAAAATTAAAAAGTGCATCTACATTGCTGGTTAAAAAAAAAAAAAAAAGGAAGTGTTGGCTACCTCCTTCTCCTCCACCGCCACCTCAACCTCCAACTCCACATCCACCTCCATTTTTGATTTTTTTATGTGATTTTAGGTTAAAAATTATTTGAAGTTATTTCCCTATCCCCATTTCTTTGTAGGGCACTTGTCCGACCCTTACCCCCAATTTTCCTTCCTTTTGCAGACCTCTAGGACTTTCCAGGACTTTGTTACAGCCATTTTTGTGCCTAAAAGTTTGGGTCCCCATTGATTTCAATGGGGTTCGGGGTCCGGGTCAAAGTTCGGGTCAAGTCCGGACCCGAACCCGGACTTTGTCCCAAAGTTCAGCCGAACCAGCAGAACCCGAACTTCCAGAGGTTCGATCAACTCTAATGCTGGACAGTCCAAGAGGATTACACTCCAGGCCTCATTCGCTACAGCAATGCCCGATAGCTCAAGTGATGCAAGCACAACTTGAAATGCACAAAACCAAACCACCAAGCAGGTATTGGAGGCTCAGGCAGGCTTGCAGAAGACTCTCGCGGATGTTCAACAAGCAATGATAGATTCATCCACCGGAACACGAATAGCAGAAGGAGTCAGGCCCTGTTCCACTCCAACCTCAGTGTTGAAGGAACTGCTCCTCGGGAGTCCATCTACAGTAGCTAGCTCCAAAACTAATAACGCCAAAGGGATAGTGAAGGAAGTCACAACCCTTGCGGAGGGCTCTCATTGTTGCCTCTGAGCGACCCAATGATCCACTCCCTTTGATACACAGTCCAGCGTCGGGAGGTCAGTGCACACCAGACGCCCCGAAATTGGCAAAAACCTAAACCAGGTCAAAACCTCCGCAAGAAAGGAGTGCGGATACAAGCCACCAAACAGGACAAAGCCACCACTTCCTCCAAACTTCCTGATAAGCTGGTGGGACCATCTCCTGTTGTCCCCATTCAGGTAGAGGGAATCTACACCAAGGCTCTTCTGGATACAGGAGCTCAAGTGACCCTCCTCTACAGAGACTTTTATGACAGGCACCTCAAACACCTGCCATTGCAGAAGTTGGAAGAGTTAGGCATTGGGACTCAGAACCTCTCCTGTGATTGCCATCAGTCAAGCTGACCTTCGATCCCTCTGTAGCTGGGAAAGCTGAGACCTTTGACACTTTGGTGGTGGTCTGTCCTCACCCACCAGGGGCCAGTAAGAGTTCTCTCCTCATCGACTAATACTGATCTAGTAAGAAGACTGTTGACACCGCTTGTCCAAGAGCTGGACATTTCAGTTCCAAGGGTGCATCCCATGTTGAGACAAGCATATCAGCGCCTGGTACAAGAACAGAACACCCCAGCTGAAGGAGTGGGAAAGATCTGGTTCTTGGACCGGAGTGAGAAGGTTTTACAGCCCGGTGAAGTGGCTTGTCTATGTGCAGCTGTCAAACTAAACATTAAACAACCAGGCCCTTTCATTATCCTTTAAGCAGACAGACAGGGAAAAGACATGGGAGTGGAGATGATTCCCGAAGTGGTTTCAACCAAAGCACTGCAGTCACGGGAAGATCACAGTCAGTGTTCGCAATGTAACGGCCTCACCAGTAAAGATGCCGGCTTGGATGTTGATGGGACAAGTGAATCTGGCTACCCCAGACTCACTGCCTGATTTGGTGGGGGAGAAAAAGGATGAGATCCCTGTCGATGAGTTATATCTGAAGAACACTCCTCTCTCACCCGAATGGAGGGAAAAAGCCAAGCTCCTGAGATGGCAGACAGCATTCTCCAAGAGGAAGTTTGATGTGGGTTGTGAAAAAAGCGCCCAATACCAGATCTGTCTTTAAGAGGATAAGGCATTCAGAGAGAGTCCAACAGATTCCTCTAGGGGACTTGGAAGACCTGCGTGAACAGTTAGCAGAACTGAAGAGAACAGGTATCATCCAAGAGTCCCGGAGTCCATCCACTTCCAATAGTGGTAGTACGGAATAAGAATGGGTCGCTGAGGTTGTGCATCAACTATAGGATGCTAAAGGACCATTCCTGACCAATACACCACCCCAGGGATAGAAGACACCTTGCAGAGCCTGTCAGGGGCAAAATGGTTCAACGTACTGGATCTGAAGAGTGGGTACTATCAAATCCAAATGCATGCTGAGGATCGGGAGAAGACCGCCTTCATTACCCCGATGGGGTTCTTTGAATTCAGCCGTAGCCTTAGCGTTTGTCTGGCGCCCCAGCCACCTTCCAAAGGCTCATGGAGAAGATGGTGGGTGACATCAACCTAATAGAAGTGTTGGTGTATCTAGACAACATCATTGTCTTCAGGAAGACCCTAGGAGGAGCATGAGGCACATGTGGAGAAGATCCTCAAGAGACTCCATGATGAGGGGATGAAGCGGTCTCTGGAGAAGTGCCAATTTTATCAACCTTTGGTCAACTACCTGTGTCATATATTGTCTGCCGATGCAGTGGCCACTGATCCTTAGAAGCTGGAAGCTGTCACCTCCTGGCCGAGGCCCACTAATGTGACTGAGCTCAGGTCATTTCTGGGATTCTGTTCCTATTAGAGAAGATTTGTTGAGGGATTTGCAAAAATAGCTCGCCCCTCAATGAGCTACTGAAAAGCTAAGAGGAAGAATATAACCCAGATCTGACAAAGCCTGTCAAACCAGCTGGAAGCCCCGGGAGTCCATTCAGGAACAGTGGACTGCGCAGTGTGAGGAGGCCTTTAGGCAGCTGAAATGGAGCTTAACAACTGCTCCAGTCCTGGCTTATTCTGATCCAACCAAGCCATACGAACTACATGTCGATGCCAGTCAAGATGGGTTAGGAGGAGGCTATATCAAGAGCATGATGGGCACTTACGGCCTGTCTACGTGAGTCGGAGCTTGGCACCCGCCGAGAAGGAATACTCCACTTACAAACTTGAGTTACTGGCCTTGAAGTGGGCAGTAGTGGATAAACTGAAGGAGCAGTGTTTAATGGAGCAGAGTTTGTGATTAAGACTGACAACAATCCTTTCACCTATATCCTCACTACTGCCAAGCTGGACGCCACAGGTCACAGATGGCTGCCCTATTGGGTTTTACCTTCAGCCTGAAGTATCGACCTGGGGTCGAGAGCAAAGACACAGATGCTCTGTCAAGAAGGCCCCATCGTTCCAAAGACTTTCCAGAAGGATGGACCCAATTGACCTCCGAAGGTGCACGAGCATTATGTCAGGGGGCAGAACACCAAGCTGGAGGGGGGTCCAGGCCAAAGACAGTATCAGCCGCTGGTGTCCCCAGAAGCTATTGTAATGACACCCAAGTCGGGGATGAAGGTCTGCCAAAACTCTCTAAGAAAGACTTGCGGAGGGACCAAATGGAAGACCCTCTAATGTGGCTTGGCGTTGAGGGCCTTGGAGAGCAAGCGCCCTGACCTGCTCCTTACCAACTCCCAGAAGGAAGCCAGCTCACTGCACTGAGAGTGGAATCGGCTGTAGCCCCATCAAGGGGTGGTCTACCGAAGGGGCCCCAGTGAAGATACTGAAGAAAAATGCCAATTGTTCCTGCCAGAGAAACACAGGGGGACAGTATTAGCTGCCCTGCATGACAACCATGGCCATCTAGGGCCCGAGAGAACTTTCCACCTGGTGAGAGACCGGTTCTATTGGCCCTGCATGCGGGCTGAAGTTGAGGGTTATTGCCACTCCTGTATCAGATGCATTCAAAAAGACGACTTTGCCTCACCAAGCTGCCCCAATGGGCCATCTGCAGAGCCAAGGACCCATAGAGTTGGTGTGCATTGACTTTCTGTGCTTGGAGCCTGACTTGAGCTGACAAGGGAATATCCTAGTGGTGACTGACCACTTTACTCAGTATGCCCAGGCATTTCCCACAAGGGATCAACAAGCATCCACAGTGGCCAAGATCTTAGTGAAGAAGTTCTTTGTGTACTATCGCCTGCCCCAACGTATCTACTCTGATCAAGGGAGAGATTTTCAGAGTAGCCTTATCAAGAGACTTTTATACTTATTAGTAGAGTTTAGTGAACTTCTGGAAGTCCGGGTTCTGCCGAACTTCGGGACAAAGTCCGGGTTCGGGTCCAGACAGAACCCGAACTTTGTCCCGGACCCCGAACCCCATTGAAATCAATGGGGACCCGAACTTTTAGACACAAAAATGGCTGTAAAAAAGTCATGGAAAGTCCTAGAGGTCTGCAAAAGGAAGGAAATGGGGGTAAGGGTGGGACAAGTGCCCTACAAAGAATTGGGGACAGGGAAATAACTAAAAGCATTTTAAAAAAAATAATTTCATAAAAAATCAAAAATGGAGGTGGATGTGGACCATCTTCAAACTGTGTCTGAAAAGTATTAATTAACGGTAGAAGCCATATCACTGTTCTAAAATCATCTTCAAACTGTCAAAAAAGTATAAATAAGCCGGGAGAACCCATATCACTGTTCTGCAAACATCTGGAAACTGTGTGTAACACTTTAACTAAAAGCGGTATCATATCACGGTTCTAAAATCATCTAAAAACTCTATGTGAAACTATAGCAGAGCGAAACCATATCCCCGTTCTTCTCTCTGCTATAGTTTCACACACAGTTTCCAGATGTTTGCAGAACAGTAGTTCAGTTTGTCCCGGTTTTAGTTAAAGTGTTACACACAGTTTCCAGATGTTTGCAGAACAGTGATATGGGTTCTCCCGGCTTATTTATACTTTTTTGACACAGTTTGAAGATGATTTTAGAACAGTGATATGGCTTCTACCGTTAATTAATACTTTTCAGACACAGTTTGAAGATGGTCCACATCCACCTCCATTTTTGATTTTTTATGAAATTATTTTTTTAAAAATGCTTTTAGTTATTTCCCTGTCCCCATTTCTTTGTAGGGCACTTGTCCCACCCTTACCCCCATTTTCCTTCCTTTTGCAGACCTCTAGGACTTTCCTCAACTTTCGCTCAACACTACTTATTAGGCATCAAGAAATACAGAACCACCCCATACCATCCTCAGGGGGATTCCCAGCCAGAGAGGTTCAACTTCCGAACAAAACCAGCACTGGAGAAAGCACATAGCTGCTATTGTACATGCTTACAACAGCACCGCAAATGATGCCACAGGGTACTCTCCCGATCGTCTGATCTTCAGACGGGAGGCTAGGCTGCCAGTATACTTGGCTTTCGGCACATCCCTAGACCATACCTCGACAACTTCTCACAGAGGGTATGTGGACCGACTGCAGAAAAGCCTGAAGACTGCTTATGAGAAGGCTCAAGCCACCTCAGATGCCCAAGGAAGGA
Source organism: Glandirana rugosa (assembly GCA_018402905.1). Taxonomy (NCBI): domain Eukaryota; kingdom Metazoa; phylum Chordata; class Amphibia; order Anura; family Ranidae; genus Glandirana; species Glandirana rugosa. The sequence continues at coordinate 106,465 of BLSH010276289.1, read as the reverse complement.
GGAATAAGAGGAATTTCGACCTCAGGGTACGAGTGCAGGACTTGCAACCAGGTGACAGAGTGTCAAGCACAAGTTGGCTGACCGCCGGAAGTTGCAGCTGTTTGTAAACAACATAGGGCTGCAAACGACAGTGTATCAAATCTGTGCTGGAAGGGAGCACAGGCCCGCTGAAGGCTTGGCACCACAACCATCTATTACCTCTGTCCGAAGCTGTTTGCTTACCGCCCCAGTCAGATTCACAGTCCACATCCACAACCTCTCAGAGATCCCGACCAGTGATGGTCTTAGCCTGTACCTCCTGCTGTAGATGACGACAGTGAAGATGAAGAGATGGGAATAGACTGGTTGTGGCCATCTCAGATGCCAGAGTCTGCTGCCCCCCCCCCCCCTTCTCCTTCCAAGGTGACTGAGACAGGGATGCTCAGACCAGAAGCTCCTGAGTTTGTGCCCCAAAGTCCACCTTTTGAAGAATTGGAAGACCCCCAATCTTCTATGCTGGTAGCAGATCCTAAAGGTTTTCCATCCCTCATGCAAGAGGAAGCTGAAGCTGGAGAGCAGGAAGAAGTGGCCATGTATGAAGACAAAACCTGCGTGCCTATATCTCAAGAGCCTAAAGAACAGAGAGAGAGAGAAGGGCTATTCACCCACCCAAGAGACTGACCAGTGATACTCTGGGTGAAAGCTCTGAGAAAGCGGTTTTTACCTCTAAAAAGGACGTGCCTGGTTCTTCCGCTGCTGATTTGGTGGAGGACAACCCCAACTTACCCCTGGCACATCTGGGCAGGACATTCCAGTATCAGTAGTGTGTGGACAGATCAGCCTGCCTTCATATGACAGTTGGTGGAAGGTTCCTCTGTCAACATGTGACATGAGCGGTTTAAGCTTGGGCTCTTCCTTTAAAATGCAACTTGTCTAAATTTCTCTGTGCACCATCCTATCCCCAGTCTTGCTTCCAGATTCGAGGACTCTAGCTCTGTTACTGGCACGGGCGACCGTTCCTTCAGAGCGCATGCGCGAATGATCACTGGATGCATGTACAGTAAGCATCTCCTAATCGGTGCATGTTTAGAAGATATTTACACTACCTATAGGTAAGCCTTATTATAGGCTTACCTATAGGTAAAATTCAAAGATGGAGGTTTACTTCCTCTTTAAAATGCTTGGGCCTGGGAACCAAGAGCAATAAGGGAGAGTACTGGCATATTCTATGTCCAGAGCTACCAGATTATTCCACGAGCAAAGGATTGGAGAGGTAAGAATGCTGGCAAAAAAGTGTCACTAGATTCTTTCAAAGATAGACAACTGAATACTGAGTTTGGAACAGATTGGTTCTGTTTAGGAAACTGCAGACTATGGAGGCCCAGAGCAAAAGCTCAATATATTTTGACAGATTCACATCTCCATTTCATTGGCTTCTGGGTTCTGTCAAACCTCAGGTTAAAGACTGCAAGTTGTAACGACCTTTCAGACTTTAAACTTTTCTGATTAGATAACATTCAGTAATAATAAACTGCAAGCAAACACAGTAGACCGCATATAATGTTGCCATGTGTAGACTAAGCACAAATATGTACAATAATATGGATAAACTGAAGCTACTCCCATGATCGTAAAAATAGCAGCTGAGGTATGGAATTTATTAAAATGTACAGTATTTATAAAAATCCAACACGTCGTGTTTGTGCTAAAAATGAAAGCAGTTTTGCTACTTCTACTGAACTTCTAGGGCAGGTTTGAATTTGTTAGATGGCTGAAAGGCATGAATTCCAGTTGCTGGTTAGAATGTGTTCATACATTAGACCGGTCACATTTTGGTTCCTGGAAACTGTTACAAACGTATATATTTTAAACAAATATCTGCTGAATATACTGGTAAAATATAAACAGAGTAGTGATATCAGATCGGATTGGGATCTGCGAGGTGGGTGGCCGAGTTGATGTCCTGCTCCCCATATGGAGAGGCAAGGCAGGACAAGATGTTGTAAACCAGAGAGAAAAAAAAAAAACCCTGTAAGACAAAAAAGGTATAATGAGCTAGGATGCATCACATACTATCTCATTATGAAATACTTAACTTAGAACAAATCCCACCAGCAGGGCCCACACACCGCTGAGACAGCCGACATCTTCCCTGTGTCTCTTCCGGGTTCGTGGCCTCTGGCGATGTGAGTGGCCAGAGCTGCAATGACGTCACTCCCGCGCATGCGCATGGGAGCCGCCGTTTACGGCACAGGGCTCTAAAGAAATGGCATGGACGGCCGTTCCTTCAGACTGCATGAGCCGATTATGTCATTGGCGGCATATATAGTAAGTATCTCCTAAATGGTGCAAGTTTAGGAGATATTCACAGTACCTACAGGTATGCCTTATAATAGGCGTATCTGTAAGTACAATTAAAAAAGAAGACGACTTCACTTCCTCTTTACAGAACTCTACTTTGAGGGAAAAAAAAACACAAAAAAAAAAAGCCAAAAAAAAAGCCAAAAAAAAAAAAAAAACACAAAATTCCCTTTACATTGATATATGTAGATATGTTGTAGAGATTTTAACACATTTTGTACCAGATTCCTTTTATGCTCTAAATCTCCAACCTTTTGTCCTTCCTGGGCCACATTGGAAGAAGAGGAATTGCCTTGGGCCACACATAAAATACACTAAATATAAAGCGCTTTACACATGGGCCGAATGTCAGGAGACATCGGCTGGTTCAAAAAAAAAAAAAAAAAGCGCCGTGTGTATGTCAGCCGGTCCAACAGAAGCCAACAGTCTGTCCGGCTTCTGTCGGACAAGCATGCTGGAAAACTAGTAACCAACCGGCTCCCAATCAGCGCTCTCAGCCAATGGCCGAGAGTGCTGAACAGAGTGTTCTTGCAGGGGGGGCCGCCCCCGGTCAGAACACAACAGCTCAGTGGGGGAGATCGCTGTACGAACGTCAGATCATTAGTACAGCGGCTCCACCCAGAGTGGTCAGGTTTTTTTTGTTTAAACTATTAGGCCTCATACACATAGGCGTATGTTAAAAAAAAAAAAAAAAAAAAAAAAAAAAAAAAAAAAAAAAAAAAAAAAAAAAATCACTGATATAAATAATGTGCGTGAGTAATAAAACGTCATTGTTTTGTGATTATAAAAGTAAAAAAAGAGGGCAACATAAAAATAATGCAATATTTGACACGGTTTGGTAAACTAACACATCAATATCTGGTTCAATGGATGTAGAAGCAATTCTCAATAAATTCTCAAGGCGTTCATCAGATATTTTGTGTGTGTGCGCTTCATCATTGAAATAGTTGCTCACAAATATAGGTGATAAACTGATAGTGAAGAGTGGGATATTTTTCTTTGGGAAGGTAAAACTTATAAAATGTCCAGTACAGAAACACTGTCAAGTTTTTCTTAGGCCGCATGTGTTCAATAAGTGTAAATGCATTTTTACAAAAAACTAAATAAAATTTTAAATTCTCAAATTTTGTGTTGGGCCGTATTCATAACCATCTTGGGCTGTACGCAACCTTTGGGCCGTAGGTTGTCTACCCCTGCATTGACTCCCAGAGTTTTTAAGAGTCCTTTCACAATGAGGCAGTTTTCAGGCGTTGCAGCGATAGAAATAGCGCCTATGTAGCTATGTGCCCCCTCAGGGGTGGTTGGTTGTGGTTCACCTTCTGGCTGCCCTCAATCCCACCATATCACAAGCATTCAGAGTCACTGAACAGGCCGGCTCTTGTTTTTGTTAGTTTTATTTAGGGGATTAACTTGGATGGGGAAAAGGGGTGACTGTGGGAATACCCAAAGAATTGTTTGACGGGACCACCTATATACATGACTGTATATACAACTCTACTTCCTCCAGCACTTCACTTGCAGACCGTTACTCCTGACCTGAAGGGAAATTTATCAGGCTCACATAAATCCTCTCTTCACCGCAGCTAGCACATGGTGAGGCCTGCACTCAGGACCTCCGGACTACAGACCACAGTCAAGGACCCCACCAGTGTAGCTTAGCAAGTTAGTGCTAGCTGGACCTTTGATGGACTACAACTCCCAGCCCACACCGGCCTGCTTTCCGCTCAGTGACGCTCCTTCCCCTGACTGTCTCTTGAGCCCTCCACAGGCTGTCCACTATTCCTCGCTCTTCTTCCAGCACCCAGGGTCTGTCACTCACCGACTACAGTGGATACTTTAAAAAAAACCTCACATGACATTAACGTTGTGTTGTGCACAAGGCACATAGAGAACAATTGTTTTCTTTGTGCCCCAGCAGAGAATTGATATTGCAGATTCCTGCGCAGAGAAAAAAAAAACCTCACATGACAGCAGTGTTCTTGTTGTAAACAGGGCACATGAAAAACAATGCAAGTCTAAAAGTCTATGCAGGTACCTAAAAAATCTGCTCAGTTTTTCTGCATGTATGGTGTGACTGAAGCCTTACTATCTTTGTCATTTCAAAAACTCTCCCATTGCTGTGTTATTCTCTATACTCAGCAGTCCTGTGCCCCTTTGCCACCCCAAAGATGTTTATGCCATTGCAGTCTTACCCAAAGTTAAGCAATCTGCTCCCATGCCCACACCCTTATCTGCACATTTTACTTGGTACCGATTATCACTGACAGTACCTTTATACCATTTATTTTAATGCAAAAAGCTGTAGGCCGTGCCGAGTCTGACTAAATTCACAATCATAGTTTCATAGAAGATAAGGTTGGGAAAAAAAAAAAAAGGAAAAAAAAAAAGGTTGTTAAGTCCAAACTATGCAATCATCAATATGCACATTTGTATTGAATAATAAAAGACAAACTTATTTTTTTAATATTCAAAAAAGAAAAATGTCAAGCGGTATCCTGGACATGGGTAAACATTTGCTGATCAGACTGGTTTCTCAACTATTGCTTTATATGAGGTGATTGAAAGTGAAATCACACATTAGGTATGGTTCAGAAAAGCAGTACAGTGCATATTTAAAGTGTTACTAAACCCACAACAGTAAATACCAGGTACAGTAAATACCAGGTACAGTGCCTTGAAAAATTATTCATACCCCTTGAAATTTTCCACATTTTGTCATGTTACAATCAAAAACGTAAATGTATTTTATTAGGACTTTACGTGATAGACCAACACAAAGTGGCACATAATTGTGAAATGGAAGGAAATAGGATAAATGGTTTGACATTATATACAAATACATATCTGAAACGTGTGGCATGCATTTATATTCAGCCTCCTTTACTCAGATACCCCTAACTAAAATCTAGTGGAACCAATTGCCTTCATAAATTTACCTAATTAGTAAATAGAGTTGTAGAATACAGCTGTTCTGTGAAGCCCTCAGGTTTGTTAGAGAACCTTAGTGAACAAACATCATGAAGACCAAGGAACACACCAGACAGGTCAGGGAAAAAAAAGTTGCAGAAGTTTAAAGCAGGGTTAGGGTATAAAAAAATATCCCAAGCTTTGAACATCTCACGGAGCACTGTTCAATCCATAATCTGAAAGTGAAAAAAATAAAAAAATAAAAAAAAAAATAAAAAAAAAGGAAAAGAAAAGAAAAAAAAAAGGAAGAAGAACAAGGAGTATGGCACAACTGAAGTCCTACGAAGACATGGCCATCCATATCAGGCCAGGAAAGGAGAGCATTAATCAGAGAAGCAAGAGGCCCATGGTAACTCTGGATGAGCTGCAGAGATCCACAGCTCAGGTGGGAGAATCTGTCCACAGGACAACTATTAGTCGTGCACTCCACAAATCTGGCCTTTATGGAAGAGTGGCAAGAAGAAAGCCATTGTTGAAAGAAAGCCATAAGAAGTCCCGTTTGCAGTTTGCGAGAAGCCATGTGGGGGGACACAGCAAATATGTGGAAGAAGGTACTCTGGTCAGATGAGACCAAAATTGATCTTTTTGGCCTAAAAGCAAAACGCTATGTGTGGTGTAAAACTAACACTGCACATCACCCTGAACACACCATGCCCACTGTGAAACATGGTGGTGACAGAATCACGTTGTGAGGATGCTTTTCTTCAGCAGGGACAGGGAAGCTGGTCAGAGTTGATGGGAAGATGGATGGAGCCAAATACAGGGCAAGCTTAGAAGAAAACCTGTTCAAGTCTGCAAAAGATCAAAAGAATAGAAAAATTACCCAATCCGGATCTACTACACCGGAGCTACTACTAAATAGTGAAATAATTCTAATACGTATAAACTAAGGCCAGATTTGCTAGATCACTGGCTGGAAAATCCTTCCAGTGCAGACCCAAGGCCAAAACCACAAATTTAAGAAAAAAACCCCGATATAGGGAAGGTAAGAAGGGACCCCCCCTTTAATCGGGAAAGCGGCCTATGGGTCACAAAACAGCAAAAGAACAAGGCTGAAAAATAATTATTATTTTATTGAAATACAAAAATTAGGAAACAATCAAAAAAGTGTCAGGGATCAGGAAGAGACTAAACCTCACATATTAAAATCAGTAAAGACAACGTTGTCTCAAAAAGGGAGGGAAGTAGCAGCTGCTCATACATCTCAACATGCATAACCCAGACGCACTCACACAATTAAACCTCTTTTGAGGTTGTAGTGTAATCAAGCGCTATCCAGTTGAGGGATGTGGCTATGCTGGGAAGGACGGGAGTATAGTGTGGAAGGTGATATCATTTGGTGGCTGATGACAATTGTCCACGGTGATCATTAATGACAGGGATGGTGGGACCCTCCTAAAGTGTTAGGGCCAGGTTGGATATGGCGCACAAGTGTGCTGTCACAATAACTACAAGGAGAAGCTTGAGATGGTCACAACCTTTAGCCGCACCGACCATGGATAGACAGATCAGCAGATAGCAAGGAACAGTTCAATGTTCTCCAGATACTATAAGCCCGTGTGCTATCACAGTAACTACAAGGAGAGACTTGAGGTGTTCACAACCATTAGCCGCACCGACCATAGATAAACAGATCAACAGATAGCAAGGAACAGTTCAATGTTCTCCAGATGCTATATGTCCGGAAAGTCACTTTAAGTAATGTAAGCCCAGATTGACAAGATCTGAATAGGAAATGCCTCACCCGGTCAGTCTCTGATCAGAGCTCTGATGAAATTGGTGTTCAGCCAATGAAACACGTCAGCGGTGCGTCATCACGCACGTGACGTGGGAGGGGAGCAAGGAAGGGCGGAAGTTGCTTGGCGTTTTGGAGACTTCCGGATCATGTGACTTCCTCCGTCATCATCCATGTCAGCTGATCCATACTGAACTGCGCGGACCTCATTGTATTTGCCCGGGGAAAAGTCAGGAATGCCCGCTACAGATTGAAGCCACCTCCACCATGGGATCGTCTAGGAGCGCCGCTCTGAAGTAACGACTGACCGGGTGAGGCATTTCCTATTCAGATCTTGTCAATCTGGGCTTACATTACTTAAAGTGACTTTCCGGACATATAGCATCTGGAGAACATTGAACTGTTCCTTGCTATCTGTTGATCTGTTTATCTATGGTCGGTGCGGCTAATGGTTGTGACCACCTCAAGTCTCTCCTTGTACTTACTGTGATAGCACACGGGCTTATAGTATCTGGAGAACATTGAACTGTTCCTTGCTATCTGCTGATCTGTCTATCCATGGTCGGTGCGGCTAATGGTTGTGACCATCTCAAGCTTCTCGTAGTTATTGTGACAGCACACGTGTGCGCCATATCCAACCAGCCACCTGGCCCTAACACTTTAGGAGGGTCCCACCATCCCTGTCAATGATCAGCGTGGACAATTGTCAGCCACCAAATGATATCACCTTCCACACTATACTCCCGTCCTTCCCAGCATAGCCACATCCCTCAACCGGATAGCGCTTGATTACACTACAACCTCAAAAGAGGTTTAATTGTGTGAGTGCGTCTGGGTTATGCATGTTGAGATGTATGAGCAGCTGCTACTTCCCTCCCTTTTTGAGACAACGTTGTCTTTACTGATTTTAATATGTGAGGTTTAGTCTCTTCCTGATCCCTGACACTTTGATTGTTTCCTAATTTTTGTATTTCAATAAAATAATTATTTTTCAGCCTTGTTCTTTTGCTGTTTTGTGACCCATAGGCCGCTTTCCCGATTAAAGGGGGGTCCCTTCTTACCTTCCCTATATCGGGGATTTTTTCTCAAGTCTGCAAAAGACTTGAGACCGGGGCAGAGGTTCGCCTTCCAGCAGGATAAACGACCCTAAACATACAGCCAGAGCTACAATTGAATGGTAACGAAGTACGGCGCGGATCTGAATTTCCGGCATGATGTCCATGGATGTCGTCCCCTGTGCACGCTCCCGGTGCGCACTCACAGGCGGCCGCACGCTGCGTGGGTGTGCCCACGGGTCGGGCAGACTCGATGTCCACTCGTGACCCGTGATCGCCTGTCAGAGCTGCAGAATGGGGAACCGCCGATGTAAACACAGCGGTTCTCCGTTCTGTGAAGGGGGACATAACAGGATCTACTGATCCCTGTGATGGGGATCAGTAAAATACAGTTAGAACACAATGAGGGAACACAGTTAACCCCTTCACTGCCAATGACATTTACACAGTATCAGTGGATATTTAAGTTTCTGATCGCTGTATAAATGTCCGACATGTCCACCCTAATATTAAAGTCCTGATAAAAATCACAGATTGCCGCCACTACCAGTAAAAAAAATAAATAAAAAAACGCCATAAAATCAATTCCCATTGTTTGTAGATGCGATACACACATACATAATATATATATATATATATATATATATATATATATATATATATATATATATATATATATAAAATAAAAAAAAAAATCGGCCAAACCAGATGAATAATTTTTTTTTACATTTTCTTTTTTGGACTTGTATTATAGCAAAAAGTTTTTGTTATTGTTCTTTTTTCAAAATTGTCATTCTGTTTATAGCACAAAAAATAAAAACCGCAGAGGTGATCAAATACCACCAAAAGAAAGCTCTATTTGTGGGGAAAAAAAAATTGGGTACAAAGCCGCACGACCGCGCAATTGTCATTCAAAATGGGACAGCGCTGAAAGACGAAAATTGGTCTGGGTAGGAGGAGGGTTTAAGTGCCCAGTAAGCAAGTGGTTAATCCCTGGATATGGAGATTCCCATGTAATTTAGATAGTTATACCTATACATTATTTTAAAGGAAAACAGAATGCATACAGTGGTATTGCATCATAATAAAACTCAATAAATGTATTCTTTCCACCTCATAATCTAGTAGGATTTTTTTCAGACTAGTCTGGTCGATACTTGAAACAAAATCTCTTTACCCTAAAGGCAACCCAAGAAGTATAGTGCTCAGACGTGAACAGATCAGATGTCTGAAGTTGGACAACAATTATGTATGCAGAAAGCTGTTCTGCCACTTTCAAATGCTTTCCAGCTCCTTAGCTAGTCGAGTGCCAAAACCAAGCAGGGGCATATGCTTGCCTCAAACGGTTTAAAGAAAAAATGTTTAACCACCTCAATACAGGGCACTTTTACCCCGTTCCTGCCCAGGCCAATTTTCAGCTTTCAGCACTATTGCACTTTGAATGACAAATTGGGTGGTCATACAATACTGTACCCATTTTACAGATGGGCTGTGATTAACCTCGTCTGTACCATGTGATCACATCGATCAATCATGAAAAAGCCGCCATACATTGTTTACAACTGTCATGTGACCTGCAGCCAGTACACTGATCAGTCATCGGCTGTGTCCAATGGACACAGTTGGTGACAACATTGCATTGCCTCTTCGGAGAGGAAAGGAAAAAGAAAAAGGAGCTGGTGGCATGCTGTAAAATCCAGTGTAAGTGAAGCTTTTTTGTTTTGGGCAAGCAACAAAAGCCCTGCCTGGATGCCTCCTCCTTTGAAGAAGGCCAAGGTGGGTGTTTGTGTTGCTTTCATATACCAGTAAAGCTTCACTTATGCTGGATTTCTTTTTGGATTTACCAACAATGTCATGTCTAGGCAGCATCTTGCCCCAAAACCAAGAATTCTCAATTTCAAATAGTGATACCTGGCTGCTGACAACATTAGAAATGCTTGCGGCATATCTGCTCTGGCTTTCCTTGTCCCTCTATGCAGACTTGTGCACAAATGCTGGGCTGAACATTCATGTTTATTTACACTGCAGCCAAGTAATTTCCCTATGGATGTTCAGATTGTACCGGTGTATCCAACTGCCCTCTGAAGTCTATGGGTAGCCCAACCTCCCTGGCGGTAAGAATATGTCAGATTTTTGCGTCTCAAAGCGGTACATAGTTTTGCATAGAAATGTGGCGTTTTATATTGTAGGCTTGTAATTATTAGGAATGACTCAATTAAATCTATCCAAACAAGAGTCTAGTAGACAGTATGATAAATTTTGAAACATGGGACTGCACAAGTCTGACGTCACAATCAGGACAATGGAACCTGGTTTCCTTGTCGATTTTCTTTCCACTGTCATCTTGCTTTGAGCAACAAACCACACAAATCCTTGTTGGTGCTGACTTTTTTCGGTTGGTGGTATATAGTCCATAAAGTGACGACAAGTAAGGTGTTCCGGGTTGACAACACAAACAGCACGACATCCAGATCTGTTCACAGCCATTGAGGGCGTTTGGTGGTTCACAAAAATACATTCTGCAACTTTCCAAATAAAGTCAGAATGAACCACAGGCTTGTCACTCTTTTTTGAACAGAATGTATGCAGTGCATAAACATTGCTCAAGAAGATGCCTGAAGATCTTTTTGTAGTATTTTTTTTGTTGTTTCCACACTGCAGAGTAAAAGTTCATTGCTTAGTTGGTTCTGTTGACACCTCCCATGGTGTTATTGTAGTCTATCACTACTTGTGGCTTCATGTCTTTCCCACCTTTCGTGCGTACCATAACAGTGGAGGTATTATGAACTATACTCATTAGGCACACATCTTTTTTGTCACGCCATAGCAGTGCAATAATTTTACCTTTCTGCCAGGCAACCATTTCTCCAGTCTTCAGCTTTTTGCCAAACATTGGCGGCAGGTTGCGCCGGTTAGCCCTAATAGTTCCATAGGCATCCGTTTTATTTTGCAATAGAAACTCGTAAAGTTCAGGAGATGCATAAAAGTTGTCTGTAGTTAAGCAAGAGCCCTGATTTAGCAATGGCATAATGAGGGAAAGAAGGGAAGATGTTGCCATTCCATAGTTGCTGTATTTTGGATTGAATTTTGTCCCTTTTCCAGTGTAGTGTATAGGACTGAATTCCAAATGTAGCCAGTTGACGATTCGCATACTATGAAGGATTTTACACCAAATCGTGCTCTCTTTGATGCAATATATTGCACCCCGCTGCGCCTTCCCTTGTAGGCCATAAGACTTTCATCTATGCTGATCTCTTTCTGGCACATAGCTCCGTTGGAAATTTTTTAGAATCATTTGAGATACTTCCCAAATTTTCTTTGGTTTCGGCGCAGGATGAGTAGTTTCATCAAATTCTTGTTTTCAAAATGTAAAAATTTCATGATCAGGGAAAATTTGTACTCTGACATGACCGTGCCAAAGAATGGAGTGGCAAGTAATTTATTTGTTGTCCAATACCACTTCTGCAGGGGTTTCCCCACCACTCTCTGAAGAATTATTAGACCCACAAATTTCCAAAATGTCCTCTTTGGTCACTGGTTCCCACTTTCTGCTTCTTGAAATCCTCCGATGAGTAGTAGCCGATTGCTGCTTATGGTACTGGTTTGTTTCTGTAACTGTTTTTCCAATAACCTCGTCATCCGAAATAATTGTAAGTACGCCAAGGGGTTGTCATCTTCAACATCCACTTTCATACCAGGTGCTCCAGTAAATGGGAATCTTGGGGGCGCTGCCTGATCTGTATATCTGTCAATAGAGCACCAAGTACACACATCACTGAGCTCGATCGCAGAATCATTGCTGTCGTCACTTTCAGACTCGGATGACGAAGTACCCCACGAATCACTATCGCTCCATTCTTCAAATCGGTTCTAATTCGCTATCGCTGTCCTCTGGCTGGTCCAAAAGCGCTTTTGATGTAGAGGGGCGCCTTTTGGATGCCATGGACACTCTGTTTTCCAGGCACAAATAACAGTGCAGGTAGGGCACTGGACAAAGCACTGGGGACAAATCTGAGGTGTGTTGATTTGATACAGTATGCAATCAACAGATTACAATGTATTGTGCATGGGTTTGTGTTTATAACTTTTTGAAATTCCGGTTGGCTCCACCCCCATGTGTCGCGCCGCTCACAGGGAACGAAGCCCGGAACCTTTACACATCGGACGGATGATCCAGCCAGAGGACACCGCCAGAGGACATCGCGGGATCACAGGGACAGGGTAAGTACATTGAAGGACTTGTGGCTCGGGGGCTACCGCTTTTGGCAGTGAAAAATTAACCCCAAGCCGCCCTAGGGAATACCGCCAGGGAGGTTAAAGCTAAACTATACACTATAAGATTACTTAAAATCTAAAAGATTCCTACAATCTACAATACAGTTCTTTTTCTGCAATTGGACTCAATATTTACGGTCGCCATAATGCACTGCACCCCCCCCCCCTCCACAAGTGGAAGGGGGCCAATTAGACAAAATTCAAAAAGAGTGTACGGCCAGCTTTATACAACCTTATACAGGCAAAAAAGTCCTAGATATTTGCACCAAAGTGTTCACATGTTTAATCTGTCAAATGCGCACCCTTTCTACAACTTCTGGATTTTTTGACTTTGTAAATGAATGGTCATTTGCTTTGCAGTGTTCGGTTATGCAACATTGGAAGAAAAAAGAAAAAGAAAAAGAAGAAAAGATAATCTGTCAAATGGAAGCTAGCCCTCAAAAAAAGTACACAGCACAATACAGTTTTTCCATGTGATGGCAGCATAACCTTCAGACAAATAATCTGGGCAGCTTTCCAATGGGAAGTTGTATACAAAAGCCAATTTTCCATACTGATGAAATATAAATTATTCATTAAAATGCAGAAGTTCTAGCCAAACATCCTGTTAGTGGTTACATTTGAAAAAAAAAAAAAAGTGTGTATTACATGTGCCTTGTCTACAAACGAGCCCTACACTCTCATTAAAACCTGTACATGGACTTTTATAATCCTGGGGCATTGCAGCGCAGATATGTGAAACGCTACTTTGAAACCAGTTTTCCTAAACCTAAACTCTGTGCAGATGTAAAAGACACAAATCTTTGCACTTCCATAATCAAACAAATCTCAAAGTATTTTTTAAATGCAGCTGGTGTGAGTACCTGAATCTGACCTGGTATTAAGCTTATGCAATGTCCTGTACAGCACAGCTCAGACATGGAGAGGGAAACGCTGCACAAGTAGCCAGTCATGCTGCCGTGCCCATATGCTAAAACGGATAGAAGAGAGCAAAGTGACAGAGAGATGATCAGTCCGGGTTTTTTTTTTTTACTGCATTTTCTTACTGCATTAGAAAATCAGATCTCCTGCCAAGCCAGACAGGGCTGTGCTGTTTGAAGCTGGGTACACACAGTTTTTTCAACCACTCAAACAGCAGACTGAAAAAAAAAAAAAAAAAAAAATGAACAGATTCCTACATCCACACAATCAAGTTAGATGCCGGAACCTCTCCCGCTGTGCCACTATATTCTAACAGCAGGACTCCTACATTGTCAGAATACAATGATCAGCACTGCAGCCGATTGGCCCAGAGGAGATTTTCCAGCAGGATAGTTCAACAGATATCTGTCAAACTGAGATGTCTACACACAGATCAGAATTCGACTGCCCCTTGCCAAAACGTCCACATTTTCAATCCATGCATAATCAGCTTAAAGTGTTACTAAAGCCATAACAGTAAAATCAGTCTGTATATGCAGTAAAGAATGCTTGGTATACTCACTGTGGAACCTAAGGGGTTAATCCTGCGCATTGTGTAAAAAGGCTGCTTGATCCTGTATGCACAGATCCTCCTCTTCTTCCAGTCCCCTGACAATTTACTGACAACACAGCTTATGGATTCAGGATGCACATGCTCAGTTTGTTGTGTATTGCTAAAGAGGATTTTTTTTTCTCTTGGGAGAGTGCATGTGATCAACAAAGGGCCAATCAGCATTGTTCAAACAGAGGGTCATGGCTCTTGCAGTCTCATAGGACAGCCTGAAAACTCCTCCTACAAGCTTTAACCAGACACTAGAAGTCACAAGACTGCTATATACTGCGGATGAGAAAAAAGGTATATAGCAGTTTATATTTACTAAAATAATTGCATTCCCATGTTCTGCGTACTGTGGAAGACCAGATATAGTGAATGCAGGGTCCTGGGTTTAGTAACACTTTAAATCTCAGAAATGGATGGGGAGAAATACAAATCCTTTGGCAGGTAAAGCAACTTCCATATATGCACATATTTCACATTTGAATTTTGAGTTTTGCCTGAAGTTCTGCTTTAAACCCTTCCTGCTCAGTCTAGTGTCCCTTTAATAGGGTGTGTATGACCTAGGGGTGGGAAGGATCACCCGAGAACATGACCACGGTGACTGGCTGTCACATGATCATGAGTACGAACCAAGAGCTGCCTTTGACAGCTTGGTCACTGTGCTGGGAGTGCACAATGAGCGCACTCTCAGCACAGAAAGCTCTGCTCTCAAGAAGGCATAGGGGCGGTAAATCCAGTCTCCTTCCCGACGCACATAAAAAGGTGACAATACAAAAGTGTCCCTCGTTACCAATTTTTTGTTTCTGGCACATTCCTTGCCACCAGCCCCACAGGTTATCAATAGATGCACTATTCCCCCTAGACATGTGCAGAATGAAAACATTTGTTTAGTTTTGTTTTGATTCCTTATTTACATAAATTAGTTTAGTTAAATTTGTTTAATTCGTTTTCGGAATGTGTTTTGTTTATTCGTATTGGAATCGATTCAAATAGTTTTCGAATTTCCACAGAGAATAAAAATAGAACAGAAAATAAAAAAGAATAGAATAGAAAAAAAAAAAAAAAAAAAAAAGGAAGAGTAAAGCAGAACAAAATAGGATATAAAAAAAAACAATAGAATGGAAAGATTGTAACCATCTTCTGAAATTCATATAGATTAGAATTACAAAAAAAAAAAACAAACATAGAATAGAAATTGATTTGAAATGATTCTGTTAGAATTTTGGGAAAATAGGATTTTTTGACTTACCGTAAAATCCTTTTCTCTGAGTTCATTGACAGACGCAGCCTCTTATTCTTGACATGTGGGGTTAATGCACCTTTCACTAGGAGTGGACTAGGCAGAACGTAGTTCAGCTCAAAGCAGACAAAGCCCCTCCCAGGGGGCAGTCCTCACTTGGCATAACCCCTCCTGCCCTGCTCAGCAAGCCAGTTCGCAACAAGCAGTACAAACGCAAACAAAGAGGGTGGGTGCTGCGTCTGTCAATGAACTCAGAGAAAAGGATTTTACAGCAAGTCAAAAAATCCTATTTTCTCTTTTGTTCATTGACAGACTCAGCCTCTTATTCTTGACATGTGGGGATGTCCCAAAGCAGTGTAACAAGGGGTGGGCAACAACAGTACCCAACCGAAGAGTTCTCCGGGAGGTGCCAGACGCGCCTCACCCCACCGCCCGCAAAACTTTGAAGCCAAAAGCAGCATCCGCGGACGCTGCAACAACAACTCCGTAAAATTTTGACAAAGTGTGCACCGAGGCCCAAGTGGCCGCCTTGCACACATGAGAAACCGACGCCTAATCGCCCTGGTAGAATGAGCCGTGACTGGAAGGGGGGGGCTCCTGGCCCTGAACAGCATATGCACGGGTCACCATCTGTCATATCCAACGGGAAATAGTGGCCGCCGAGGCGGTCATCCCCTTGCGCGGACCATCCACCGCGACAAAACAGCGCATCCGGCCTCTGAGAAGAGACCGTGGCCGCCAGATACCCCTGTAGAGCCCTAACCACATCCGGGGAGTGCAAAGCAACCTCCTTAGGATGAGAAAGGGTGGGGACACAGCAAGGAAGGACAAAGTCCTCATTGATGTGAAAAGAAGAGATCGCCTTCGGTAAGAAGGAAGGAGAAGGGGCGCAAAACCGCCTTATCCCTATGTAGGCCCAAGTACGGGGACCTACAGGACAGAGCTGCCAGCACAGACACCCGCCTAGCGGATGTAATAGCCACCAAGAAAGCCACTTTCTGCGAAGGCAGCTGCAAGGGATTTTTCCCTGATATTTTTGGAAGGCGGCTTCTGAAGCACTGAGTGGACCAGATTAAAGTCCCAAGGCGCCAAAGGTGACCGTACCTGGGGAGCAACATGACGAACCCCCTGGACAAAAAGGTATGAATCAATGAATGCGTCGCCAAAAGATGCTGAAAAAGAAACGCCAGGGCAGAAATCTGTCCCTCCAGCGTGCTCAATGCCAATTGTGCTCTAGGCCTTGCTAAAGGAAGGCCAGCACCCGAGCCACGGAGAAAGAACGGGGGTTCCACCCTCCGCCTCACACCAGGCAATGGTAACCTTCCAGGTGCGGTGAGAAATCTTACGCAAAGTACCATACACGCCTTGAGCATAGCGGGGGATCACTGAACCAGAGAGTCCCCTATCCTTTAACACCTGGGATTCAATAGCCAGGCCGTCAAAGCCAGCGAGGATAAAACCGGGTGCAAGATGGGGCCCTGGTATCGCGAAGCGGGAGACACCAGGGAAATTCACCACCATCGCACCATGTCGGCGCACCCGGGCCTCTGGGGCCAATGTGGCGCCACGAGAATGGCCGGTATTTCCTCCACTTCTATCGCGAGCAGCACTAGAAGGAACAAAGCATAGGTGAAACGAGGCAGGTCCACCGAGCCACAAAGGACCCCCACCGCATCAGCCAACGGGCCCCCGCTCAGCTCACGAAGGTCTGTACCTTCCGAGTCCGCCGGGGTGCCAGCTGAACCACAACTGGCATACCCTACTGCAGACAGATCTGCCGGAACACAGCCGGATTTAGGGACCATCCCCCTGAATCAACCTCACACAACTAGGGCTGCACTAGCCAACTCCCGAGGCCTGAAATGTAAAACGGCAAAAATTACTCAGCACGTGAAGTTCTGCCCACCGCAGAACGAAAGCCACCTTCGAAGAAGCAGCTAAGCATCTTGTCCCACCCTGCTGCTCCACATATGCCACGACCACGGCAATAGCCGACTGAGCTCAGACAGGACAAAAACTACAGCCTCCCCGACCAGCGAGAGGCAAAGCCAGATGGCCCGACGATCAGGAAATGCATCGGGACGCGAGACTCCATCATCTGGGACCAGTGACCCCAGGTCGCCAATACCCCCAGGACTTCAGCCAGGCAGACTGGTGCCTGTAGCGACCAATGTCCAAAAACAGGGAAGGATGCAAATTCCCCAAATGCAGGACCGGGGCCCACAACCACCATAGTAGTGAAGATCCGGCCTGGCAGTCCCACCTGATCAACCGAACCAGGAATGAGGGGGACTTGTCCCACTGCAGAGAAACACCTGCAAACGGCACTGGCACTGCGCAAACGGGACCGCCGCCAGTGAGGAAAGCCAGAGCCCCAGGAGCCACCTGCAAGGAGGCAGGGGGAACCACTTTAGGGACAGCAGGGACCGACCAGCCCACTAAGGTATCTGTATTTGGTCATAGGGAGGAAAAGACCTCCATCCGTACTGAGTCTCGGATCAGACCCAGAGCCTCCAAACGGTGCGAATGAACCGATACAGATTTCAGGAAAAGTAGCGCCCAGCTGGACTCCCACGGCGTGCGCCTGGCGATTGCCACCTCGGCCCTCAGGGCTGGAGCCGACTCCGCCCACTTGGGCGTGTCGGCCAGATCCACCTGATGCCCCTCAGCCTCACCGAGCCAGAACCGGGGCTGCCATCCAGCAAGGACCTTGAAAAAAGAAAAAATGAAAAAAAGAATAGGGAACCGCAGATCCCAGCAGGGAGCCAGGTCCTACTCCTTGCACTAGGCAGAAAAAACTGGCTTGCTGAGCAGGGCAGGAGGGGTTATGCCAAGTGCGGACTGCCCCCTGGGAGGGGCTGTGTCTGCTTTGAGCTGAACTACGTTCTGCCTAGTCCACTCCTAGTGAAAGGTGCATAAACCCCACATGTGAAGAAGAGGCTGCGTCTGTCAATGAACAAAAGAGAAATGGTTATATTCTTTCTACTCTATTGTTTTTTTAATTATATTATTTTTCTATTGGTTTATTCGATTCAAAATTTGAATTTCGGAAGATGGTTATATTCTTTGTATTCTATAATATTCCGTTATTTTCTATTCTAGTCAAATTTGAACTGATTCTATCTGAATTTTGGAAAATGGTTATATTGTATTCTATTCTTTTAATTCTATTTTATTATAGTCTATTCTATTTTATTCTTTTCTTATGTATTCAAATTCATTCTATTGGAAATTAGAATATAATAAAATAGAAAGAATATAACCATCTTCTGAAATTTGAGTCTATTTTGTTTTTATTTTCTATTTTATTTTGTTCGGTTTTACTCCATTATATTCTATTTTTATTTTCGTTTTTTTTCTTTTCTATTCTATTTCATTCTCTTTGGAAATTTGGAAAAACTATTCGTATTCTAAATCAATTCGAAAACTAATTTCAAATTTGAATTTTGTCCGTTATTTCGGATTAGTTTAAATTCGGTACTATTGCAATTCGGAAATTTGGATACATCTAGATTTCCAAAAAACGAAAGCTCGTCTGAATTTCAATTCAGAACAAAACGAGCCGCACATGTCCAATTCCCCCCAGGTTTAGCATTTTTCTGTAAAAAGAGGGGATTGGACATCAGGCTAGCAGAGTCAGAGCTTTACAATAGAAGCAGCAGCAAGCAGAGAGAGTAGAATATTTTTTTTTATATCAACGCACAGACATTAATATTAAAGTGCTTGTTTTAGTCTAAACTGACCACCTTAAAAATGCACCTTGAAGATTCCGAGGCCACATGGAAAAAGGTGTTCTAGTCAGAGGAGACTAAAATGTAATTTGGCCTCAATGCTAAACGATTTGTCTGGCAGAAATCCAATACAGCTCACCATCCAAATAACACCATTCCTACAGTAAAGTATGGAGGTGGTAATATCCTGATATGGGACTGTTTATCTACAACAGGGGCTTGTAGCACTTGTCAGGATAGAAGGAAAAATGGATGGGGCAAAAAAAAAGCATCAAATTCTTAAGGAAAATCAGTTGCCCTCTGCCAGAATGTTGCCAATGAGAAGAAGGTTTACCTTCCAACATGACGACGACCCAAAGCACACAGCAAAAATGACCACACAGTGGTTGAATGACAAAAAGGTGAATGTACTTGAATGGCCTAGTCAGAGCCCAGACTTAAACCCCCATTGAAAATCTGTGGAATGACTTGAAGACTGCAGTCCACCAACGTTCACCATCAAACTTACCTGAACTTGAGAAGTTCTGCAAAGAAGAATTGGCAAATATTGCAAAGTGTAGATGCGCAAAGTTAGTAGAGACATATCCCAACAGACTAAAGGCTATAATTAAAGCAAAAGGGACACAAAGTGTGTGTGTGGGGGGGGGGGGGGGGGGGG
>BLSH010276289.1:74828-86935 GCA_018402905.1 Glandirana rugosa | reverse complement strand
GGAGTGATCCTTTTTCCAACTCAGTGATTTGGTTTTTGAATATTTTTTTTTCTGACATGTTGGGGTTTCATCTTTCACTTGGATGTTATTAGTTGCACTGAATAAATACAACTGGATAAAACAAAAACGATGCCTTCATTTCAGGCTGCAAAGCAACAAAAATGTGATTTTTTTTTTTTTTTTAAGAGGGCAATTCTTTTCTATACCCACTGTATGACAACATATATAACATACTGCAAGGTGACCCCAGAAATGATTTTCAAAATGGTCAGAAGAGACAGCAGAGATGCATCATAAAAAGGAGGAAAGGAGGAGAGGCAGCATGAAGGTAGGTGAGTGTACTTATGTTTTAGGTGGTCTTCAGGTCATTTCCATAAAAGGAGTTGGGATGGGGCCTCTTTCAGAGAAAGTATTGCAGGAGATGGATTATTTTTACTATTACCTAGAATTCTTCTGTAAAATAGAATCAGAAAATGTTGCATATATTATCTGAAGCCAACAGACCTCTGGAAAAAAAAAAAAAAAAAAAAAAATCACTGCTCTTGCTGAAATAGTCACAGTTGTGTACCTGATAAGCGTGTGCAGGGAGTGTCTGCGCATAGTGCAACCCCAAACGCCCCCAAGCTTTCCTCTACGTAACACACACACGCAAACATGCCAAGCACTGAAGGTCTAGGGAGCAGGCTGAAAAGCCTAAGGCTGGTCACATCACGCCTACCTACACCTTTTAACTGTCCTTTATATCTGTATAAGCAAACCCTGACATTTAAAGGTCATCAGCCTGTATGGCCTGTCTTTAGACTACTTTTTTTTTTCTTTTTAAGTATTCAAGCTTATAATAATGTTTATTTTAGCAAAACCTACTGACATGCTTTGAGAGACAGCCATTCCAAAAATTGTTAAGTGTAGTAACGCACATTACCCATTTAGATGACTGCACGAAATGGTCTGTAATAACAAAGCACAGGAGGAGATTATCAAATATTCAAAATACAGGCAGTCCCCGACTTACGAACATCCGAGTTACGAACGCCTCCTACTTACGAATGGGGGTGGTGTAACATCACTGCTGGCCGCTTGCACTCCACACTGGTCCGGGATATGGCCGAGCAGTGCCAGACACATTCCACAGTGCTGCATAGCATAGCCACGAGAGCCCCATATAGCACCACTACACACATAGCAGTGCCCGGGAACATCCCACATCACTGCACAGGTTGAAGTTACACTTAGAAATGTACAGTTCCGACTTACAAACAAATTTGATTTAAGAACGAACCTACAGTCCATAACCCGTTCGTAACTCGGGGACTGCCTGAGTTCTAGGAAAACGAATATATAACCTTTTCAATGCATGAAAATGGAATCTGCTTGATGTGAATAATATTATTGAGCAATGTTATTTTTATTTTTAAGTATTGTATAGATAGAGTGCTAGAGTATTATATACAGTATCTCACAAAAGTGAGTACACCCCTCACATTTTTGTAAATATTTTATTATATCTTTTCATGTGACAACACTGAAGAAATTACACTTTGCTACAATGTAAAGTAGTGAGTGTACAGCTTGTATAACGGTGCAAATTTGCTGTCCCCTCAAAATAACTCAACAGCCATTAATGTCTAAACCGCTGGCAACAAAAGTGAGTACACCCCTAATTGAAAATGTCCAAATTGGGCCCAATTAACCATTTTATCTCTCCAGTGTCATGTAACTCATTAATGTTACAAGGCCTCAGGTGTGAACGGGGAGCAGGTGTGTTAAATTTGGTGTCATCGCTCTCACTCTCTCATACTGGCTAGTGGACGTTCAACAAACCACCTCATAGCAAAGAACTTCCTGAGGATCTGAAAAAAAGAATTGTTGCTATACGTAAAGATGGCCTAGACTATAAGAAGATTGCCAAGACCCTGAAACTGAGTTGCAGCACAGTGGCCAAAACCATACAGTGGTTTAACAGGACAGGTTCCACTCAGAACAGACCTCGCCATGGTTGACCAAAAAAGTTGAAAACAAGTGCTCAGCATCATATTCAGAGGCTGTCTTTGGGAAATAGACGTATAAGTGCTGCCAGCATTGCTGCAGAGGTTGAAGGGGTGGGGTCAACCTGTCAGTGCTCAGACCATGCGCTGCACACTGCATCAAATTGGTCTGCATGGCTGTCATCCCAGAAGGAAGCCGCTTTAAAGATGATGCACAAGAAAACCAAACAGTTTGCTGAAGACAAGCAGACTAAGGGCGTGGATTACTGGAACCATGTGGCAGCACTGAAGAAATCACTATTTGCTACAATGTAAAGTAGTGAGTTTACAGCTTGTATAACAGTGTAAATTTTCTACCCCCTCAAAAGAACACAGCCATTAATGGCTAAACTGCTGGCAACAAAAGTGAGTACACTCCTAAGTAAAATGTCCAAATTAGGCCCAAGGTGTCAATATTTTGTGTGGCCACCATTATTTTCCAGCACTGCCTTAACCCTCTTGGGCATAGAGTTCACCAGAGCTTCACAGGTTGCCACTGGAGTCCTCTTCCACTCCTTCATGATGACATCACGGAGCTGGTGGATGTTAGAGACCTCCACCTTCTGTTTGAGGTTGCGCCACAGATGCTCAATAGGGTTTAGGTCTGGAGACATGCTTGGCCAGTCCATCACCTTTACCCTCAGCTTCTTTAGCAAGGCAGTGGATGTCTTGCACGTGTGTTTGGGGTCATTATGTTTGAATACTGCCCTGCGGCCATGTCGCCGAAGGGAGGGGGGACCAGATCATGCTCTGCTTCAGTATGTCACAGTACATGTTGGCATTCATGGTTCCCTCAATGAACTGTGTCTCCCCACTGCCAGCAGCACTCATGCAGCTTCAGACCAGGACACTCCCCCCACTATGCTTGACTGTAGGCAAGACACTTGTCTTTGTACTCCTCACATGGTTGCCTCCACACATGCTTGACAACATCTGAACCAAATAGGTTGATCTTGGTCTCATCAGACCACAGGACATGGTTCCAGTAATCCATGTCCGTAGTCTGCTTGTCTTCAGCAGACTGTTTGCAGGCTCTCTTGTGCATCATCCTTAGAAGAGGCTTCTTTCTGGGACAACAGCCATGCAGACCAATTTGAGGCAGCGTGCGGCGTATGGTCTGAACACTGACAGGCTGACTCCACACCCCAACCCTTCAACCTCTGAAGCAATGCTGGCAGCACTCATACATCTATTTCCCAAAGACAACCTCTGTATATGACGCTGAGCATGTGCACTCAACTACTTTGGTCGACCATGATGAGGACTGTGGAACCTGTCCTGTTAAACCGAGGTGCCATGTTGAACTCCCAGTGACTAGTGTGAGAGAGTGAGAGTGATAACACCAAATTTAACACATTTGCTCCACATTCACACTTGAGATCTTTAACACTAATGAGTCATATGACACTGGGGAGAGAAAATGGCTAATTGGACCCAATTTGGACATTTTCACTTAGGGGTGTAGTCACTTTTGTTGCTAGCGGTTTAGACATTGTTATTGTTGAGTTATTTTGAGGGGACAGCACATTTATACAAGCTGTACAGTCACTACTTTACATTGTAGCAAAGTGTCATTTCTTCAGTGTTGTCACATGAAAAGATAGAATAAAATATTTACAAAAATGTGAGGGGGGTACTCTCTTTTGTGAGATACTGTATGTAAAAGTTGCAGGGGCATATCTGTTCACACATTCTACACTCCAAGGGGTCTATTTAGCTGATTTTTAAAAAATTTGCATTGACCACTGCAAAATTTGTTTGAAAAGTTTGCCCAGCAAAAGTGCATGTAGATTTGTTATGTGCAAAATGGGGCAAAAACGTAATGTTATAAGCCTATTCCCTGTCCTTGCCGAATGTTTTTCATTGATTTAAAGAGAAAATACCAAAAATGTAGCCACTAGATCAGGGGTAGGGAACCTGCGGCTCTCCAGCTGTTGTAGAACTACATTTCCCATCATGCTTCTGGGAGTAATTGTATCCATCAGCCTTGCAATGCCTCATGGGAAATGTAGTTCTACAACAGCTGGAGAGCCGCAGGTTCCCTACCCCTGCACTAGATGGTGATAAATAACATAATAATTCTCCACGATACTTAATTTTCCCATTTTAAATCAATGAAAAAAAAAATAAATTTAAAAAGTTAACTTTCGGCCAGCACAGGAAATAGACTAAGAACATTCAATTTTCGCCCCATTTGCACAGAACAAGTGTACATGCATTTTTACTGGGCAAATTGCCATGCTTTATATGTACACCCCTATGTGAGAATACAATAGCAGCAATGGGAGATTTATTCATCCACACTGTTTGGCATGGTTGGTGGGGTCTGTTAGATGTTTTTCAGTCCACAGGCTGAAGGAAAGAAATCTATAAAAGTGTATGGCTATCCTAAAGCGGACCTTCCCTCAAAAGTGAAAGTACTGCTCATCCCTTTTCTCCTTTCCACCTATAACAAAAACGCCAAATTTATCACATAAGATATAATAAAATATTTACAAAAATGTGAGGGGTGTACTCAGAATATGAATATATATATATATATATACACACACACACACACATAATATATACACACACACATAATATATACATACATACATACATATATATACACACACACACACACATACACATACATATACATACACACACACACACACACACACACATACACGGGGATCAATAGTCAGCGCACAGGCAATTTTTCTTAAAATTTCTGGCGGCTTTACAGGTTTATTGCTAAAAAGGTTTGCGGCCTAGTCCCTGACACCCACAAAACAAAAGCCAAAATGCATACCTTTTCTTTTTAAAGTCCAAACAGACACAGAGCGCCCTCAGATCCCTCTCTCTGAGTTCCAGGTCAGAGCTAGAGTGTGTTCTCTTCCTGGTAATTTAAGCCACCTGCTGGTGGACTCCAGTGGACCAAACTCCAGACCAGAACCAGCCCTGCCATAGTGGCTGGTAAAATCCGGACTGGACTCCGCTTAATCCAGTCCACGTGAACGTATATGAGGCGACGGGTAGTGTCATATACCCGAAAAAGTCCAGCAAGCGCCAGGACCATCTCCTACAATTGATTCAGCTGCGGGACTGGGGCACCATCAGTGCAGAGGCTGCTCAGGAATGGCAGCAGTCAGGTGTGAGTGCATCTGCAGACACAATAAGGTGAAGACTTTTGGAGGATAGCCTGGTGTCAAGAAGGGCAGCAAATAAGCCACTTCTCTCCAGGAAAAAAATCAGGGCCAGACTGATATTCTCCAAAAAGTACAGGGATTGGACTGTTGAGGACTAGGGTAAAGTAATTTTCTCTGATGAATCCCCTTTCTGATTGTTTGTTGCATCCGGAAAAAACCTTGTTGTGAGAAGAAAAAAGATGAGCGCTACCATCAGTCCTGTGTCATGCCAACAGTAAAGCATCCTGAAACCATTCATGTGTGGGGTTGCTTCTCAGTCAAGAGAGTGGGCTCACTCACAATTGTGCCTAAGAACACAGCCATTGAAGAAAGAATGATACAAAAGCATCCTCCGAGAGCAACTTCTCCAACCATCAAAGAACAGTTTGGTGAGCAACAATGCCTTTTCCAGCACGATGAAGCACCTTGCCATAAGGCAAAGTGATAATTAAGTGGCTTTTGGAACAATCAAAATTGGTGTGAAAACTGTGCTATTGTCCACTCAGCATATAATCAAAAAATATAATCAAAAAACGGGAGCAGCAGCTAAACTGAGGCACACACACACCAAACTAGAATATAAAATTGGCTGCACTTAGGTATAGTAAATTTCATGAATAATTCATATAAAGATAAAAAAACAATCAAATAGATGATTGCTGATCGAAAGAGGTTAATCAAATAAAAGTCCAGTTCATATGGGAGAATCTCAAATATCAAGAAATAGAGCGGTTAATCACCACAGTGCTAATCCACAATCACCAACATAAACATACCGGCAGAGTGATGTCCACCACCGAGTGAAATGTCTGCTTATCAGAGCGTGTTGACCCCCTAGTTAGTTATGGAAGGTAAAATGAGCCTCTAGCTTGTAACCCACCCAAGGTGTGATGTTCCTCTAGGTTCAGCAGATACTGGTCACACATCGGTCCTCATACGTATGTACCTCATGAAGGAAACAAGGCTGACCATAGTGTGAAATCCTTATAGGTTTTATTGAAAATATAAAATATTGCACTTATATCCAAGTAATAATTCTGCGCATATAGATAAAACAGTCTGTCGACCGGTTATGTCTTGCACCCGTCCTTCTGGGACTTCAAACACGTGGTGACGTCAGCACATCGCTCCACCCTATGTGTTTCGTCATACTTTATGTCATCTCAGGGCTGACGAAACACATAGGGTGGAGCAACGTGTTGACATCACCATGTGTTAAGTCCTGGAAGGATGGGTGCACGACATAGCCGGCCGGCAGACTGTTTTGTCTATATGCATAGATTACTTGGATGGAAGTACAATTTTTTATATTTTCAATAAAACCTATAAGGACTTCACTCTATGGTCAGCCTTATTTCCTTTATGAGGAACATACGTATGAGTACCAATATGTGACCAGTACCTGCTGAACCTAGGAGGATCATCATACCTTGGCTGGATTACAAGCTAAAGGCTCATTGACCTGCCCATAACTAGGGGGGCAACATGCTCTGTTAAGCAGACATTTCACTCAGTGGTGGACATCACTCTGGCGGTGGGTTTATGTTGGCGATTGTGGATACGCACTGTGGTGATTAACAGCTCCAGCGTTGACATTTGAGATTCACCAATATGAACTGGACTTTTATTTGATTAACTTCTTTCGATCAGGAATCATCTATTTGATCAATTTTTATCTTTATATGAATTATTCATGAAAATTTACTATATCTAAGCACAGCTAATTTTATATTATGGCTTTAGGAACAAAACATCAAAACTTTGGGTCCATGGCCAGGAAACTCCCCAGACCTTAATCTCATTGAAAACCTGTGGTTAATCCTCAAGAGGCAGGTGAAAAAACCCCACACAAAATTCTGACAAACTCCAAGTATTGATTATGCAAGAATGGGCTGCCGTCAGTCAGTATGTGGCCCAGAAGTTGACTGACAGAATGGCATGGTGAATTGCAGAGGTCTTGAAAAAGAGGGGTCAACACTGCAAATACTGCATAAACTTACTGTAATTGCCTTTGACACTTATGTAATGCTTGTAATTATACTTCAGTATACCATAGTAACCACTGACAAAAAGGATCTAAAATTACTGAAGCAGCAGACTTTGTGAAAAATGTATATTTGGGTCATTCTCAAAACTTTTGGCCATGGCTGTATATATTATTATTATTATATTGCAGAAATCTTTTGAAGAACCCTTGTACATAGCAACAGCCATATTTTCCTATTACATACAATTAGGGCAATTCCCAAAATGTCCATTCATGGCACAGGCTAGTGGCCATTTTAAGTGGTGGGAGCCACATAGCTTGGGCATCCTTGCAGCTGCTTATTCCTCCTAACCTGGGCAATTGGTGTAAAACATGGCTGAAATAGCAGAGCGATGCCTGTATGCATGGCTGCATATGTAGTCCACTGGAAACACAGTACAGGCTCAGGGAGCAAGAGAAAGGAAAGCAAGCTGTTGTACAGAGAGAATCAGAAAGAGAAAACAGTTTGAGCTGTGCTGTGTGAGTAGAAGAAAATCTCTAGCATAGGCATGCGCACATAGGGTGAAAGGGCACACCCTAATCACCCTGTACTGTGCAGATTCCCCCTGCTGCCTGGCTGCAGAGAAAGGGACCGGGGAATCTCTGTCCTCAGTCTCTTTCTCTGTCTTTGTATAGAACCCTGATATTTCACCAAAGCACATGGGGACATAGTACAGGACATGGTCAGAGACTGCAGACATAGTACAGGACATGGTCAGAGACTGCAGACATAGTACAGGACATGGTCAGAGACTGCAGACATAGTACAGGACATGGTCAGAGATTGCAGACATAGTACAGGACATGGTCAGAGATTGCAGACATAGTACAGGAGATGGTTAGAGACTGCAGACATAGTACAGGAGATGGTCAGAGACTGCAGACATACTACAGGAGATGATCGGAGACTGCAGACATAGTACAGGAGATGATCGGAGACTGCAGACATAGTACAGGAGATGATCGGAGACTGGGGACATAGTACAAGAGATGATCGGAGACTGGGGACATAGTACAGGAGATGATCGGAGACTGGGGACATAGTACAGGAGATGATCGGAGACTGGGGACATAGTACAGGAGATGATCGGAGACTGGGGACATAGTACAGGAGATGGTCAGAGACTGCAGACATTGTACAGGAGATGGTCAGAGACTGCAGACATTGTACAGGAGATTATCGGAGACTGCGGACATGATACAAGTGTGTCCCAGCAGTGACCAGTGTTCTTCCAATGTGGAAAAACATTGATCACTGCGCTGTGTATAAAGAGGGGTTTAAAAGCTGTAACAAAGTACAAAAAAAAAAAAAAAAAAAAAACTTTACCAACAGTCAATTGCTCAAGCACAGGAGGAGGACAATAAATGGTTAATAGTTTTGTGAAGCTCATATCCTGAGCAGCCTAATTCCTGCAAAGATAACATAAGGACTCTGGCACAAATAGCTCTAAAGAAATGGCTAAAGTTTATTACTAACAACCTGTCACATATCTAATGCAGGCTGCTGCTATCATTATCAGTGTTCCCAGTTCTGTGTGCTGTGTAACTAAAAACAAAGATAAGAAGGAGTGAGAAGAGCCTGGGAAGTCATCCCTCCATCAGAGTGTTCAGTGCCTAATCTGCACACAGGACTGGAGAACTCACTGATGATGACTTCTGCAGCCGATCTGGTTGTGTAGAATCCACTGTGGGCTAAATGGTCTGATTAAAATGATCATACTTCTTCATACTCAGTCAGTTATGTCGGATTCTCTCCATCCAGCGCAGCTCTGGGCACTAGCATCTTCTTCTGGATTAAATGTGGCGGGCTGGGTAAGGGGAGGGTTACAGAGGAACGCTGATTGGCTAAAGAAGCAGACGGAGGCGGAGCAATCTATCAACAGTCACTCCCTCCCACTCAGATAAGCAGCGCTATTGGTTTATTACACACTGGTGTGTGCCTCCCCCTCTACCATCTGAAAGCCGGTGGGAGGGAGAGGGGGAGAGCCGCGCAGGGCACAGCTCTGCAATTGCCATCCCTGTGCTATCCCGGCCCCCCTGTTTCCCAGGGCCCTGTACAGCAGGACTGGTGGTCCCCCCCCTATCAGCGGCCCTGCTATCTGGGCCCCCCTGTTTCCCAGGGCCCTGTACAGCAGGACTGGTGGTCCCCCCCTATCAGCGGCCCTGCTATCCGGGCCCCCCTGTTTCCCAGGGCCCTGTACAGCAGGACTGGTGGTCCCCTCCTATCAGCGGCCCTGCTCCTGAACGCTGCACAATGTATCCTCTGCTGTTTATATGACATTCTTCTGACTACTGCACTTTGTAGGCTCGGCTGTATATGACACACTCCTGACCACTGCACTCTGTATGTTGGGCTGTATGAGAAATTCATGACCACTGCACTTACAGAATATAAAACGGAACTCTTATTGAGCAGCAGTTGCTGGTTTCTCACTAGTCAATATGGTAAAGAAGTTCTTCCTAATGGTAGGTTGCAAGTAGGAAAGTACAGTATATGTAATGAAAGAGTTGCATTAAAAAAAAAAAAAAAGGAAGGATTGTACCGGTCAGTCAAACTCTTGCATTTGGAACAGTACTGAACGCATATTTTGGGGGTGCAAGGAATGTGTCAGATGTTACTTTGTAAACACAAGGAGTAAGCTTACATTTTGGGCCAGTTCACACCATAGAAACACAGTCCGGATGAGTTATGTGATGCTTTTCTGCATGCGCATTTTTGACGCAGTCCAGTGCATTTTACCCCCTTGTTTTCCTTAACCTAAAATAAGGACATGTGAGTTCCAGAGTGTTTTTGGTGCATTTTACCATGTTTCAGTACAGTTCAGTGCAGAAAAAAAAAATGCATGTTCTACTTTTTTTTCTGGACCTGGAACACACTGGAACTGACCGCACTGGTGTAAACTATGCCATTGAAAACCATATAA
Source organism: Glandirana rugosa (assembly GCA_018402905.1). NCBI lineage: Eukaryota > Metazoa > Chordata > Amphibia > Anura > Ranidae > Glandirana > Glandirana rugosa. The sequence continues at coordinate 76,788 of BLSH010276289.1, read as the reverse complement.
CCTACTTTCCATGCGTTTTTGATGCAGAAAAATATGCTCTGGACTGCATGTGGTGTGAACTGGCCCTTTAGGCTACTCCTGCTGCTAGCCCAGTTATTTAAAATATCAAAAATCGAAAGTGAAGTCTGAGTCTTATTAAACATATTCCATTTAAGGGTACCAATCTTTCACAAGTATTCTCCACATTAATGATACATGCTCTGTGCTCTTTACCATGCATACGATTTATTCCCTTTATTTGGTGTTGCTGAATGGCATACTTCAGCAACACATCTGAGCCATAGCAAAATCAGAGAAATTAATCCAGCCCCCACCTTCACACCCACACACACATTTCCTCTTTGGTCACTGCAACCCTGTTAAACAAAGGAAGAGGGGTTTTTTGTGCTACATAACCAGTTTCTTTGTATGTAATTTGAGAGGTGTTCAAGTCAAACTGGGACTATTCATTTTACAGGTATAAAAAAGGGATGCTAGCGTGGCAGTACTTCACGCATTAGTAAGTGGCAAATGTGTCCTATTCGTGATAGGCAGCGCACGTCGCGGGCTAGTCCAGAGACCGTTAATCAAGATGGCAGTGTTCGTGCGTGCATGGAACAGCGTGTGGTGATGAAGTTTCTTGTGAATGAAGGCGTAAAACCCGCCTTCGAGCACAGTATGGTGATGAGATGCTCAGTCGCAGTAAGCCATTTGAATGGTGTAAACGTTTCAAAGATCAGTGACAATCCCGGCCGTGGAGGTTCCCAGCCCACAGCAGTCAGTCATTCTGGTGAATATTTAGCGCGTGGAGCGTATGATCGAGGATAATCAACGCATAACCCAAGGAGTTCCATGGAGGTCAACATTTCAGCACTGATGATAAAGTGAAGCAGGCTGTCCTAAGATAGTTCAAGCGCTCTTACAATTGTTTTATGCCAAAGTTTCCAGACAATAGTTAACCACTTGCCGCCCGCCGCAGTGTGACGGTGGCAAGATGGCTCGTTAGAGCGAACCACTGTCACCCGATGGCGGCCTCGATAACTAGCATTGTGAGCGCGCGCACCACCGGAGGCACGCTCACTGTGTCCCGGGGGGGGCCCAGGGAGTGGGTAGGGCGGACTCGATCGCCGCCGGCTACCCGCAATAGACCGCAATGCAGTGAAAGAACGGAGGTCCGTGTATGTAAACACGGATCTCCGTTCTGACAGAGGGGGGGAAGGGCTGTAATCACAGGCTTCCTGTATATGGAAGCCATGATCACTCCTCTCCCCCTGCCAATGGTCCCATAAAAAAGTGTCAAAATGGTCTGACATGTCTGCAGCAATATCGCAGTACCGCTAAAAATCACAGATCACCACCATTACTAGTAAAAAAAATAAATAAATAAAATCAAAACCCCAGAAATGAATTATCAGCATCCGTAAGCACGGAACCTCTTGCGCAAACCAATCAAATGCCGATTGCGATTTTTTTAACCAAAAATATAAGGAAGAATATAAATTAGTCAAAACCGATGAAAAAAAAAAAGTTTTTTTAGATTTTTTTTTTTGGATTTGTATTTTAGCAAAAGGTAAGAAAAACTGTTTTTTTTGCAAAATGGTCGCCCATTTTTTTTATTTAGAGCAGCGATCAGAAATGACGCAGAGGGGATCAAATACCACCAAAAGAAAGCTCTATTTGTGGGGGAAAAAAGGGATTTTATTACAACTTACCGTAAAATCCTTTTCTCTGAGTTCACTGACAGACGCAGCTCTTCTTAATTGACACGTGGGTTTTATGTCGTCCTATCAGGAGTGATAAAGACTAGCGACGAGATTTATTTTTTTTACCCGCTGGTAAAACGTTTTTTTTGTCAAAAAGAATGGAAAACGATTTTATGTTTAGGTTTTTTTTTTTAGATTTTTTTGAAAAAAAAAAAGTAGCCAAAACTGATTAAATATAAGAAGGAATATAAAAACCAATTTTTTTAGCGTTAGCCGTA
>BLSH010276289.1:57119-70246 GCA_018402905.1 Glandirana rugosa | reverse complement strand
AGAGAGAGAAAGAGAGAGAAAGAGAGAGAAAGAGAGAGAAAGAGAGAGAAAGAGAGAGAAAGAGAGAGAAAAGGAGAAAGAGAAAGAGAAAGAGAGAGAGAAAAAGAGAAAGAGAGAAAGAGAGAAAGAAAGAGAAAGAGAAAGAGAAAGAGAAAGAGAAAGAGAGAAGGTGCAGGGACCTTTTTTTCCCCCCGCAGTGGAATCGTTTTGCATGGGTGTTTTCACCTATGAGATCCGATTCATGTGCAAGTTCACAGTTCGCACTGCAATCTGTGAACCAAATTGAGGGTGTCTAACTTTGTAATTACACCCACAGTGGTTCGCAGAAAGCAGTGTGAACTTCCTGCTTGAAGAATGCGATGCGGGCAAGGAACCGGTTCTGGAATCGCGCCGATTCCCGCATCGCAGTCAGGAGTTATTTTGACATTAAGCATAGGTTCACACAACTTCTACCACCAATGTACAATGTCCACATTGGTTTATGGAAAAAAAAAAAATCTTTTTCATGTGACAACACTGAAGAAATGACACTTTGCTACAATGTAAAGTAATAAGTGTACATCTGGTATAACAGTGTAAATTTGCTGCCCCCTCAAAATAACCCAAAACAGAGCCATTAATGTCTAAACATTTGGCAACAAAAGTGAGTACACCCATAACTGAAAATGTCCAAATTGGCCCCAAAGTGTCAATAGTTATCCTCTACTCGCGTCTGCAGATGCAAGTAGACGAGAGCCATTCGGCGGCTCTCCTGATGGAAGGGGGGGGGGGGGGTTGCACTGTATGTTTACCAGTGTAGCCCCCCCCCCTAGGATTGCCACCCAGGACCACCAGGGAATGCCCACCCAGGGACCACCAGGGAAGCATACCCTAGACCACCAGGTAAGGGGCACAATGCCCAACATGGATGGCACTCAGTGCCCATCTTGGATGCCACCCAGGACCACCAGGGAATGCCTCCAAAAAGTGGCATCATTGCCGCCTATCAGTGCCCACCTGTGCCACCTATCAGTGCCCACCAGTGCCGCCTACCAGTGCTGCATATATGTGCCGTCTCATTAGTGCCAATCCGTATTGCCTCATCAGTGCCCATCAGTGATGGAAAAAAAATTTACTTTTTACAAAAAGTTGTGTGACAGACAAAGAAAACCTTTTTTTTTCCCTCAAAATTTTCTATCTTTTTTTATTTGTAGCACAAAAAAAATAAAAACCCCAGGAGGTGATCAAATACCAACAAAAGAAAGCTCTATTTGTGGGGGGGGGGGGAAATTATTAAAATTGTGTTTGGGTACAGCATCGTATAACCGCGCAATTGTCATTCAAAAATGCGACAGCGCTGAAAGCTAAAAATTGGTCCGGGGCGGGAAGGGGGGGGGGGGGTACGTGCCTGGTATTGAAGTGGTTAATTAAACTAGCTGAAGTTAGAAGCGGATTGGTTACTATGCACAGCTGAACTAGATTCTGTGTTCTCCAGTTTTACCAAATCTCTACCTATTGCTTGTGATAGGTAACCATGCTCATTTCTTCAATTCTCACCTAGGTGGGAATTACTTCAACCCCTCCTCCTGCATGAAGCCTCCTGGAACAAATCATGCATCCCAGGATGCTACAGAACCAGTTGCAAAGCACTGTTGTGCCTTATGCAATGCTGTATCTTGGCCTAGGCCGACAAGGCCCAGGCCTAGAGCGGCACTTTGTAGGGGGGCAGCACAAAAAAGTCTCCGCCGGTTTGCGCTCTTAGTGTAGCACCAGTCTTATGGGGCAGACTGGGCCGGGAGCCAAATCTGTCTGGCACCCCCATAAAGCAGCTGGGCAGGGCCGCCATCAGGGGGGACAGCCAATACATATGTAGGGGACCCAGGCGTCCCGAGGGGCTCAGGCGACAGACCCCAACCAATGAGTTGTTGTGCTACCCCATAGCCAAACAGGAAGTGTGAGTAAATCTCTGCAAATTAAGGGAATCCATTGTCCCCCATTGCCCCCCCCCCCCCCAAGTCTTAAGAACTAGTGTCCCAATTGGAAAATTTCAAGGTGGGTCCTCAATAGGAAGGGGTGTGGCCTTGACAGGAAGGGTGGCTCATTTTTAAATTAGGGGGTGCACGAGTTTAGTCAGGCCTAGGGCAGCGCAAAACCTAAATACACTGCTGGCCTTATGTATGCACAGTGGGAAGCCAGCTGCGAGACCTCAGGAAGCCACAGCCAGCCCCTATATCTTAGACAGGAAAGCTGAAACCTAGCAAAGAACTGGGAGTCTGCGGTCTGGTAAGTGTCTGCTTCTCACAGTATTTGTTCTTTAAAAGCAAAGTAGTTCTTCTTTCGGGGTTTGGAAAATATGGAACACCACACCAAGCATGAGAAATCCAAATTATTAATAATGCAAAAGAAAAACCCAACATGTTTCAGGAGCTCCAAATGCCCCCCTTCAGCAAGCCTCCGATCTGTGCTGAAAGATACTGGACTTGATTAGGTTTGGACCAAACCTAGGTTTAGGTTTGGTTATTCAGCCCAAAGTAGTGCAGGAACCTTTTCTGAGGTAGCAGCAACTTCTATAGTGTCAGTAGGAATAGCTCTCATAGAAATACATTGAATTTTACATGCCCTGCGACTTGGGGTCTCACAAGTCGGAATCCAATTTGCACAAGTGTGAAAGGAATCTTACAAAGGTAAAGGGCTGCAGCATGGGACTGACCTGTGTCCAATATTGAAGAGCAACTTGCAGAAGCACCAGGATTTACATGACTTGGTCAAAAGCAGATAAAAGCATTTTAAGGGGGAGTACCAGGAGTTCTATGAGAGGTTATAAATAGCTGGAAGCATTACACCTAAATATTACTAAGCATACATGCACGTAGTATAAAAAGTATAGCTCATGTGAATTCCTCCTAATGATATGTAAACAGAACAGAACTACTGACTGCGTTCCTTGTTTCAAAATTGAATGCATTATGTTTGAGGCTGGAGCATATGATGTGTCCGCATTTCTAGTGCACAATTCAGATACTGCAGCTCGATCAGTGGTTAGGAATTCAGAAAACGTATGAGGCGATTAACAGCTCACAATGTAAGGAAAAGGTGCAACTTCCTTTTCATACAGAAACCCACTGCGTTTCTGTGATAGTAGGCTTAACCCTAGACATAACATGCTGGAACACGTGCACTTCAACTGCTCTTACGTACAACTCCTTCCTGTAGTGTGGCTATTAAAATAGGTTTCCGCGCCTGAAATAGAAAAACGTCAGGGGAAAAAAAAAAAAAGGGAAGCTTATTATATCCTACGTTTTACGGCTAGCACATTAGACCCATTACATGCACAGAACATGATGTGAAGCAAAAATGCACTAAAGAAAAAATAATTTCTTTGGGTACTTGTACACAGTACTGATGTATGAACATCAGATATTCCTGGCAGAAAAAAAAGAAAAAAAAACAAAAACACACACACTTGGATAGTCTGTGTAGCGATTGTGCATAATTTGTGCCTAGGTGTACAAAATGCATAAACATTTTTCTAGCTTTTTTTTTTTTTTCCTTAAGGGCCAGTTCACACTGCAGCGGGGCGGAGCGGCGCGACTTTGCGGCCCGTTCACATCTAGGCGAATTGTCAGGCGACTTGAGTCGCCCGACAATTCGCCTCAATGCTGTGCAAATGGGACCGTTCTAATAGGAGCGAATCGCTTCGCTCCGCATTAGAAAAATGGTCCCTGCACTATTTTCAGGGCGATCTCAGGCGGCTTGCATTGACTTCTATGATAGAAGTCTCCTAGCAAGCCGCTTTGAGATCGCCTGGAGCGCCGCATCGCGCCGCTCCGCCCCGCTGCAGTGTGAACCGGCCCTAAATCAAGGGAAGGTGGCGTACGCGTCCATTAGGGGCGCACAAGGAAAATGTTTGCCAGCACACCATGGAGCAACAAGGAAGAGTCCAAGCGAGTTCTTTATTGCATGATCACATCACAAAGTAATGCAAACTTTCAGAGTCGCGCAGGACCCTTTCCTCATCCATGCGTCTGGCCCCCTGATCTACATACAGGGCACATGGATTCCAATGGTGGAGGTGTGCTTTTTTGAGGCACGAGATTGGAGTCAGAGGCTCTAATAGGCTTCAAAATAAGGGTGGGCTCTATGCACCCCGAACCCATCCAGTTGTGCGACAACAGAAAATGAATATTTGCCATCACCACACTGACCCTCCTCCTGGCCAATCAGGAAGTGGGTCTTGAGCCCTGTCAATGGATTGGCTGAAAAGACAGGCAGAAGGAGACGCATGGCGGAAGATGCAGAGGACACAGGAGCCCGTCGCCCATAGGAGCTCACCCACACGCTACCGATGGGGTAAGTTGTAGGGGGGGGGGTGCCACTGACCAACTGCGGGGGGGGGGGATTGTTTGTCCCCCCCCCAAAAAATAAAACACCAGCCGCCACTGAGAAGCATGAATTTGTGTAAAATACAGACCAGCAACACTGATCTATAGCAGCACAATTTTACATTAGACATGTGCATTTCATTTAATTACAATTCAAAATTCGTACAAATTTTTTTATTAGGGTGCTTTCTCACGGCCGTTTCCCTGCTGAGACGGCGGATGACAGGTCAGTCTCTGCTCACTGAGCATGGATGGATCTGTCAGAGCCCCGCTCTCTGCTATGGGAAATTGGATGAAAACAGACCATCTGTCCGTCTTCATCCAATCTGATCCCCAGATGGATGGAAAAATAGGGTATCCATCCATCGGGCTTTATGGTACAGTATCAGATCGGAGAGCATTAGGTGTCAGATGACATGTGACCGCTGAGATCCGTCGCTTCATAGAAGTGCATGGAGCGTCCATTCAGGTCCGCCTGAAAAACGGACAGGCGGACCTAAAACGGAACGACCATGTGAAAGGGGCGTGACTTTGGGGCGACTTACAATGCGACCTCCATGCCAGGCAACATTGCCTGTGGCCAGTCAGAGAATAAATCTCTTCTGACATTTACTTTACCTGAGTAAATTATTTTCTTTTTCCTGTAAAGTTGCTTCAATATAGATGGGGATCTGACTTGGAGGTGACTTCCATGGGCACAAGTCGGATAGAAGTCACCTTTAGGTAGTACAGGAAACTTTTCTGAAGTTGGAGCGACTTTAGTGTATCTTAAGACCGCTCCCATTCACTTCAATGGGATTTCTTCTGTCAAACGACTTGGGGAGACACAAATCGGTTCCCAAGTCGCCATAGTGTGAACTGGCTCTAAAAAAGGTATAAAAACGTGAAATAAGATGTATAGAACCAAATGGAACAGAAACAAATAGAATAAAATAGAAAATAAAATAGAATAGAATAAAAATGCAAAAGATTAGAATAGAACAGAACAAATAGCGGTCTTCCGAAATGTTTTAGGAGGAGAAGGCTATATTTGTTACATTCTCTCAATTGTATTCTTTTCTATTCCATGCTTTTGTTTTCTATTCTCTTTTATTCTATTTTCTATTCCATTCTATTATATTCTGTTTTATTCTATTAAGCGGCTCAGGTAGGAATCATCTTATTTCACTTTCATGCCTTACTGTAGTCATTGCAATAGGTTTTTCATTCTCAAATTCATTTTAAATCAATTTGAAAATAACGGATATACAAAATGAATCCAAATGGATTCCAATAACAAATTATTCCGACATAACAAATATGACAAAACAAAAGTATTAACTTAACTAATGAAACCAAAACTTCAGCTTTCTTTTCTGCTTCTAAAAGCTGAAGCTTCAAAAACGCTTCTAGACAAAACTAGGGTGCATGGACACATAGGATAACACCGCTTGCTTCTAGAAGCAGATAAAAAAAAAAAAAAAAAAATTAGTGTGCATGAAGCCTCAGTTTATGTTGTCTTGCCTTATACCCTCTAGTCAGCAGAGGGTGAACTATAGCCAGAAAAGCCAATGATTCCTATGCAGAATATGGAGGATCATGGGATTTAAAGTTCAGGAAGTAAAGTAAGCTGTATTGTGGAGCTTATGGACCCTTTGCATTATAAAATTTCCATGAGACCCTTTGGCAAGGAGGAGGAGGAGTGGAGCTGCTTTTCTGAGACTGTTTAGCTAGACTCTCTTTCTTGGTGCTGAGGAAACTGATGAATGCACACATCTCCTGCATACTGACCAGACTGCTGAGAGGCCAGACCAGCAGACACACTTGAGGCAGTTCAACACAGACCGCAACAACTGCATCTGCACCATTGCCGCAGGGAGAATCCTCTCACCCTCAGCTAAATATTCAAAGGCATTCTGTACAGAGACTGAGAAGACCCCCCTTTACACACGTGGCATTTTACAGTCCCATCACAGGGATCAGTGAGAGGCAGGACTGCCCATTATTCGCATACTGACTAGCAGGGACTGAATAGCTGGAAGTGGGGTAATTAGGACTTCGCACCAATGCTGCACCTACACTGCATGCTTGTGTATTGACACCGTTAAGTGCACCAGCAATCCTTATGGGGCCCCAACATTAGTCAGCAGAAGAACAACATTGGAGTGCCCCACCCATAAAACCATCCTGGAAGTCCCCTTTGTTCCCTTCTTCCCGGTCATTCATTTCTATGGATGGTGCACATCCAGTTGGCCTAGGCCTAGTATGTTAGGAAAAGCAACAGCGATCTTACTATATACTGTGAACTATATGTACTGTGTGCACTGCACCTATCTATCCAGCAGGTGGCACTGTAGTATTCTAGTGTATAATGAATGTATTCTATGATATAAAATGATGTATGGTGTATCTCTGTTATATGTACTTTTTTGTTATTCAGTTCCTGTTTTTCTGTTCCATGATAAAGATATCATCCATGAAGGTAAAGCTATCCTCTGCACACAACAAGCTTTGAGCGCATTAATTCAATACTCTGACAATAGGTTATGGGCCCAGCAGGCACCCAGATGCACTGGAGAGGATACTCTGAGTACTGTATGCAAGCTACTTAAAGATGGCAAGTTGTTCAGATTTGAAGTTTGCAATAGCAAAGCTGAATAATGCAAATTACCAGCTGTGGAAATTCAAGCTAGAAATGATTCTGAACAAGAATGACTTGTGGCAAGTGCTGAATACAGACAGACCCACACACGGAGAGATGGAGGACTGGAACAGGAAGGATAGGCAGGCAAAAGCAATTATAAGCTTAATAGTGGAAGAGGACCAGCTTATCCACATAAGGAACAGAGAAAACTGCCAAAAGGTATGTGGACTTCATTACAGAAACTGCATGAGCGTTTTTTGCTATGAAAGTTATACAAGATAAGACTAGAAGAAGCTCAGCAAATGTGTGAGCATGTGAAAGCTATGCTAGAAATAAGAGCAGCTGCAACCATATTGTTGCCCTGCTCCACTGCAACCTTCCAGAGACATATACTGCTCTTATCAACGCTTTAGAAACCAGACCCGAGCAGGAACTTACACTGGAATATGTCAAAGGGAAATTAATTGAATATGACAGCATAAAAGAAAATAGGCACCATGATGACAAAGCTCTTAAGATGTATAAAGGCACAATGCACAAAGAAAGCAGAGCCTGTTTTCGCTGCAAAAGGACCAGTCACTTAAAAAAGGACCGTTCTGTCTGGAAAGCTGAGCAGCGGAAGCTACAGCTATCAAAAAAAAATAAATAAATAAAAAGCAGCCACAAAAAGGAAATTGCAGACACTTCGAGTGCCACCTTTAAAATGACACAGAGCGGCAACCACGCAGCTGGTGCAGACTCCGGAGTGAAAAACCACATGACTAGCGATGAGATCTTCTTCACAAACATTGATTACAGTACAAAAGACAAAGTTTTCCTAGCAAACGGGAAGGGCATCACATCCGAAGGTAAAGGCCAAGGCTTCCTGAACTGCATTACACCACTAAGGGGGTCACCACAGTATCCTTGTAAAGAAAGTTCTGTATGTTCCAGGACTAGAAGGCAGCCTTCTATCAGTGAAAAGTCTTGCAAACAATGGTTTTACAGTTAAGTTTCAGGTTGATGAATGCACAATTCATAACAAGCAATTCCTCACAAAAGGAAAAACTAGATGATCACCTACACAAGCTCATCACCACAGACCAGCAAGCCAATATAGACTCTAATGACCTACACAGCAAATGTATTAATTTATGGCACAGGCGGCTGGGGCAAAGAAGTCCAGAAGCTATACAGGAAGTTATAAAGAGAGGGTTATCAGAAGATTTGGCGATAGCGCCTTACAAGGTGCTCATGAAATGCAAGTGCTGGAAGGAAGCAAAAGCCACACGTGCTCCCCTTTCCACAGGCATCTCAAAAGAAAAAAACACTCATCCCCGGCATCTCATACACAGTGACGGAAGCGCTCCAATGAAAACTCCCACGTCAGACAGGAAAAGATATCTACTAACTTTCACTGATTATTATACCAGGTACACAACTACCGATCTGATGAAACACAAGGATGAAACTTCAAGAGTTTGTTGCCATGTCTAGCAACAAATTAAAATGCAAACTAAGGAATAATACGCACTGACAACGGTGGAGAATACATAAGCAAAGAAGTGGCCTCATACCTGAAGAGCCAAGGAATAGTACACCAGAAACCCATACCATACACTCCTGAACAAAGCTGTGTAGCAGAAAGGAAAAAAAATTGCACTCTTATAGAAATGGCCAGGTGCATGTTGTCAGATGCGAACCTACCTCACAAGTACTGGGGAGAGGCAGTCATGTCTGCAACCTACCTACAGAACAGACTACCCTCTAAAGCTATTAAAAGTACTCCATTCAAAATGTGGCATGGGTCAAAGCCTATCATAGGGCACAGAGTGTTTGGATGTAAAGCGTATGCCTATATTCCAAGTGAAAAGGGATCCAAGATGGAGAACAGAGCCATAGGAGGGCATTCTAGTAGGCTACAGTGAGCAAACTAAGGGTTATAGAATCCTATACCCAAAGTGACAATAAGCCGTAGTGTTTATTTTGATGAAAGCTCATCACCAGAAACGCCCATCCATGAAAGCTTTTTAGTGAATATGCCAAGCAAAACAGAAGAAAAAGGTTGATCAAAGCACCTGTGCAGGAATCAGAACAAGGTGGAACTCACACCAAACTAAATCAAGTTTCCCACCAGATCCTGTTGAACTGCCTGAAGTCAGAAAATCCACGACTACAAAAGGGGATACCACCCTGCAAGCTATCATACACGGTCAAAACACACAGGATTCTTGAAACATCCTGGGAATATATAGAAAAACTGCCAACATGTGAAGCCAATAAATTGAGAAAGGCAGCAGCAGAAAAATTAAAGTCACTTCAAGAAAATAAAACCTGGACACTCACAGAGCTCCCCCTAACCGCAAAAACTATAGGAAGTAAGTGGACTTTCAAAGTAAAGGTCAGACACAGAAGGGAATATCCACAAATACAAAAGGCAGACTAGTTGCCAGGGGTTACTCCCAGAAATTCAGTGAAGATTACGATGAAACATTCGCTCCCATCATAAAACACGGTGCTTTCCTATATGGAGACATTAAGGAAGGCCTCTACATGAAGAAACCACCAGGGTTTGAGCAAGGAGACAACCTTGTGTGTAAACTTCAGAAGAGCATCTACGGTCTTAAACAATCTGCAAGGATGTGGAATGAGAAATTGAACAAAGTGCTTACCATTGAAGGATTCTCAAGAAGTAAAGCAGACCCCTGTCTCTACTCCAAGAATCAAGCAGACAGATGGATATACATCCTTTTCTATGTTGATGACATTATAACTTATTTTGAACAAGAAGATGATTACAAATCAGTTCACAAGCTGAAAGAAAAATTTGAAATGAAAGAGCTAGGGAACATTAGCTACTATCTAGAAATCCAAATAGAGAGGGAAGATGGAAGTTAATATTCTCAACCAATCTCAATTTCTGAAATCTTGGAACAATTTCATATGCAAGATGCAAAGGAAGTGAAAACTCCTATGGAATCAGGCTACCAAAGGGAGCAATAAAGCAGAAATCTTGCTAGCCAACAATGATATGCATCAGAGAGCAATCTGTAAACTGCTGTATGTTGCCACTGTGACAAGACCAGACATAGCCGCAGCAGTGCATACTATGCAGGAAAGTCTCAAATGCTGGTCAGCGTGACTGGAACGCGATGAAAAGAGTTATGCAGTACCTCAAAAGGAACAATTCAGATGAAGTTACGTTTATTAGCAACATCAGATCCAAAACCGGTCGAATATGTGGATGCTGATTAGGCCGGGGACTACACAGACTGCAAATCCACAACTGGATTCATCTTCCAGTATGGGAAAGGAACCATAAGTAGGTCTAGTCGAAAGCAAACAACTGTCGCTCTATCTTCAACTGAAGCAGAGTACATTGCAGCAGCATACGTGTCAAGAAGCGATATGGATTCATCAACTTTTTGTGGGCATTAGGATAGACATGTCAAAACCAATTCCCATTTTTGAAGACAAACCAGGGATGTATAAAGCTTACATAATCAGAAAGGGTCAATCCAAGGACTAAACGCATCGATGTCAAGTATCACCTGTAATGGTATCATGCGTGAGACCCACGCAAAGTAATGATACCAGGCCCAAAGCGACACTGACTCCATCTTGGAAGGGAAGCTAGGTAGATAGTTAAGTTTTTTTTTTTCTTTCTCTCTCCTTCTGACCTGGCTGTTTGAAAGGCTTGTCACCCCCCTCTGAGTGAGTACAGGCTTAATTTAAAGAAAGTACTCTGATTACGGTTTATGGCCAGGAAGGCTCTGTCCCCTTATCTTGAACAAATATACAGGGCCATGCTGTTGGCCCATAAATTACCCTGGCAGGTCTGCCCTGCGCGTGACACTTTCTTGCTGCTTAAACTTACAGGAAAATATACATACAGTTATAACTTCTGCTGTGGATACGCCAGAGTGATGAACATGACATATTTGATTGTAGAATTTCGGTCTGGATAATTTAAGTGTAAACGTCTACCCTTTGTCATCCACGGAAGGATAGAATTAGTCCATTCCCTTCCCAGGGTCCTATACGGTTTTAGACTTCTCATGTTTGGAGTCATATGAAAGCTTATTGCAAGCTGAGATTAAATTCCATTTTGCAAAATATGTAAAATAATTCGGTAACAAGTTATGATCCATGCATGATTATGCAGCATGTATCTCCACGGTCCGCCCTGGACATTGTCTAAGGAAACTCCCTCTCTTCTACGAATGGCCAGGAGAGGTACGGCCCCACCCCTGGTGGTCCAGAGAAAAGAGACTGTGGCCATCAGACAGGAGTTCCACCTTAACATCAACCATCAGGGAACCAGGAGATCTTCTTCAAACACTGATTAGGCAAAGACATTTAAAAGGCAAGGTATCTTTCAATCTGTTCTCTTTTGCTGTACATTTGTCTCACTTTTTACTTTTATTTTTCTGTAAATATTTTATTGCACCTAATGCTTGACTTTTTCATTTATTAAACCTTATTGTGAAAAGTGTTAATTCTGTCTCTAAAGCTCTTAACGCAACTATCACGAATCTGCTCCTTCGAAGAGCGCTACTGTATTGTAGAATAACGCATCTGAATATACCTGTCTGCAGGTGACAGTGTGTGTACGGGCGTTGCTCTAAAATATTGGTATTGCTAATATATGGTCTTCTGGCGACTCCAGAAGTGGTGGCAGTGAAAGGGTTAATTGTTTGAATTAGCCCGGTAACAATCGCTCTCAGGCGGCTGACACTTAGACGGTGATCCCGCAAACTGGGAAATCTTTGTGCTGAAAGCAGCTGAGAGTGGCATTGTTACGTTGGTGACAAGTGTGGTATTGGATCAGGGGGGTCCTTGGTCCCCGATCGGTGAGGAGGGCAGCGATCTGATACCCGCATTCGTCACATACTGGTTGGCAGCGGTCGGATAGTTTCGCCTTAAGAGCATTCAGTGCATTGTTAGGAATTAGCTCTGTACTGAAGGATTGTAACCTTTTTGGAAACGGTCCTTAGAGACAAGCTGGTGCATAGTTTTTGTTTTTAAAGAGACATAGAGCAGCAACTCCTTCCTACAACTCCTTTCTATCTCTGCTTTCTGCTCTCTGTTTTCTGCTTGCAAAATGTCTGGGCCAGCAGTGTATAAGAAGATGAACAAAGATGAGCTCATGGCTGTGTGTGCGCAACAAGAGGCCTTGACGTCTGCAACAAAACTTGCAAGGAACTGATAAAGGCCCTACAGGAGTCTGATATCCAAGCAAACCAGAACTTGGGGGAACGTGAAGCTGAAGGGGTTCCTGATACTCCAGAGCCAAGTGGTTCAGACGCAATGACCTCACAAGATGAGCAAAGAGGGACTGAACCGCGAATACTGCCGACTGTCCCTTCGGAGCCACAGCCAGAGCAGGAGCAGGCTTGCCCCAGATTGCCTGCAGACAGCAGAGACTTTCTAATGCAGGAGACACTCCAGCGCATCAGTGAAACAGATCCTGAGAGGTACCTGCAGAGGCTGAACGTCGGCACCAATTGGAGATGTTGAGGCTCCAACAGCAGCACTGACCGGGTCAGAACCTCGGATCCCTAGAGCACAGGGACACCTCTCTGCCTGCAAGCCCAGACGCCAAATTTCCAGTCATGGAAAAGGATAGTGACATTGACGTGTATCTACTGTCGTTTGAAAAAACTTGCCGTCAGTACCATTTGCCCCACGCACAATGGGCTCGGTACCTGACACCAGGGCTACAAGGTAAGGCCCTGGACGCGTATGTGGACCTGCCAGAGGAGCAGGACGAAGATTACAATGCCATAAAGGCAGCAATCATTCAGAAGTATCGATTAACTCCTGAAGTATACCGAACGACGGAAATACCGTAACATTAGAAGCAGGACGAGGAGACCGTCCAGGTGTATGCGCAGGTCCCGGAATGGAACATCGGGACCACAGTCCATGGCTCGGGTAACACGCACCCCGTTTACCATGACTGCCGTTCAAAAAAGTTTGCTGTCATCTATGTGCAGTTACAGTGATAGGAAAAGGTACTGACCTTTAAACCGCAGACCCGAACGTCCGTCTCTCCACAGGGACACGAGATCCCTAGGCTCCAAGACTGGGCCAGTCACGACGACAACCTCGGAGTTGTAGAGGTTAACCACGGCTGCAAGTCGGAGGGAGACGCGTCGGAG
>BLSH010276289.1:39647-52618 GCA_018402905.1 Glandirana rugosa | reverse complement strand
ATTCCATTTTGCAAAATATGTAAAATAATTCGGTAACAAGTTATGATCCATGCATGATTATGCAGCATGTATCTCCACGGTCCGCCCTGGACATTGTCTAAGGAAACTCCCTCTCTTCTACGAATGGCCAGGAGAGGTACGGCCCCACCCCTGGTGGTCCAGAGAAAAGAGACTGTGGCCATCAGACAGGAGTTCCACCTTAACATCAACCATCAGGGAACCAGGAGATCTTCTTCAAACACTGATTAGGCAAAGACATTTAAAAGGCAAGGTATCTTTCAATCTGTTCTCTTTTGCTGTACATTTGTCTCACTTTTTACTTTTATTTTTCTGTAAATATTTTATTGCACCTAATGCTTGACTTTTTCATTTATTAAACCTTATTGTGAAAAGTGTTAATTCTGTCTCTAAAGCTCTTAACGCAACTATCACGAATCTGCTCCTTCAAAGAGCGCTACTGTATTGTAGAATAACGCATCTGAATATACCTGTCTGCAGGCGAGTGTGTGTACGGGCGTTGCTCTAAAATATTGGTATTGCTAATATATGGTCTTCTGGCGACTCCAGAAGTGGTGGCAGTGAAAGGGTTAATTGTTTGAATTAGCCCGGTAACAATCGCTCTCAGGCGGCTGACACTTAGACGGTGATCCCGCAAACTGGGAAATCTTTGTGCTGAAAGCAGCTGAGAGTGGCATTGTTACGTTGGTGACAAGTGTGGTATTGGATCAGGGGGGTCCTTGGTCCCCGATCGGTGAGGAGGGCAGCGATCTGATACCCGCATTCGTCACATCACCTACTGAGGGACAATCAAGAGCAAGGCCTTATTGACATTCAATATTGCTTGTCAGAGAAGATGACTGCTGATGCACTCACCAAGCCTTTGTTGAAAGAATGCCATAGTTATATCCAGGAGAAACTGAATATGATTTGATAAAGCACATGCTGTTGAGAAGGGGTGTTGGGAAAAGCAACAGCAAAGTTACTATATACTGTGAACTAAATGTACTGTGTGCATTGTACTCATCTATCCAGCAGGTAGCACTGCAGTATTATATAATGAATGTACCCTATGATATAACAGGATGTATGGTTTATCTTTGTTATATGTACTTGTTTGTTATTCAGTTCCTGTTTTTCTGTTCCATGATAAAGATATCCTCCATGAAAGTGAAGCTATCCTCTGCATAAAACTAGCTTCAAGCACATTAATTCAATACTCTGACAACATAGTATAGTCGCCATTAATGCACTTTAGCAGTACAATTCCTGTGTTCAGTAAATAAAGCTTTATTACTCCTCACTTCTGCAATTTAGGTGACCTTGCTACTGTTTTTGCTGATCTGCATGTTAAAGCGGAGTTCCACCCTAAAATGGAAATTCCACTTTCAGATTCCTCCCCCCCTCCAGTGCCACATTTGGCATCTTTCAGGGGGGGGGGGGGGTACATGTCAAAACCAGGCATCCTCGCACACTTCCGGGTAAGATCGCTGCAAACTTGTGCGGCGATCTATGAAATGTACGGCCATCCTCCTTCCCAAGCCCCCCCCCGCTGCCTTCTGGGAGATGCACAGGTCCCAGAATACAGCAGGGACCATTCAGAAAGCACAGCAGGAAACAGGCTGTGAAGCCGCAAGGCTTCACTTCCCGTTTCCCTTAGTAAGAATGCCAGTGCCTGCACCCAGAGCCGAGGGACGGATAGGCTTCGGGTTCTGACATTGCGGGCTCCCAGGACAGGCAAGTGCCCTAATATTAAAAATCAGCAGCTACAGTATTTGTAGCCGATGACTTAATTTTTTTTTTTAATGGACTCCTCTTTAAGGCCCCTTACCCACAGCCGTTCCGGCTGAACGAAGCTCCATGCACCTCTATGGAGCGACGGATGTCAGTGGTGACATGTCCGCTCTCCGATCCGCACCTTTACCATAACTCCCAGCTGATGGAAACCCTATTTTTCCATCCGTCTGGGGATCGGATTGGATGAAAAAACGGGCAGACAGTCCGTTTTCATCCGATTTCCCATAGAAGAGAGTGAGGCTCTAACAGATCCGTCGCCGCACAGTGAGCGGAGACAGATTGTCTTCCACCAGCTTAGCAGGGATCAATGGATCGATCCCTGCTGAGCAAAGCGGACCCCGGACTGGGCCGTGTGAAACCAGTTTAAGTGTCATCTTATGCCTAGTTCTTATTACAAATCACCCTGTATTCTAAATTCTGTTATTGCCATGGTTAGATTAACCAATTTCCATTAACCCATTTCTATGCTTACTTTGTTATTAATCATATCAGATGACCATATATTTATTATACCATTACTAGCTGGTTTAGTGCCTGCTTCCTTGATATTGTACTACTACTGGATACAAAAGTATTACTTTCAGTGATTTTCTGTGATCCTGCATGCTTTGTACACTCAACCTGAAGTTCGTAGACCCCTTTCACACTGGGGCGGTTTTCAGGCACTTTAGCGCTAGAAGTAGCCTCTGCTAAGCGCCTGAAAACCGCCTCTCATTCAAAAACGTCCCTGTCCCAAAATGCCCCTACCCATTGGAATGAATGGGCAGCACTTTGAAAGCGCAGCAAAACTGGGAGTTTTTAACCCCTTTTTTGGGGTTAAAAGTGCTCTGCTAGCGGCCAAAAAGCGCTAAAACAAACGGCGCTTTCAGTGTGAAAGCAGCCTTAAGGAGGTTGAGGCAAAGAACAGATGACCCATCTGTCACCTCCTATGGGGGCAGCACTACATAGATCTAAAAAAGATATATTAACCCCTGAAACTGGACAGTCCTTATCTAACCCCCTTCCCTCCTC
Source organism: Glandirana rugosa (assembly GCA_018402905.1). Classification (NCBI taxonomy): domain Eukaryota; kingdom Metazoa; phylum Chordata; class Amphibia; order Anura; family Ranidae; genus Glandirana; species Glandirana rugosa. Next base: position 49,813 of record BLSH010276289.1, on the reverse strand, counting down.
AACGATTATTTGTTGCCAAACTTTTTAAAGCTACATTGACAAACTTTTGCTCATGTTTGTTTAGCATTTCATAAAAAATAAATAAAAATAAATAAAATTATATATATGCCAAACCCATCACCAAATGAATGAGTCCATAGCTATAACCTAAACTTTCTTTTTTATAGGGGCATACAGGGGTGAACATTTGAACTGGTTAAGCATCTCAATTATAGTAATGGAAGAGCAAGTTCTGCAAGATTCTCCGACTTGATTTAAGGCTGGGTTTCCCCACAACCTATTTGCATGTCAAAAGACTGTAACCAGCTCTCTATGTAGCCGGTTCACACATCTCCGGTGCGATTCCTGTGCGTCTATATACACACACACACACACACACACACACACACTTTTTTATTTTATTTTTTATTTTTTTACCAAAATCACAAATCAGCATATATCGATTGGTTTGTGCAAAAGTTGCGGCATTTACAAACCATGAGAATTCATTTATGGGGTTTTTATTTATTTATTTTTAATTTTTTACTAGTAATGGAGGCGATCTACAATTTTTAGCGGGACAGCGACATTGCAGCAGACATGTCGGACACTTTTGGGACCATTGGTATTTATACAGCGATCAGTGCTATGAAAATGCACAGATTACTGTATAAATGTCACTGGCAGGGAAGAGGTTAACACTAGGGGGCGATCAAAGGGTTAACTGTGTTCCCTGCTTTGTGTTACTGTGTGGGGGCTGGGCTGACTGGGGGAGAAGAGCGATCCCTGCTCCCATATACAGGAAGCATGCGATCACACTCCTTCTCCCCTGTCAGAACGGAGATCTGCGTGTTTACATACACGGCGATATCGAGCCAAGTTGCCGCCGTCAATCCACGGCGGTCGGTGACTGGTTAAAGACTATGGTAATGTGCTGCAAAGCGTTTGCATCACTTTTGCGGTGTGGTTGTGACGCGTTAATACCATTACAGTTTGCTAAAAAGAAAAATATAATATAATATAATAATAATAATAATAATAATAATAATAATAATAATAATAATAATAATGTTCTTGGAGCGATTTTAACGCATCAAAAACCCACATCTGGCGTTTTGGAGGAGCATTTTTAAAGATAGTCAAACGCACCTGTTAGCGCGCATTAACGCATTTTAGGTAAAGTGTGAACAAGCCCTAAGAAAGGTGTTAAAAGTGAACGCTGCCTGATGTTGCTGGCAAGAATATGAGAGGGAATACAGCTTTTTTGAGTTCAAGTTAAAGTGGTTGTCAAGTCAGTTAAAAAAAAAAACAAAACAAAAAAAAACACCTGCACGAGAAAGGGATAATGAGCTAGTATGCATCGCATACTAGCTCATTATGAAATGCTTACCTTTCCTTGCTTAGATCATCACTGTAGCAGCGGCCCTGAGCACCACTGTGACCGGCGACATGCTGTTTCCGTCGCCTTCCGGGATCACGGGCTCCGACCAACCACAGCGCGGACTCCAGCGCTGTGATTGGCAGGAGCCCCGCTGACGTCACTCCTGCGCATGCACACAGGGGTGCCATCATTTACGGCATACTTTGTGAAGAAATGGCCCAGTCAGGCGGTTTTTTCACTGCGCTTGTGCCGATGATGTTGCACATGCAGATACAGGGAATATCTCCTAAACGGTGCAAGTTTAGGATATATTCCCGGGACCGACAGATAAGCCTGAATATAGACTTACCTGTAGTTTGAAGTGGCTGTCATGACTTGACAACCACTTTAAAAAGGAGGAGCTCCAGTCTCTTAAGTGAAAATTTAAAAAAAGTCAGCAGCTACAAAAACTGTAGCTGCTGCCTTTTAATAAACAGACACTCACCTGTCCCACAATCCAGCGGTGTTCTCACTCCAGTCGTGTTCTCTCTGTGTCCTTCCTCACCAGCACCTTTACTGTGGGCACCCGGCTGTGACAGCGTGCGGCTTCACAACCGGGTGCCTACGGCGCTGCGCTCCGTGACTGGTCCTAAAGTCTTCTGGGCCAGAAGACTTCAGGAGAGAGGGGGGAACCTTCACTTAGGCGATTGGAGCGCAAGTGGGAGCGGGTACTTGTTAAAATCGAGTACTCGTGCCCCCTCCCCCTTCCTCCCCAAAACCTCCATTTCACAAACAGGAGCCAGGAGGAGGCCTTAAAACGGCGAACAGGTCCCCTTTTGGGTGGAACTCTGCTTTAGCATGGTCTTTAAACCCCAATGGGTTTAAAGACGAAAACTTTTCCACATTCATTTCTTTGGCATTTTAGTAATTGTATTTGTTATTTATAGAATGCACTTTGCGGTGGGGCAACAACAGTTGTGTACAATACCATGCAGACATTCCTGTCAGTCAGGACAGCAAGAATAAGCTCAGACTTGTTGGTATTTGTGGATGAACCAGCCTGAGCTCATTCCTTGTTCTGACCTTACAGGTTCCCATTCACAATTGTGAATAGGTTTGAGACTTGATTTCACCTAGCTGGGAGGGGAAAGTCCTTATCAAAAACACAATGGGAGGCTTCCAGCACAGTAGCAATTTTAAATCAGTGACGCAGTGATTACCTGCTGATGATTGTGACACAGACCGTGTGAATGGGATCCAAATTGGGAGCAGCTGCCATATAATTAAGAATCAGCAGCACACGCATGTGCTCAACCCTGTGCTCTTAGCACTTATCATACTGGTCCCTAGGACTGTTTAACTGCCCCATAGCAGATATACATGATTCTGCACTTCCGCCTAGTGGGAAACCGTAGCCCGCTTCTGCTGTGATTACTCACAGCAAAAGCCGATCTGTGGGTGCCATCACTGCATGTGCACCGGCACCCGCCGATTGTTGGGCAGAGACACAGAACAGTGCACAGTAAACAAGGCAGAGCTTCGTTCTGACGGGGGGGGGGTATGGCCTTTGTGTCATAAAATCCATCATTTCCCTGAGTAGAAGTACCAAACACAGTCCACAAACCCTGGCTAGGCACACCGTTGACCCTTTAATCGCCCTGGATGTTTAACCTCTTCCCAGCCAGTGTCATTAGTACAGTGACAGTGCATATTTTTAGCTGCATTAATGTCACTGGTTCCCACAAAGTGTCTGATTGTCCACAGCAATACCCTGCAGTCTCACTGATTGCTGCCATTACTAGTATAAAAAAAAAAAAAAAAAAAAAAAATCCAATATAGCTTGTAGACGCCAATCAATATACGCTTATTGGGATTTTTTTCTCTTTCAAAATAAAATAATAAAAACAGTGGTGATCAAATGCCACCAAAAAAAGCTGTGTTTTGCATGTAATGGACTTCAATGGGCATGCAAGAAAAAAAACACAAGTGCTGCATTTTTACCGAGATTTTGCCACAATTTGCGTTATAAATTTGCCTAGCAACAAATTTTTCCGTAAAAAAAAAAAAAAAAATTATAAAAACAAATTAAATATAAAAAACCCCGCAAATTGCTGCAAAAAAGAAAAAAACAAACATAGAAAGCACAGAAAAAAAGCAGTGAAAATATGCTGAAAAGCAAAATGCATTGATGTGAATTGAGCCTAAAAAGGGATGAGGTGGCAACCATAGTTTTCACTCATGCGATCCGATTCCTGTGCATAGGTTCGCGAGGTCTGGGGGTGTCATTAACATTGTATTGACACCCGCAGCGGTTGGCATAGGGCAGTGTGAACTGCCTGCGGGAGAGATGCAATTCCAGCACCAGTTTACGCATCGCATATGTGTGAACCTAGCCTTAGCCTGGGTACACATTAGTGCAATCTCAGGCGTCGCATGTGATTCGCACTCGCACCGCAGGTGCCGATCACATGCAATGTCTGAGCAATGCAAGTGAACTCGCATTGGACTCGCACAGAAAAGGTGCAGGGAGTGGTTTTTCCCTGCCCTGGAATCGGATCGCATGTGATCCAATTACTGTATGAATCCACAGTTCGCACTGCGGCCTGTGAGCCGATCTGGGGGTGTCATTAACATTGTATTGACACCCGCAGTGGTTTGCAAAGGGCAGTGTGAACTGCCTGCGGGAGAAGTGCAATGTGGGAACCGGCACTGGAATCATGCAAGTTCCTGCATCGCTACAGTGTGAACCTGGGCTAAAACTGGACTCATCGTCCACTCAATTGAGATATGTTAAATATTGTAGCAATTCTGTCTAGATTGGAAGCTGAATGTCCATATATCTGGCTACCTCTCTTCAATCATCTTCTTTCACAACCTATTAACATCTGCTGGGCAATACAGTGGTTTAGTGGTTAGAACATTTGCGTTGCAGCACTGGGGTCCTCAGTTTGAATCTGCATGGAGACGTGCTGGTGGGTTAACTGGCTCCTGTCTAAATTGGCACTATAGACACATGTGAAAGAGGAGACAGATTGTATGTTCCCTGAGGGCCGGTTCACACTGTAGCGATGTCAGACATCGCATGTGATACGCACCACACTGCTGTGCAAAACTGCTGTGCGATGTTTGTGCGATGCAATACGAGTTCAGCCATACAAACTGTATGGCTGAATTTGCATCGCACAAACATCGCATGCGATTTGCACAGCAGTGCGTTGTGTAACACAATACGGGAACCCCTACTGGATTCGCAGGGTTCCCGCATTGCTTCAGTGTAAACCAAGCCTTAAGGCAGAGACTACAAATGTCAGGGATGTAAAGTGCTGCATAAATAGCTATATAAATTACCTATAAAAATGGAATCCCTCCGAGCATAAGGTGTGCTGTGAACCTAATGCACTCAGCTAATTCGAAACATTCTTGGCATTGACAGGGCTACTCATGACAAATACCATTTTTGTGATATGAAGTCATAAACCAATGTCACTTAAAAATGTCGTTGTTTATCTATACCAAGTAAACTGTTGTTGACACATGAATTGCCTTTGGACAAAAGTACTGGGCAAGGTGCAGCAGAATTAGTCATCCACTTATCTGTTTGCAATTATACACTACTTGGAAAGTTTTTATTGCTCCTTTGTAACAGAATAACCTTGGCATAAAAATAATGCACCACAGCTTTGGGGACTCAAGGGCGTGCTCTGTAAAGTATGTAAATATGCATGGAAGCAAGGTATCCAATTTTAATAAGATGCCCATGGCTACAGCATCACTTTAAAATTGTTTTCTCTGTACTACTTAAATCACTTGACCTCCGGAAGGTTTTACTCTCATGACCTGGGAAATTTTTACTATTCAGCACCGTGCTACTTTAAGGTCTCATGCACACAGGACATTTTTTGACTTTTTTACAGCTGCTGTTTTCAGCTGCAGATGTTTTTTCCTACAGTCAATAAACCCTCCATCATGTTATCCATCTATATGTTCATGCACACATAGGCTGTTATCAACTGTTTTTAGCAGTGACGTTTTTGAGCTGTAAAAAAAAAAAAAACCTAAGACTAAATAGGTTCTGAGGGGCGTTGGCACACCAATATTTTTGGATGTTTCGGATCCATTGAAAGAAAAACAAAAACCGATCAAAAACGCAGCTGCAAAAACGCTCAGAAAAGCTGAAAAAAAATTCACTGAAAGCTACTGACGTTTTTAGGACTTTTTTTTTTTTTTTTTTTTTTAACGTCCTGTGTGTATGAGGCCTAACTGGCAATTGCTCAGTCATAGGACACCTGTACCCAAGTGAAATTTAGATCATTTTTTTCACACAAATAAAGCTTTATTTTTGTGGTATTTGGTCACCACTGGGTTTTTTCTTTATAAAATGAAAACGGCAAGAGTTTTGAAAAATGTTATATATATTTTCTACTTTCTGTTATACAACCAATAAAATAGAAAAATTCTACATAAATATAGACCAAAAGTATTCTGCTACATGTCTTTAATAAAAACTACTAACAAGTGCATATTGATTGGCGAAAGTTATAGCATCTACAAAAAATGGTATATAGGTTTGAAAATTGATCAATCCTGATGTACTGATGGTCGAACTCATTTCTTGAGGCCCTTAAAAGGGGTTGTAAAGTCTCCAGGTTTTTCACCTGAATGCATTCTATGGAAAACCTTTTGTTGTGCAGCTGCCCCCCAGAGCCCCCCTTTTACTTACCTGAACTCGATCTTTCCAGCGACGAAAACAGCAGCTCCAGCCGGTTGCTCGGGTCCTCATTAGATAGATTGATAGCAGCAGGTGCCATTGGCTCTCGCTGCTGTCAATCAAATCCAGTGACACGGGAGCCAGGGGGTGAGGCGGAGTCTTGCGGTCTGTGTCAAAGGACCCAGCAGCAGAACTCGGGAGCGCACCCGCACGAGTGTCTCCATGGAAAAAAAAAAATCAGCTCTGTAGGGGTACTTAATGCGGAGGAGGAGCCAAGAGTGCCAACGAGGGACCCCAGAAGAGGAGGTTTGGGGTTGTTCTGTGCAAAACCCTTGCAGAGAGGAGGTAAGTATAGACATGTTTGTTGTTAAAAAAAAAAACCCTAACCTTTACGATCACTTTAACCAGTTGCCGATGACGCTATAGGCTACAGCATGGTCTGCTAGTTCTGGGACACTCACTCGTGATGGTGCCCGTTGTGGGGCATGTGCGGTGTGCTCTGTGATCAGCAGTGTCCAGGGATCTCTGCTGATCACAGATTGAGGTAAATCAATCAGCGGCTCTTTACCATGTGATCGTCTGTGTCCAATAACAGCTGATCACAGATGTCAACAGAAACCGGTTCTCTGCACTCCTTTCCTCACCCTGACAGCACTTGGATCGGATAGAGAGATGATAACCGGCTTCTCTAAAAGGGACATCTACACGGATAATCAGGGCACTGATTATAAGCGCAGTCCCAACAGTGCTGCCAATCAGTGACACCTACCAGTGCCTCCTCATCAGCACACATCAGTGAAGGAGAAAAAATTACCGGTTTCCAAAATTTTATAACAAACCATGAAAGCTTTTCTTTGTTTCAAAATTTGTATTTGTTTATTTAGCAAAAAATAAACCCAGTGGTGATTAAATACCACCAAAATAAAACTATTTGTGTGAACAAAATGATAAAAATGTTGTTTGGGTACAGTGTTGTATGACCGCGCAATTGTCACTCAAAGTGTGACAGCACTGAAAGCTGAAAACTGGCCTGGGCAGGAAGGGGGTGAAAGTGCCAAGTAGGAAAGTGGTTAAAATTCTAGGACAGTACAAATACCCCAAAAATTACCCCTTTTTGGAAAGTGGACAGTCTAAGGTATTTAAAAAAAGAGGCATGGCAAGTTAGATTTTTTTTCCCCCTCACAATTTGTTGGAAAATTAATTTTTGTTTTACACATACCGTCACCAGTGCAGTACAGTGTCATATGATTGGTGTGGCAGTGATAAGGGATACTGACTGTTGACAGGACGTTAAAAAATATAATACATTTTTTATTAAAATGTCTTTAACATTTTTTTTTTTGTTTTGAACGGTCATGAATGGGTTACATTCATAACAGTGATTACTATTGTGTATTGTGATTGGACCACAGCTATCACATGGTACAGGGCAATGCACAGTGTTGAAAGGGGAATCCCTCCTGCCGAACCATTGTATTCTCGGGGGTGGGGGAAGCCATCCCCGCTGGGAGAAGACAGTGATTTTTCGGCTGGTATAGCAGCTAGTAATAGACTGGCTGTACCAAGTTGATCGATCAACTTAGTACATTTAGCCTGTCCATACACGGTTTGAATTTCGGCTGGATCCTGCTGAACTGGCTGAGATTCGAACCATCTATGGCTGGCTTAGAGCAGACGTGGGACAGCCGCAGATTCACACCAATGTGTTTTTAGCTTCTTTAGGTTTTACGGAGCAGTTTACCACACCATTAACAGTGCATTTCAAAAACTAGAAAAAAAAGTTTGGGACGTATTGTAATAAACTGAATGAGTAAGGCTAGGTTCACACTACCGTGGCTGCGATTTGATACAATTTTCAGGGTGAAGTTGGTTGCATTTACAAATTTCAAAACAGGATTTTGATGAGCTCTTCAAGCCCCTGCATTTTTGGTTTTGTCCAATGATAAGCAAATCTTCAAGTGATTGTAAAGTCTTACATAATAAACATATTATACTTACCTCCTCTGTGCAGTGGTTTGCACAGAGCAGCCCAGATCCTACTCTTCTCGGGTCCTTCTTTACTGCTCCTGGCCCCTCCCACTTAGCGAGTGCCCCCTCAGCCAGCAGCTTTCTATTGGGGCACCCGAGCCAAGTCAGAGCTCCGTGTATCCATTCAGTCACGGAGCCCCGACCCGGCCCCCTCTCTCCCCTGATTGGCAACCGCGGAAGCTAATGGCGCCGCTGCGGTGTCTCAGCCAATCAGGAGGAGTGTTCCAGGTGGCTTAGACATTCATGGACTTTGCTGGATAGAGATGGAGCTCAGGTATGTAATTAGGGGGGGGTGCTGGGGAGGCTGCTACACACAGAAGGTTTTTCATCTTAATGTATAGAATGCATTAAGATAAAAAAAACCTTCTGCCTTTACCCCTTTAAGCTTATGAAATCAAAAATGTATCAAATGAGGCCTAAATTGTATTGAAATTAGCTCCAAAATGTATAGGACCCTTTTTCCTTGATGTAAACACCATTTAAAACAATGCGATTTCCATTGCCATATGATACTGTGGGACTCAAGTCGCACCTGAAATCGCACTAGTATGAACCAGGCTCTTTCGCATGGGAGGCGGCATAAAAACAGGTGGCTAAGCCGCAGTTTGTAATCCCCAGCCATCCACTTAAATTCTAACATAACAGCCAGAAATAGCTGTATACATTCCATGACAAATTTAACTCAACCTGCAGAGCTAGACAGGAGGCACCACCTGTCAAACCTGGCCATTGAGGTCTATGGGTGTGTGCCGCAAATGCTCGCTTGATGGTTGCAAATCCCCCTTGGGTTTGGCCTTTTCAATATTAAAACAGACATTGAGAAGGTGACAGCTGATAGTTAACCCTGCTCTGAAAAGTGAACCGCGCACAGCTTTTCAGAAAGGAGTCATGGGCTGCCACATGTCTAAATGAGAAGTTTATCCATCATGTCCCTTCTGTCAAAGACAGGAAAGGGAACTATACCTTCACATACAGTAGATGCAGCCATACTTCCGGCATTGAGACATACTGCAGAGCTGCAATCCTAGCAATACAGGAGCCAAATAGGAATGGCCTGCTCTTCTCATTTTTTTCCCGTCTGCATGTTAAGTTAATCATACACTTTACAACCTCCTTCAGATTTGCCAATAACTACATCATGCAAAAAGGTCCATCTGATTAATGTGCATAAACTCCAAGTCTCGGTTTCACACCGTGCGGGATTCGCAGAGATTCCTGTGCGTTTCCCGCACCGTATCACAATCGCACTCCATTCATGTGAACCGATGCGGGAGTCCATGTTAAGTTAATGACACCCAAAAAAGGGTCGCAATATGTAGTGCAATTGGCTGAATTGGATCGCATGGGTGTGTACAGCCAAGCAATCTGCTTCCAGTGCAGTAAAAAAGAAGCTGCATGCACCTTTTTTATGCGGGTGCAGTGCGATTCGAGCCATACAAAATGAATGGACTCAAACTGCACTGCAAAGAATCGCATGAGATCTGAACAGGAATACAGTGCGATTCCTGTCCACATCACATATGGCTTCCTGCACTGCATCAGTGCGAACCAGCACTTAGGCTAGGTTCATACATGTTGGTGCGAATTTCCCATCCGTTTTCACAGCAGTTATTTTAGCGACTCAGCTGTGACTTCAGATACAGTTCAGATGCAAATTTTTAGAGCCGGCAGCCAACGGTGTTTTTAACAATAGCTGGTTGCTAAGGAGAGAGTCGGGTAAGCTGGCCGCTGACTGCTGAATGTAAACCAAAGATTTGGCAGCAATAAAATGTGAGGGGAAAAAAAAAAAAAAAAAAAAAAAAAAAACACCACAACCCCACAGCGTTCAATCCATACCAGGTCCGTCGAGTTCTTTGTGGTTGACACAGTCTCTGTGTTTTTATTTATTTTTGACACTTTTTAGTGAGGGAGTAGAGGTAAAATGTACAATACTCATTCACATAAGAGGGCAAGATCTGGGAGCCCCCTTGTTAAAGGTGGCCTTCAGATTCTGATAAGCAGCCTGCCCAAAGACACCCCCTACCCCAAAAGCAACCCCCCATGTTGAGGGCATGTGGCCTGATTGTTCCCCCGAGGGTCTAGAACGGGAGA
>BLSH010276289.1:11829-28849 GCA_018402905.1 Glandirana rugosa | reverse complement strand
TATATATATATATATATATATAAATAAATAACTTTTAATTTCTGAACAATTGTGTATTTAAAGTCACATTAAAACGCAAAAGCAAACTTTTTATTATTATTATTATTAGGGATTTATATAAAAACGCCAACAGTTTGCGGAGCATGTTTACAACATGAGGGCAGACAGTACAGGAGGAATCAGATATAGATCTATATAAAAACAGCTTCACTTCTTCCTCCTAATGATCATCACATGTTTAGACATGCAATTATATTGGATAGTTTAAAGTAGGTTTTATGTTAGCTAGCTTTGATGAATCTAAAGTTGAATTTACAGAGATTGCATCATGTATGGTGAGTGACCATATAGTAACAATATATCTCCCTTAGATCTCCTGACAGCTATGTAGTGGAAAGACCTTCCTAATTGGATACAAAGTAAGCAAATAGTTTAGGTAGATCCTCATAGTACATAGTTTTGGTAGATCTAAAGTTGATAGTATGGTCAGGTTGTAGCGGAAATACCCATCTAGATACAATTTGATTAGACACTTTAGGTTTGTTATCATGTTAGATAGTTTTGGTAGATCTAAAGTTGATAGTATGGTCAGGTTGTAGCGGAAATACCCATCTAGATACAATTTGATTAGACACTTTAGGTTTGTTATCATGTTAGATAGTTTTGGTAGATCTAAAGTTGATAGTATGGTCAGGTTGTAGCGGAAATACCCATCTAGATACAATTTGATTAGACACTTTAGGTTTGTTATCATGTTAGATAGTTTTGGTAGATCTAAAGTTGATTGTATGATCAGAGTGTAACCTGTGTGGTGACCGTTAAAGTCAACAATGATAAAAGTGCCTACTTACTTCCTTAGAAAAGCAGTCGTGTTCCAGCAATGCCGCCAGCCATACACCGTGTGCCCTCCTTGTACAACTACTTGTTACAGTTCTCGGTAGCAGCTACTCTTGCACAATCAGTAGGCTGGCCCTTCCCCTAGTGATCCCCCCCCTTATGTCAGTCCTAGAACATCAAACATGTAGGGAATCTAATGGCAGCTCTCCTCCTTCCACCACCTGTAACCCGTCCACGCCCGCCTTATCTCAGCAGACAGGCTTCTCCCTCTTGACCCCACCTCTGACATTTCTACTGATCTCCTACATGGTCTGCTTCTGATAACTTCTGTTCACAGCTCCACTCATCCCACGACTTCCTCTAACGCTATGTGCTGCACAGAGTACAGCCAGCCCTGCTCTCTAGCTGAATACACACTATCCAATTTTCTGTAGATTTTTTCCTTCAGATTTACCAAAACCATATAATATGAGGTCAAACCTTAAAGCCCCATTCACACCTGAGCTTTTTGTAGCTTGAAGCCTGAAGCTACAAAACACTGGAGGGTAAAAAAATCAATGATTCTCTATAGAGATGGTTCACATCTCCACTCAAATGCCTGAAGCTCAAACAAGTTCTGGAAGTATTTTTTCAGGCAGATTTAGGCGTTTTTTTGCTTTTTACATTGGCAACCTTTTGATCCTGTGCCAAATAAAAAGTGGCAAAATTGTGCGACTGTCTGCCGGAAAATGACACGTTCAGGTGTGACCTAAAGCCTCGTACACACGGGACGACGATCGTATACAACAGGTCGTACTAACGACCGCTGTATGCGATATCGATTGTTCGTATGCGCGATTAGAACAGCCGACATACGACGGTCGTACAAGGGAGTTGTATGAGCAAACTAGAAAACTTGGTCGTACCAACAAATGTCATACGACCGTTGTATCATGTGTACAGAGCAGTCGGTACAACAAGTTGTATTGTGCAAAGCACGCATGCTCCAAGTCAGGAACGGCCGGATGCTAATTACATGCACCTGAACGTTCTTCTGTGCTCGTACGTTCGTGTAGTGCAGTCAGTATGCAAGTTACATTATGCAACATACGATTTGAGACGATCGTCGTCCCGTGTGTACGAGGCATAAAGCCTCGTACACACGGTTCAACGGTCGTACGACCGAAAGGACCAAATTGTTTGTTGGCTGTTGTATCTCGCATACTGACATGCACTATGCGATCGTACGACCAAGCCTAACGTAGTGACATGTTATGAACGTATAAAGAGAAAGTTTAGGTGCATGTAATTAGCGTCCGGCCGTTCCTGACTTCTGAGCATGCGTGTTTTGCACAATACAACTTGTTGGACCAACTTCTCTGTACACACGATATAATGGTCGTACGACCGCTTGTTGGTACTACCAAAGTTTTCTAGTTTGCTCATACAACTCCTGTTGTACAACCGTCGTACGTCGGCTGTTCTAATCGCGCGTACTAACGGTCGGATTAGCATACAACGGTCGTTCGTACGACCTGTTGTATATGATCGTCGAACCATGTGTACGAGGCTTTAGGGTCCTTTCACACGTGCGGAGTCCATTTTCACGGCCTCCGCTTGCTCAGTGGGGATCGATCCGTTGATCCCTGCTGAGCCGGCGGATGATGGACTTGTCAGAGCTCCGCTCTCCTCTATGGGGGATCGGATGAAAACTGCCCGTTTTCATCCGATCCAACAGACGGATGGAAAATAGGGTTTCTATCCGTCTGGATTTAGCGGATCGGATGTCACTGCTGACATCAGTTGCTCCATAGAGGAGAATGGAGCGTCCGTTCAGGTCCACCTGAATGGTCTGTACGTGTGCAAGGGCCACTGGATTCACACTATCCAATTTTCTGCAGATTTTTGTCTTCAGACCAAAACCATATAATATTATATTATTATTATTATTATTATACAGGATTTATATAGTGCCAACAGTTTGCGCAGCGCTTTACAAAATGATGGCAAACAGTACAGTTACATCACAATCTGGTAGAAGAGGAATCAGAGGGCCCTGCTCATTAGAGCTTACAATCTATATGAGGTCAAACCTTAGGAGTTAAGCCTCGTACACATGATCCGATTTTTGGACGGGAATTTTCATTCGACTGCCTGTTGTCCGAAATTCTTACCGTTAGTATGCTCCTTTCGACAGCGGATTTAGATTTTTCGTCAGACAAAAGCTGGATGTGCAGGCTAGAAATTTTTTTTCATATAACACAATGTCTGATTTTCGTTCCGTTAGTACGGTTTTCGTACGACCGAGACTACGCATGCTCAGAAACGCAAAAAAGAATTACGTCACTTCTGACGTTGCGTTCGGTCGTATGAAAATTTTCATATTGTTAGTACACTCTTCACTCTTCCACACATGAGACAAGCATCTAACAAAAAACGGACGTTCTGTCATCCGAAAATCGGACCGTGTGTACGAGGCTTTAGACCCCAGACAAAAATCTACAGAAAATTGCATAGTGTGTATCCAGCTTTAGGATGGGCTTGAGCGTGTTCGCAACCGCACGTGCTCGAGCCCGCCAAGAAGCTGACACTGCGCCGCGCTAATTACAGGCAGTTTAACATTTCCCGATCCGCAGCTGCCGATGTCTCACTGCCTGTGATTAGCGCAGCGCAGTGTCAGCTTCTTCGCGGGCTCGGGCACGTGCGGTTGCGAACACGCTCAAGCCCATCCTAAAGCTGGATACACGCTATCCAATTTTCTGTAGATTTTTGTCTGGGGTCTTAAGCCTCATACACATGGTCCAATTTTCGGACGATGGCTCGAGCCCATCCTTACTTAGGAGTTTCAATTTGTGTGTAATCAGGCAGGCCCTTGCACTACATGGTTCAAACAATCCTTCAAAGAATCAGATAATATGATCGGATCTATGAATTATCCAAAAGACACATACCGTCCGTGTGCCTTTGGATTTAAATTATTCTGATTTGTCTGAATGAAATCTGATTGTAGGAAAGAAGATAATTTGATATGATAGTTAGGTGTATTATGAATTGAACAGTCTTTTCAGACATATCTCTGATTGGATAGTAAATAGATCAGATATTGTCTTGTATATAAAATTGCCAACATTAGATCAGATGTATCACAGAACACTATAAAGCCTTGTGCGCACGATCCGATTTTCAGACAGCCGAGCATTTGATGTTTGTCAGTTGATTTTGTAGAGCATACTGACTATAGGAAATTTTTCATCTGACAAAGGTGAACATAGTGATGTACTACGAGCTTATAAAGAGGAAGTTCATTTTTGGTGCGTCACCCTTTGGGCCGCTTCCGCTTATTTTGCTATTAAAAAGACATTAAAAAGGTGATAATGTGCGCTGCATTTTGTAATTTCAATTGCCGCTTCATGAATGTTAATTGTGAATTATGATTGCCAGTTTACACGACCGAACACTTCCGGGTCATTCCTGGGTTCCGAACATGCGTGTTTGTACTTTCAACTTTTGTGTGTCGATTTCTCTACACACCATCTGAAAATCGGACGTGGCATTGCTGTACGACAAAAATGTACTAGTCTGCACATCCAGCTGTTGACCGACGAAAAAAGCAAATCGGATGTCGAAAAGGAGCATACTAATGGTAAGAATTTCGGACGACAGGCTGACGAACGACAACTCCCGTCCGCATTTCACATCGTATGTACGGGCCTTTAGGCTCCATTCACACCTTTGCAGTTTGCTTTTGAGCGTTTTTGCAGTGCTTTTTGTAGTCTCTTACCCCATTTTTTTCCGCAATTTTTTTTGGGGGGGGGGAAATTTGTTGTTGGGCAGAAAAAACAAAAAGCAAATTGCAGCAAAATCGCTGTAAAAACGCACCACGTGCTTTTATTGAACCAAAAAAGCAAAGAAAAAAAACACAGCTTTGCTCTTAAAAAAAGCCCTGACCCTTTACAAAAATGCACAGGCATAAAAATACATTGATATGAACGTGTTCAATAGGAACCTATGTTAAAAATAATGTCCTCCCCTGACTAGCTATGGTCGACTGTAAACCTTGCTTGTGCAGGTCCCACGTCCGTGGTACTCGTCCCCTCTCCTGCGGCCTCTCTCTCTTTCTTTTTCTTCTTTCTCATTTTTCTTCCTCCTCTGTCTCTTTCTTTTCCTCCTCATTCCTGATATGAAGGCTATCAGGCTTGGTTCACACGATCTTCACATGCGGCCCATAGGGATAAGCCCCCGGTTTGAGTTGAGTTGAACATCGGGGGTTCGCCCGTTCGCGCCATTGCAAACATTATGGGGCGTTCGCGGGAACTTTGTGCGCCCCATAATGCATTCCAATGGCAGCAGAATGCCGCCCGCTGATTGGCCAAAGCATGCACATGACCTGCATGCTTTGACTAATCAGCAGGCGGCCTGCTGTGAGAGCTTTGATTGGCTAAAGGCAGGGTGCCTTTAGCCAATCACTGCTCAGCAGCCTCAATCCTGTTGGCGACAGTGCTGGAGTGATAGAGAGTTTAGGTTGCGGATTGCAGGCAGTTTAGCTAGATAGCAATTGATAATTGAGAAAAAAGGATAGATTGTATATAGATCACTCTATCTAATCTATCTATCTAATCTATCTATCTATCTATCTATCTATCTATCTATCTATCTATCACAGGTTAGTATAGGGAAATGTTTACTAGATAGATAGGGCTATCTGTATACAGTCAGGCAGTGCAATAATATATGTATACCTTCCTAGTGTTCCTATATATATATAATGCAATGCCTTTAGTGTAATAGACTATATACAGCTAGTTCAGTGTATAGAATATAGCGTCCGTTTAGGCAGTGCAAGAATATATATAGATATATTTATATATCTATATATATACACACAGCGTATTGAGTGTACACTATATATCAGTGCATTTGGGGGTGTACAGTATATAGCACACTACTTGATGTGGTGTCTTAAAATATATACAGTCTATTGTATACATGTATACACACAGCGTATTGAGTGTACACTATATATCCGTGCATTCGGGGGTGTACGGTATATAGCACACTACTTGTCATGGTGTCTTAAAATATATACAGTCTAGTATATACATATATACACACAGCGTATTGAGTGTACACTATATATCAGTGCATTCGGGGGTGTACGGTATATAGTACAGTGTAGTGCGGTGTTAAAAAAATACCCATCATGTCAGGAAAACCACAAAGGAGAGGCAGACGCTCCCAGGCCACTTAAAGAGGGCAAGCAGCCTCTGTGTCTTCAGTGAAAAGTGGTGGTGGCGGACGTGGTACATCCTCTGCAGGCGGGTCACGCTTGTCCTTTTTTTCTGCTGTAGGACGTGGTATTGAGCCACAACATGCAGAAGAGTCGGTGGAGTGGATAACAAAGACGTCCTCATCCTCCTCATCCAGGCTCGTACAAGTTTGCCTTCCAACGCATCTGTCACGTACCTGGTGGTCAAGTCTGACATATGCAGGGGACAACCTCTCTTACGGCCCTGGTTTGCGAACCCCTGATAGTGTAGACAGGGAGCTCGGGAGCACAGGGGGGCACGAGGGCTGGACTTGGTCGCTGGTGGTGGGTGCAGGTCCACTGAAGCTCGTGCTTGGCAGAAGCGTAGTGGTACAGTCCGGGTCGGCAACGTGCTGGCAAAACGGTACAGAAGGATGAGACAGGCGGATGGTCGGGGTGCAGGCAGGGTCGGCAATGTGCGGGCAGGGAAGTACACGGGATCAGGCAGGAGAGGGGTCGTAGACAAGCCGGAGGTTGGGGCAGGCAGAAAGCAAACAAAGTCCAAAGATAGCCGGGGTCACAGATGCAGGAAGTCACTTCAGAGCAGACACGGGGACACAGGTCATGGTAATGCTGTAATACGGACAGCACTTTCTACAGGAAGCACACTGTTAATATAGAGCTGCCCGGCACCGCCTCCTCCGGGAGCGAGAGGAAAGCACAACAAAGTGCAAACAAGTCCTCAGCACAGTCTTCCTCTAACAGCATCTGGCAAAGCAGCCTATTCCACCAGATCCTTGTCCACAGTTGCTCCTTCTGTAGCCCCACCATCATGCACGGAAGAGTCACTTGAGTTATTCGAACATAGTGTCGGTTACATGCTGATGGAGGATGCGCAGCAGTTTGAAGGCTCTGATGTTGGCTCCCAGGTTGAGGAAAGGAGTAGCGTGATCCTAGAGACAGGGGGTGCCGCAAAAGGACAAGAAACTAGCAGTCATGTTCCCCCAGCTGCAACATACTGCCAAGTTTGCTCCAGTGACGAGGAGGGAGGGGATGATGAGGACATGGACTGTACTTGGGTGCTTGAGAGAAGAGAGGAGGAAAGTGAGGAGGAGGAGGCCCAACTCCAACAAGGCAGGATGTCCTCCAGGGGCCAGCTTAAGGGCAGCCACCTAATTGCATCAGACCACAGAGCTCCACAGGTGCAGGGCACTGCTGCCTCCCGGCTGACTTCCAAAATTTCTTTGGTGTGGGCATTTTTCATCACATGTGCAGTAGATTGCACCGTTGCCATTTGCAATCTGACGCAATGTCTAAAGCAGATCAAGCGCTGCCAGGACTCCAGCCGCTTGGGCACTACTGTCTTGACAAGACATATGACGACCAGCCATGCAGTCCGTTGGCAAGAGTACCTGAAAAACCCACACCAGAAAACAAGACGGACTTCTCCTTGCTCCTCATCTGGGATCTCAACCCCTACTATACCTGCAGTAATCTCCAAAACCTGCTCTGAGAGGAATGAAGGTGTAACAATGTGTGCCACAACTAGTACTTGCAACCAATCTGCTAGCAGTACACCTCCAGGTGAATTCAACAGGCAAATATCCCTACCCCAGTTGCTGAGCTATAAAAAGAAATACTGTCCCAGCCATCCACATGCTCAGCGTCTTAATGCTAGCTTGGCCAAATTGCTAGCGCTTCAACTGCTGCCTTTTCAGCTGGTAGACTCTGCCCCCTTTTGTGAATTTGTGGAATGTGCTGTTCCACAGTGGCAGGTTCCCAAAATACATTTCTTTTCACGTAAGGCCATTCCAGCTCTCTACCGTCATGTGGAAGGCAATGTTTTGGCCTCGTTGGACAGTGCGGTCAGCATCAGGGTTCATATTACTGCTGACTCACGGTCTTCTCTCTGCCCTCAGACTGGGACAATTGACACATGTTCCATGCTTAGCACACATCTTGAATTTGGTGGTGCAGCGTTTCTTGACCAGGTACCCAGGCTTACCAGATATCCTGAGACAGGCCAGAAAAGTCTGTGGTCATTTCCGGTGTTCATACAATGCCAGTGCTCGGCTGGCTGACATCCAGTGGGAATTCAACCTGCCCAACAACCGCCTCATTTGTAACATGCCCACCAGGTGGAACTCAACATTGGCAATGCTGCAGTGGCTGCACGTACAGCAGAGGGCCATCAATGAGTACCTCTGTGAGCATGGCACCAGGACAGGCTCAGGGGAGCTTGGCTTTTTTTTGCCACGTCAGTGGCTAATGATCAAGGATGCATGCACTGTCCTGTCACCATTTGAGTAGGCCACAAGGATGGTGAGCAGCAACTTTGCATGCATCAGTGACACTGTCCCACTCATATTTCTTCTGGAGCACACGCTTCATGGAATCATGGACAGGGTACTTGAGGCAGAACAGAGGGAGGAAGAGGAGGACTTCCTTTCCTCTCAAGGTCCCCTTTTATGCAGAGAGCATTCCTGCAGAGCCGCCAAAAACACAGGAGGAGGAGGATTGTGTCAGCATGGATGTGGAGTATAATACGCAGCAGTCTTCAAGGGATCATGGTTTTCAGGCCCCAGAAACCCCAAGGAGTTGTACATGGCTGGGAGGAGGTAGTTCCTGATAATGCCATCCATAGTGACCCAGAGGACACTCATGCCTCCTCAAACTTACGCTGCATGGGCTCTCTGATTCTGAAAAGCCTGCAAAAAGACCCTAGGATTGGTGGTATCAAGGAGAGGGATCATTACTGGCTGGCAACCCTTCTTGATCCACGTTACAAGGGTAAAGTTGCACTCATCCTGCCTCCACAGAGTGTACAGAGGATGAAACATCTTCAGGATACCTTGAAGAAAAGTTTGAAAACGTCTTTCTAGACCCTGGGAGGTTACCGTGTCCTGGTGCTGGTCCTGGACAACGTGTTTCTGAAGCTTCGGTCGTTCAGAGGCAGAGTGCTGGAGAAGTTGACCGGCTGAGGGATGCCTTTAAAAAAATTTTCAGTGCTTAGCACCTAGGCCTGATAGGTTCAAGCAACGCATCGTCAGCGTCTGCATTATATGCTGCAGGAATATGTAGGGGCAAGAGCAGACTTGGAGACCTTTCCCACTGAGCATCCACTTAGTTACTGGGTCTTGAGGATGGACCACTGGCCGAAACTTGCTCAATATGCAATTGAGGTACTGGCCTGTCCTGCATCGAGCGTGCTTTCTGAACGGACATTCAGTGCTGCTGGAGGATTCGTAACTGATCAAAGAGTGTGCCTGTCCATAGACTCAGTTGATGGGCTCACATTTATAAAAATGATTCAGTCCTGGATCAGCAGCTATCAAGCCCCTAATGCTGATGCAACTGATTCAATTGGCTAGGCATCTGGGATCCCTTGAAGACTGCCACTGCTCCTATTCCTCCTGTCCATAATGTAGAACAATATTTTGTATTTAGGGCACCACCAACACCCAAGGCCCAATTTTTCTGCACCTGGTTTACAGGGGCATGCCATAACAATTTTTAAACTAGTTTAAAAAAGCAGGACCCGTTCCTGCATCCAACAAGAGTAACTGCAAAGGGTTACAGTGTTCTGGCACCGCCAGCACCCAAGGCCCAATTTTTTGCCACCTGTTTGACTGGGGGGGCCTTTCATTACAATTTTTTAACTAATTTACAACATCGGGCCCTGTTCCTCCGTCCAACAAGAGTAACTGCTCAGGCGAATGACATCAAGCATCTGCTCCTGTTGACCCCTGAGATATTTTTGTCAGAAATCCCAGAAGTCTTCAGGCTTTTTTTTTCTGTGAGCGAAAGGGGACTGGAGGAGGGTGGAGAAGAGCTGAAAGAGGATGGAGAAGAGCTGGAAGAGAAGGGAGGACAGGCATAAATGGGTGGGAATGGACTGCAATGTATATGAGTATGCACGGATTCACTATGTGCCGCTGTACTGCCATACCACAAATTTGCTATGTACTGTGCATGCACAGGCTCGGAGAAGCCGTATAAATTCCTCAGAAACTGAGGGCGCTGACTTCAGCTGCCATCAATTAAAATGGCCACCGTAACATACATGGTCTGTGGAGTTACTATCTGTTTTTTACATTGCAGAATGGAGCATTAGATAAGTCACATTACTGCAGTTTGTAGAAGCTGCTTTTATTTTTTTCCAAAATTTTTGAGGAGTGACTGAAGTTCTTCTTTAACCTCCCTGGCGGTGTGACTGAGTCTGGAATTTATTGCTGAAAGCGGTACAATTATTTTGCATGAAAATTTGGCGTTTTATATTGTAGGCCTGTAATTCTTAGGAATAACTCACTTAAATCTGTCCAAACAACAGTCTAGTAGACATCCCGGGTATGAAAAAGTTTGAAAAATGAAATCATAAATTATAATATAATAAATAACTAAAAATAATTATCAAAAATAATAATAAAATAGTAATAAAATGTATTCAATAATGTAATCAAACCAAAAACGCAGAAATTTGCTCAGTTGCAGAATTGTCGCTGTCGTCACTTTCAGTTTCTGATGATAAATTTCCTCAAAAATCAGTATCACTCAATTCTACAAATGATTCTTATTTACTATCGGTGTTTTCTAGCTGATCAAAAAACACTTTTGACGTAAAGGGACACTTTTTGGTTGCCATGGACATTCTCATGTTTCCAGGCAGAAAGAATGACATTTATTATATAAAAGTGCATGCAGGGCACTGGGCAAACCACTAGGGACAAAGGGGATGTGAAATGTTTTCATACAGTAATGTAATCTATAAGATTACAGTGTACTGTATGTATACTGTGTGTTTCACTTTTTGAATTTCCCGCCGGTCTCCGTCCCGTGCGACGCGACGCTTGCAGGGAACGGAGCCCGGCACACAGAGGCATCGGAGCGGCGGACACAGCCCGCAGACACAGCGGGGGACATCGCTGGATCCAGGGGACAAGGTGAGTAGCGCTGCCTGGATCCAGCGATGCAAGCCCGAGTGTGGCTCGGGGTTACCGCTCTTGGTACTGCAAATCCACCCCGAGCCACACTCGGGAATACCGCTAAGGAGGTTAAGCTGAAGTTAAACTACAGAGCCCATGAGCAATCATCGAGGGGTGGGAACATATAAAAGAAAAAGCCCAGGAAGACATGAGGGAGTTGTAGATAGACTTTGCAAGAGGAAGGAGTGTATGAGAGCTTGTGTTGAGCCGTCCAGAGCCAGGGATGGAACGCGACTAAAATTTGGCCCTGGACTCCATCCAGACTGGCCCACTTTAATTTTGCAAACACACAAAAAAACTGTATATGAACTATACATTAACAATACAGTAAAAACATTCCACTATTGGGCATAGTACAGGGCATAGCCTCACCAGTGCCCATTAATGCAGCCTCACCAGTGCCCATTAATGCAGCCTGATCAGTGCTCATCAGTGCAGCCACACCAGTGCCCATTAATGCAGCCACACCAGTGCCCATTAATGCAGCCATTCCAGTGCCCATTAATGCAGCCTGATCGGTGCCCATCAGTGCAGACACACCAGTGCCCATTAATGCAGCCTGATCAGTGCCCATCAGTGTTAGTCCCCCCTAGTACCTGGTCTGGGCAGCTTCTTCTACCTAGGTCCCGAGTGCAGTGCTTGTCCTGCAGGTGGTTCCTCTGGAGCTGGTAGCCCGGGACCAGCTGTGCCCTGCTGGTACATCTGGTCCTCCCCCTTCCTCCTGAGCACCACAGAGCAGAGCTGGATAACTAGAGCTGGAGGAAACAGGGGGGGGGGTGAGGTGAGCGGGCGGGGACTCCCAAATCCTGTCCACCAATCAGCTAATCTCCCAACTCCCACTGTGTAGCTGTTTAGAAAAAAAACTTCTCCGGGTCTCCCCTGTGTTCAGTGGGGGCCGGAGGACAGGAAGCGGATTATTTCATCACTTTTGGCTTTAGGCGGATTAATCTGCAGCCGGCTTCAGTGTACTAATATAGCACAGGCTGGCCTTCAACTACAGTATCTCACAAAAGTGAGTACACCCCACACAGTTTTGTAAATATTTTATAATATCTTTTCATGTGACAACATGTAAAGTAGTGAGAGTACAGCTTGTATAACAGTATAAATTTGCTGTCCCCTCAAAATAACTCAACACACAGTCATTAATGTCTAAACTGCTGGCAACAAAAGTGAGTACACCCCTAAATGGAAATGTCCAAATTAGGCCCAAAGTGTCAATATTTTGTACTTTGCCTTTTAAAGGGAATCATCCTGCTTCTTCCACATCTTATAGGGGCTGCATCTTTCATCGAGCATAAGGGACCTAGCTAAGCCGGCAGAAGAACTTGCCTTCAGACTGTTCATAATCAGGGTTTATCGTTTTAGAAGTACTGGTGTGCAGGAGGGCTTGCAGATTCTCTTGCGGGTTTAAACCTAGACTCTCCTGACTGAGGGCCTACGAGTGAACTAGCCCTTTTAAGTTCTCCGATATAGATACACATCTCACTTGGGGAGCGATCTCTCAGTCAGAGGGCTATTGTTTATACCCTTGGTCCTGCAGCACATAGGTGGCCATACTTTAAAAGGTATTTGATGCCCCCTACTGTCTCAGACTGGATACGGGAGGTAAACACTGTACTCCCCTATAAAAAATGGATATATATACATAGAGGCTGCCCAAATAAATATAACAAGATCTGGGACAGATGGTTAGAGCAACCCGAAACATGTGTGGGTCCCAGGGCAATAGAGGTATAAAGCAAACCACTGAAGGGAATGTAAACCATAGAGACATCACCGACTGTTATTTCTTTGCTCGAAGCTTTGTTTACCCTGTTTTAAATGCGAAATATCATTTACTATGCAAAACTGTATACCCACAATGTAGCTGTGGGAGATATTTGTACACTGTGCACTGGTTGTATGCTATTATATGTTTATTACCAATAAACGTGTTTAATTTAAAAAAAACGGTATTTGACTATAATGTGTTGTTCTTGTGCTGATTCAATGCGCCTGTTAACCACTTGCCGACCGCCGATCGGCATCTGACGGCGACAAAGTGGCACGTTCCCGCAAATCGCCGTCATACGACGGCGGCTGCGGGAACGTGTATAGTGAGCGCGCGCGCGCCGCCGGAGGCGCGCCCGCGCGCTCACTGTGTCCAGGGGGGGCCAGGGAGCGGGTGCGGCGGCTTCGATTGCCGCCGGCCACCCGCGATGCCACCCCCGGAGCGAATGAGCGGAGGTCCGTGTATGTAAACACGGACCTCCGCTCTGTGTGAGGGGGAAGGGAAGTGATCACAGCCTTCTCGTACATGAAGGCTGTGATCGCTTTCCTTCCCCAGATAGGCAGTCCCCCTTACAGTTAGAACACGCCCAGGGAACATAGTTAACCCTTAGCGCGCCCCCTGCAGGTTAACCCCTTCACTGCCAATGGCATTTACACAGTAATCAGTGCATTTTTATAGCACTGATCGCTGTATAAATGCCAATGGTCCCAAAAAAGTGTCAAAACGTTCCGACATGTCCGCCCCAATATCGCAGTACCGCAAAAAATCGCAGATCACCGCCATTTTTAGTAAAAAATAAAAAAAAATAAAAAACCCCAAAAATGAATTCTCATCATCCGTAAACGCGACCACTTTTGCGCAAACCAATCAATAAACGCCGATTGCGATTTTTTTTATCGCAAATATGAGGAAGAATATAAATCGGCCAAAAACGGTGAAAAAAAATGTTTTTTTATATTTTTTTTTTGGATTTGTATTTTAGGAAAAAGTAAGAAATGTGGGTTTTTTTGCAAAATTGTCGCTCTTCTTTTGTTTATAGCGGCGATCAGAAATGACGCAGCGGTGATCAAATACCACCAAAAGAAAGCTCTGTTTGTGGGAAAAAAAGGACGCAAATTTCGTTTGGGTGCAACGTCGCACGACCGCGCAATTGTCAGTTAAAGCGACGCAGCGCCGAATCGCAAAAAGGGCTCCGGTCCTAAAGCTGGAAATCCTTCCGGGGCTGAAGTGGTTAATTGACCTTTTGAACTGCTGCATTGTTTACAGTTTTATTGCTACCAGTACAACATGGTTATTTCTTTTATCACATTTGGTGTGTATCTTTCTTGTGTAGCTGCTGGCAGACTCCCTAGTCAAGGTATTTTTGTGATGTCAGCAGGAGTGGGGCTCCGTTTAGGGCCAAGAAAAGAGCAGAGGTAGCACTACATGCATTGCAGAGCATTTTATATCTCTTTTCTGTATGGAATGAGTGAATGTTATGTGTTGCTGTATGCATTAAAACTGATGCATAAACTGTTTACATTTACTCATCCCATGAAAGATGTTCTTGCTGGAAAATGCATTAAAGCATATGCCTGCTATACCATGTACTTGTATGAGAAAGTATTCTGTTCTCTTTGTATTGGCTCCTTTGTGTGAAATCCCTGGTGTTCCTGCTAGACCCTCTGCTTTCCTATAAAAAAAACAGACCACACTAAACAGGAGAACATACCATGGAAAGTTCTCTAGCTATGCTGGGAACTCAGCCTGCTCTCCTCCAATGATCAGACTTGTCCTGACAGCCCCCCCCCCCCCGCACAGCCATTCACTGGGAAGCTCAGTGTACTGTTGCTTCCCCCCCCCCCATCCTCAGCTCTTAATGCAGCTGAGAATAGAGGGAATGGAGGGTAGGTGATCGCTTAGAGAAAAGGGAAAAAAGGTACTTAATGTACAATTTTTTTTTTTATTTCTATACAAAAATGTTTGCCCTTCATTTCTATTTTAGGCTGAATGGGTTGTTTTACAAGGTGATTGTTTACAATCACTTTAAAAAGAATCAAGCAAGAAAGCACTGTACTAAATTTAATAGATAAGAACTATACCACTGAACTACCCATGTATTTATTGTGCAGGTTAAGGTGCAATAACCACTTCATGCCCCCATGCTATAGCCAAAAGATGGCTACAGTGCGGGCTTAAATTGCTGGAAGGGCGTCCATGTATGTCCCCTTGTGCTTGCATACTCCCGCGTGCCCCCTGCTGGGCGCAGGCGGTGCGTTCTGTGATCGCCAGTCCTGGCCCTTTACCACGTGATCAGCTGTCAGCCAATGACAGCTGATTACATGATGTAAATAAGCTAGTAACAGCGTGACAGAGTGAGGAGAAAAAAATAAGCAGATTGCTGGCTTTTGTAAGAGGGCCATCGGTCCCACATAGTAAGCAAAAGTGCTGCTAACCAATGCTTACCAGTTCCACCTACCAGTGCCCATCTGTACTGCTAACCAGTGCCCACCAGTGCCACCTATCAGTGCCCACTAGTGACACCTATCAGCGCCCACCAGTGCTGCCAATCAGTGCCCACCAGTGCCACCTATCACTGCCCATCAGTGCAGCCCATTAGTGTTGCCAATCAGTGCCTCATCATCAGTGCCACCTATCAGTGCAGCCTCAGTGCCTCCTGATCAGTGCCCACTAGTGCCTATGAAACTATGTGCCACCCGTGCCAGACTATTAAAACTGGGTTTTTTCAATATTTTCCGTCTTTTTTTGTTTAGCAAAAAATAAATGTCTCAATGCCATAATCCCATGGAGATACCAGTGATAAGTGTAACCAACTTCAGATCAGAGGCTAATATGGCAGCTTCCTTGGCTGTAAAGGTTAGGAGGGTTTAGTTTCCCTTTAGCTTGATAAATGCTTCTTCAGGTCTCTGACTCACTAGTAGGTTTGTGGCCATATTAGGTCAATGACATCACAAGCATCCCCGTCCTTTTGTGTACAGTACATGCTACTGCATATCAAGGAATGCCCCGAGTGCTGCTAATTGGGCCAGTAGGAACACTATCATGTGAAAGCTTCCCACAGGTTCTGCCGAGCTAGGTTCAGAATCCAGTTCTCCCTACTTTCTAACTAGAAAAGCCATATTTAAAGGGGCAAATTTCCTTTATTTGTCTATTCACACTTGAGCTGAATTTCCTTGATAATTTTTCGTGCATTCCTTTTGAGTGTTTATATAGGCATTTGGGCTCGTTTCAGGTTTAAGTTGTATGTGTTTTTATTCTTAGCCAATGGAAATGCACAAATGTGTGCTGTGTACATTAAACAATGGAAAAATTTGCTATGTTTTGTTTCTTTTCTTTTCAGTGCCGTTGAATCGTAACGATTCGTAATTTCGTAAACCGACATTTTTCGTGTTCGGACTGATTCATAATTTTGTAAGCGACATTTTTAGTTACATCTGAATTATTCGTATTTCTGAAAGCCTTATTTTTCATTGATTTAGAATTCGTACTTTCCTTGATTCTGGTGGATACAACTCGTAATTTTGTAACTCGTACTTTTGTAAGTATAGCTTTTTCGTAATGCTAACGTGATTTGAATGGGTTCGTACTTTTGTAAATACATTGTGGTTACTGGTTATTTGTAACTATTCTAAATCTCGTATTTTAGTTGTGTTTTTGATACGCTCTCAAAATGGCGCTGTCTAACGTGCTTTGAATGGATTCGTACTTTTGTAAATATATCGCAGCTATTCGTAACGATTCTAAATCTCATATTTTACTTTAGTTTTTGACACTCGGGCCTATAGCCTCCGCCCCTGGATGCCATTTTGAGAGGGAGTACAGTGTTGTGGTGAGGGAGGAGCAGAGAGCAGAGCAGAGCAGAGAGTGAGATAGTGGGATTTGTGGTTGTTTTTGTGTGGTTTGGTGGTTTTGTTGGAATTAGAATGTGTGCGAGTGAGAATGAACGTGTAAGTCTTGTGAGTGAGAATGTTGCTATGTCAGCGTGTTGGTATGAGAGTTGTTAGTGTGACTGAGAGTGGAGGGGAGCGGAGGAGTGGAGGAGGGGACTCAGGGGAGAGGAGGAGAGGATGAGTGGTGTGGAGGGGGAGGAGTGGAGGAGAGGCGTGGAGGGGAGAGGAGGAGTGGAGTGGAGGAGAGGCATGGAGGGGGAGGTACGGAGGGGAGGGGAGGGGAGGTACGGAGAGGAGGTGAGGTGAGGAGGAG
>BLSH010276280.1:365954-401212 GCA_018402905.1 Glandirana rugosa | reverse complement strand
CTACAGATTGGCACTACTTGCCTTTGTTAAGTCTATGATCTACAAAAACAGTGAGTTCCTCACTGCACAGCTATGTTAGAGTATTGGGACAGATGTCACTGTATTCAAGTTAGTCACCCTTGCTCAATTCCTTTACTCATACCAGGACTTTGTAGTAAGTTATTCTGTTCCAGTGAGGCAAGTCTCCTGTTTTCCTAAATATGGAAATTTACCTCTGACACAGACAAGGGCTTTTCTGATGTGTGGGCTAGGGTTCCATAAAGCTAACATTGGGCTTTCATCCCAGATGGAGAATCCTTACCAAGGATGTGAGCCTTTCCATTTGTGGTGGAGTTCTGGGCACCCTGTCAGTGCAAGGTCATTGGTCCCCACAAGAGTCCAACCTTTTGAGCATTCTTCTAAATATTTGGAGAATACAGCTGTCTGTTCAATGGACTACCATTCTGGAAAGACATCTAGTGCAAGTACAGTCCAACAGTGCTATGGTTGTGGCATACATGAACCGTCATGGGGCACTAA
Organism: Glandirana rugosa; assembly: GCA_018402905.1. NCBI lineage: Eukaryota > Metazoa > Chordata > Amphibia > Anura > Ranidae > Glandirana > Glandirana rugosa. Next base: position 400,693 of record BLSH010276280.1, on the reverse strand, counting down.
AAGTCCAGCTGCATCCAGTTAAGAGGAACACATGCTAAGATGGGTGGAACAGCACCTGGCCGTTTCTGCAGTGCACAGTTGCATGGTTGTGTTTTTGGGGAAGAATGTTACCTTCCCCTATTTTGTCTACCTTTCTCTGCTTTTCTACAGCTGAGCTATACAGCACATATAGGGGTATAGTCACTAAAGGGAGATGGCCCCTTTTTAGCTTTGCAAAATCACCAGCCCTCATTTAAGTGGCAGTATGCTCATGAAATGAATGAGTGTTGTATCCTTCTGTGAAGATTGGAGAAAAGTATTTTAATCTAATAATGTCGTGCTGTGCTTAAAATTGTACTTGTAACATATTGTTTTCCTTATCTCTAACTTAGGCAAATATGCGATGAGAGACCTGGTCCACCGTCTTCCTGGGGGGAACAACTGCAACACCCTTTCTAGCAAGGCTATGTCTGATGACACTGTCACTGCTATATGCTGCACCCTACACGAAGTTATAACTAAAAATATGGAAAATGCCAAAGCCTTACGAGATGCAGGAGGCATTGAAAAGCTTGTTGGAATTTCGAAGAGCAAAGGAGACAAGTATGCTAAATTGTGCTTTAACAATTTGTATTCTATGCAGTACATTACAAACTGTAGTACTTTCATGATCTTTGAAGAATTTTTGGTGGGTTTTGTATAAAAGACATGTAAATTCTTGGTTGGTATATAATGGGGTTGATATACTTAAGACAAACAGGCTGTTCACTTTACAAGTGCAGTTGTACTCTGCAAGGGCTTAGTGAATGAGGGGAAGCCCTGCTGACTTCCATCGTTTAATCATGTGAAAGCAAAAAATGCTGTTTTTATTCATCTTGCTTGTATGTTGTTGGGTATTCTTTGCAAAGTGAATCTTCACCACGTACACTAAGATCTGGGAAAAATTCCTTTGCAGAGTGCAACATTTTCAAAGTAAGCAGTGTATTTGCCTTTTAATTCCAAAAAGATTTTATTGAGAAAGTTGTAAGGATGTACAGTCTCATTTAAAAGAACAGTTGCCACAATAAATTGCCTTCATAACTAGCAATAATGCCGTAACAGATAAAAGGAAAATAGAAAAAAAAGACATTCACCTCAGAACGTGTAGGAATAAGCTCATAACAATACACTAGATGTCGAGGTAATATAGAGTAGAGATATATTGATGGGGAAGGCTTTATGAATATTTGTTGGTGGTAAGTAAGGGATGGGGTTTTGATGCCCCTGATGGAGACCGAGGAGAAGGATGGGAAGGGGAGGGGAGGTATAAAAAGGATCTGGGATAGATAGGGTGGTCAGGTGGGGGGGTAGGAAGGGGTTTAGCTTATTAAGGTCCAGGGCACTCAGTCTTGTACTGTGGGTAAGTCAGCGTGCTGGGGGTAGTTGATGTCTGGATAGCGAGATAGGATTACCGGATATCGGGTTATTAAGGCTTGCATATGTCACGATATTTATCTGTGCTCTGGAAGTAGATCCAGAGTTTGTGGTGTTTGTTTAGATTATCTGAAGCTATTGCTATAAGTTCCTCTATTTCCATAATTTTGTTGAGCCTGCCGAGCCAAGCTTTGAGTGAGGGAGCTGATGTCTGCTTCCAGAGGACCAGAATGCACATGCTAGCTGAAGTCATCATGTGCATGGCTAGGGAGTGACGGTGTAGATGTTTCATAGGTTCTGAATAGTGAAAGACGTATTGATATAGGGAGAAGTCTATTGGGTGTGTGGAGACTTGTGTTATTATGTCATGGACCTGTTCCCAGTAAACTTTGATAGTCGGGCTGTCCCACCAGATATGTTTCATTGAGCCCCCTGGATTCCCACATCTCCAACATACGTTGGGGCATTGAGGGTAGAATGTGTGGAGTACGGCGGGTGTTCTATACCATTGAGTTAGCATCTTGTAATTATGTTCCTGTATGGAGACGTTGCGGGAGCTTTTGTGTGCTGTGAGGCAAATTGTTTCCCAGTGCCGGTCAGGAAGTATGTTAGTGGGATCTGATTCCCATATTTTTCTGATGGGAGCTAGATGATCCGTTGTTTGGGAGGAGAGCAGAGCGTGCAAACTCGCAATAAGATGTCTCTGAGGTTGGGATTCGCAGAGTTTCTCAAAAGTAGTCAGGGGTTTGAGATAGAGATTTTTGTCCTTCGAGCAAGTGAGGAAGTGTCGGATCTGAAGATATGACCAATTGGGGATTGATTCTACAATGTTGGAGTTGATTAGGTCTGTTTTGGTACGGAAGACGCCACGGGAAAAGAAATGGTGCGCTTTTGGGCGAAAGTTTGGTGGGAATTTAGCTCTCAAGTCAGAAAGTCCCGGGAGGAAGCTAGGATTGTTTAGGACAGGGGTCATAGGTCCCGGAAGGGATGCTAGTTGGGAGGATTTTGAGAGTTCCCGGAGGCACTGTATGGGGGGGGGGGGGCGATTAGGGTGAAATTTTTGTTAGTCATCTCTTTATCTTGTTTCTGAAGCCAAGTTGTATCCTGAAGAGAGTGTTTTAAGAGTGATTGTTCAAGGGGAACCCAGTCCTTGATCTTGTCGTGAACGTGCCAGTCTATTATTCTTGCCAGTAATATAGCCTTATGGTATCTTTGGAAATCTGGCAAGCCAATGCCTCCCCTATGCTTAGGGGCAGAGAGTCTAGCTAGACTAATGCGAGGTGGGTATTTTGGAAGAGAAGAGAAGAATGATTTAGGTAGGGCAATGGGTATTGCCTGCGCGACGTACAAGAATCTGGGAAGGGACGTCATTTTGATAGTAGCTGCCCGCCCAAACCAGGAGAGATTCAATTTCTCCCAGGTGTAGAGGTCTTTCGAAAGTTCCCGTAGGAGGGGGAGGAAATTTAATGTGTAGAGTCCCGATGTCGTGGTAGGGAGTTGTATGCCTAGGTATGGGATTGCGTCTGATTTCCAGGTAAAAGAGAAGGAGTTCCGGCATTTACTTAAAGTGTTATCAGGTAGAGAGATATTAGGGCGTGGGATTTTTTAATGTTGATTTTAAAATTGGATGTGGATCCGAATCGAAGGAACTCTTTGAGAATATTAGGGGTGGTAATATCTGGTTTTGTGAGGAAAAGGAGGAGATCATCAGCAAAGGCAGCTATCTTGTAGGTATGGTCACCAATTGTGACTCCCGTGATATCCGGGTTTGTTTGAAGGCATGTAAGAAGGGGTTCCATGGTAAGAATAAAAACCAGCGGGGAGAGAGGACATCCCTGCCTGGTTCCGTTCTGGATGGGGAAGGCGTCCGATAGGTGGCCATTTATCTTGATCCTAGCTTGAGGGTTCGAATATAGGCTTAGGATGCTATTTAGCATGCAGTGTCCCAGTCCCAATGAGGAGAGGACCGCTGCCATATAGTCCCAGGCCACTCTATCGAACGCCTTCTCCGCATCTGTAGACAGGAAGAAGCCCTCTTTAGTTGTCTTAGCTAACCAATGTTGGATAGTAAGAGCCTTGATGGTGTTGTCACGTGCTTCTCTACCAGGGACAAAACCCGCTTGATTATGAGAAATCAAGTTGGGAATGAAAGGAAGGAGTCCGTTGGCCAGTAGTTTTGCGTAGATCTTGATGTCCACATTTAGTAGAGAGATGGGCCTGTAATTTTCGACTAGTGTGGGGTCTCTCCCTTTCTTGTGTATAACCGATATGTGGGCTTCTAGCAGATCTTTAGGGGGTTCCTTTACTTCACGTAGGGAATTAAAGGCGGATAGGAAATGTGGGGCCAAGACAGTTGCATAGGTCTGGTAATATAAACCCGTGAGACCATCGGGGCCTGGGCTTTTCCCGGGTTTAAGGCTTTTCAAGGCGAGTCGGAGTTCCTCCGTATTTAAGGGGGCGTCAATGGTAGCTGCTTGGTCTGGGGTGAGCAGGGGTATTTTATGATTTGAAAGATAATTATCAATAGCTGTATTCCTGAATTGTGGGTTCTGGGGGTGGCTGGGATGTTTTGGTAAGTTATATAGGTTAGAATAATACTCGACGAACTGTTGTGCGATGTCTTCAGTTTTGTTGATTTTCACTCCCGAATGGTTTGTGATGGAGTGTATTGTCATTTGTGCCCTTTTGCCTCTAAGTAGCCTAGCCAAAAGTTTACCACTCTTATTGGCTTGATCATAGAAAAGTTTGGTGGTTAGCATAAATTTCCTTTTGACCTGTCTGTCCAATTCCTCCAACAGAGCTCGCCTCGCCAGTACCAGGGCAGCGTAATCTGTTTCGGCTTTACTTTGTTTATGGGAAGCCTCTAGAGTGCAAATTTGCGTGGTTAGTGCCATAACTATAGCCTGTCTTTCTTTCTTCAATTGTGAAGATAAAGAAATGCATTTACCTCTTATAACACATTTGTGGGCCAACCACTGAGTCAAGGCAGACGTCTCTGAGGAGGAATTAAGCGTGAAATAATCCTTTAGTGTCATCTGTAGGGTTTCTTTGCTTGCCAGATCGCTAAGAAGCTGTGGGTCCAGTCTCCAGCCTTTGTGTCTCTGTTCAGAATTGGGAAAGTGGAGGGTCATAGTGATGGGGTGGTGGTCTGATATATACATAGGCTCTATGGAAGTGTCTTGGAGGTATGTCAGGTCCGCTTGGGTGAGAAAGAGGTAATCAATACGGGAATATTTATTATGAGGAGGGGAGTAGTAGGTATAGTCTTTGGAGTCAGGGTTGAGGGTTCTCCAGGTGTCATATAAGGACAATAGGTGCATTTGGTTTTTAATTTGGCGAAGGGCGCGGTATGGTAGAGAGGAGGATCCAGTTGAGGAGTCAAGATTAGGGCAAAGGGGGACGTTAAGATCGCCTCCGAGAATAGTTATACCTTCGTGGAACGGGATGAGTCTGTCTATTACTTTCCTGGTAAAGGGTACTTGACAAGTATTGGGAGCGTAAATATTAGCGAACGTCACCGGCTTATTGTGGATGTGCCCTTTAACAAATAGATATCGCCCTTCAGGGTCAGCAAGATGGGCGGAGAGTTGGAATGGGAGGCTTTTGGCGATAAGAATGGTAACTCCCTTGGTTTTTTTGAGTGGAGAAGGGGCATGAAAAGAGTGTGGGTATCTTCCGTTATGAAATTTGGGAATGTTTTGTGAACTAAAATGTGTCTCCTGTACAAAGACTATTTGTGCTTTAAGTTTAGATGCTTCTCTAAGGACAGCAGACCTTTTTTCAGGGGATGTTGACGTTTAGGGACATAATCTTCAGGGTGCCTTGGGTGCTCATTTTGTTGTCGGGAATTCTACGTTAAAATAAAAGAAAAGAGGGACGGGGGAGGGGAACGGGGGGACAGGGGGGATCAAGGGGATGGGGAAGTCAGGAGGGTTGGAATGAATGAAAGGGGTGTAAGGATTGTGTGGGCAACGGAGTTTATCACACTCCGGACCACAATATGAGATCCCTAAAGGGTATCGGCTAGGTGGGTATCTAGCCGAAGTGGGGGGCTTGTGGAAAGGATTGGCGGACTAAATAAAAAGTTAAAGGCCAAAGGCCAGCGGGGAGAGCAGCCCCCGTGACCAGCACCCCTGAAAGGGGGCACGGGGAACCGGAATAACTAGCTCAGTGCTAAGACGTAATGGAGCATAATTAAAGGAAGTGTGTGCAAGTGTATCGCTTCTGCCAAGCAGGGGGGGGCAAGGGGTCCCGGCCACACATAGGCAGAAGCGCCGTCCGTTAACGGACCCTAGCAGGATAGTAAGTTTTCTAGCTGTAGGCAACCCTGCAGTGAGAAGAAGATAATCGGCAAAAGTAACAATTCTAAATATCTAAGTTTTCAAGTTTAGTGAAAATGCATATTGACATTTCAAAGGGGAGCCACAAACTTGCCGTCTAATTAACGCCACGATGCCGGGCCGTCGGTCCGGGACACCGCCAGTTGTGACCGCGCCCCGGAGGATGACAGACCGGCAGCACAGCACAAAAACAGAAAAATAACATCAGAACAATAGAAATAGTAAACATATAAAAACCAAACCTGAAGCCATGGTAAAGGGTGTGGGAGCTCAGGCCTTGGATGGCGAACCTGGGAGCAGCCTATCGGGAGGCCCCCAGGTTGACCTGGCCTGGGGTCTAGGGTGGCTTCATTCTCTTCTTCTGCAGACAGTCTCTGTGGAGTGAAGGCATGGTTAAATGGGTAAAGCCCCACAGAGGAGTAGGAGGGTCCTGGTTTAGCCAGACTAGTCCACCACCATCATGGAGAGGCTTGATAACTATACAGTCAAGAGTGAGGCATCCACGGATATGGAGGGGATAGTGTGTAATGGATATGTTGGTCTTAGGATTCGTGAACCAACAAGCGAGTGTCTGTGGGGTGGGGTCAGAGATTAATTGCCATGTTGCCTTCACACAAATTGTCTTCAGAGAGAGTTTAACATCCCGTGGTTGTGTGGGCAAGGCACCGGTTTGGCTCTTGTGTGGTTCAACAAGGGTTGCAACAAGCATGAAAGACAGCACAATAGGGTGAGCCACTGAGGGTGTCCGAGAGCAGATGGGTAAAAAAGAATGGAAAAAGTAGATAAGGGGAGAAAAGCAAACATCAACTATGGTGTTCAATCGGGTGAACGTTACCCTTTAACTAGGAGAAGCTGATGCAGGGAAATAAACCGAAGTCAGGCCTCCTGCTCTGGGTCAGGTTTATGGTTGCGGTCACCCTGAAGTTTGTCTGGAGCCGGTGCAGCTTGAACTTGTCTTCTGCGACGAGATGGGGTAGCGCTTGGTCTTCTCCGCGGTGTATGTAGGTCGGCATCTTGTGGAAGTAATTCCGCCCACAGTGCTGGGATTGAGAATTCTCGGTACCAATCAGGAACAGGGATAGGTCTCATATTCACATGTTCGAAAAAGTGGGGGAGATCGGCTGGGGTCTGCAAGACAAAGGTGCGTCCTTGAAAGGTGACGGAGAGTCCAAAGGGAAAACGCCACTTGTAGACTATACGCCTTTCTCTGAGTGCTGTGAGTATGGGGCGCAGAGCCCTTCTGTGATTCAAAGTTATCTGGGAAAGATCCTGGAATATTTTGATTTCCGCTCCATTTAGTGTGATTTCCTGTTGGTCACGGGCCCGTATGGCTACCTCTTCCTTCAGTTTATAGTCCATAAAACAACAAACAATATCTCTCGGTGGGTCCCCCTCTCTCCCCCTGGGTCGCAGAGCTCTATAAGCCCGCTCGAACTCTACCGGCGCGTCTTGAGGCCTTTCCAGAATATTGTTGACTAAAGACTGGAGGGCCAGGGGGATCTGATCGTGTTCGATGGTTTCGGGGAATGCGGAGGTTCCTTCTGCAGCCTCTATTATCGAGATCTTCAAGTTTCCTCTGCATGTCTATGAGGTGTAAGTGGTATCGGGCGCCATGTTGTTGGAGTTCCTGGATATCAGCATCGTGACGACCGGCTGCTCTTTCAACTTCCTCAAGTCTATCGTTAACTCCTCTGAGTTCGTCCTTAAGGTCGGAGACAGCGTCCGACAATGCTCCCTTGATGTCAGATGTGAGGGATTGAAGGTCTGTGATCTTAGGCATCTAGTTTATGAGATTGAGCAATGTTTCTTGGTCAGCAGGTTGTTTGTTCTTCTGAGTGCCTTCAGATTGCCTGCGAGCCATGGCGGATGGTGAGGAGTGGGATGTAGAAGGTTCAGGAGCAGATGGGGGGTTGTGTGCGTAATAGGTCAGGGAGGTTATGGCCCGGTTGAGAGTATGGGGCGCTAGAGAAGGGTAATTGGCGGCCAATTTTGCCCATCACAAAGTCATTTGAAAAGTAGGTTTCCAGTAAAAGTCGCTGCCCTCCCCGCGTTGCCACAGGCCCTAAATTATTTAGGCATCTCCACCCGTGTCCGACCGGGAATGAACTGGAGCAACTTTAAGAGCTAGCTGCTTCCCCAAGTCCAGGCCACTTTAGCAGGGGTCCTAGAGTCCAGCACAGTTCACTTTGGGGAGAAGGGGGGGTATAGTGGACCCCAAAAGTAGTTAGCCAGCAAATGTGTGGGCTGGTATGGTCAGGATGGCCTTTCTGGATACTGCGGCCTAGCTGCGGGTGAAGCCGCGGGCTAGATTTTCGGGCGTCCCGAGCGGTCGGATGGGATCGCGTTGCTTTTAAGCCCAGTCTCCAGGGTGGGTTGAGAGGAGCCTCAAGGGCCTTGTGCCGAGGTCCGAAGCTGTGGATCGGCTGCGGGATGGTTACTAGATGCTTCATTTAGGCCGCAAATGAAGCCGCGGCCTAAATTTATAGTGCCGCGGAGGTCGGGCACGGGCGGCCGTGATTTTTAGTCCGGGATGCAGGGGAGGGTGTTGGGAAGCCTCCTGGGTGAGTTTGGGTTGCTCACCTGTCCACAGGGAGGTCAGAGGCCTTAGGATTGTGTCTGGGAGATCGGAGCTCTCCCAGAACACGTCTGCCGTCCACCAGGTCCAAGCCACGCCCCCAAGCCACGCCCCCAATTTTGACAGTCTTTGGTTGCGACCGCTGATTGAGAGGCTTCTATCCGGCAGGGCAGTTGAACAGAATTTGGTCGGTAGATTGACTTCTGTTCAACTGCAGTGGTCACACAGGGATCACAATTTGACTAGTCCCTGCTGAACCAGGTGAATTTCAATCCATCTATGGCCACATTTACTCAATAGATTGAAAGTTAAAGCTTGAATCACTGTAGGGTTTTTCATGTCTAATCACAAACCTGGAGATTTGAAAGTTTTGTGTTTTTCAGTTAATGCTTTAGATATTAAATAGTTTTAACTTTAACTCCAAGCTTTCCTTCGCCTGACTACAGGTTCACTTTAAAGAGAATGTATTTTTATCCACTAAATTGATGTAAGGTATAAAATATTATATTCATTACCAAAAAGTACTATTTTGGGAGCTACCTGTCTCTATAGATACAAATGGCCTTATATAGAGCAGACATTTTTGAGGGGTGTCCTAAACTAAATTCTTTAGTTCGGACTGACAGCCAGCAAATATTCATTGTTGATTAATATAGTGTATAAGAAATGTGATATAGCTTGTAACAAACCGATAAAACAACGTATCAGTAATAAAATGTATGTATCTGGGATCTAAGGCCCTATCCCTACTTACTGATCATAGAAATGAATGGGGAATTGACAAGTAGGTAGGTTTTTATGGTGCACGTTTATATTTGATTTGTATAGCACTGTTGCTTCTGATTCTGACATTGGAGGTCCCAGTCTATCTGAGCCGCCTGCAATGAAGCTAAAAACTATGCTATGATTTTATGTATTTTGGAACCCTGGATTTACAGTGACCACTAGTACTGGCCAACTACAAAAGACTATGATAGTGTTGCTTATGATACCCTTCTACTTTTAAAGGAATGTGCAATGCTACGAGCCTCCTGTAGGCTGCGTTATTAGGTCTTCTTCGGATCTTTATGGATTTTGGCTCCAAAATATGAAGTCTGGATATTACAACATGGTGGGGAGAGATGGGCATAAGTTATGGTAGCCTTTAAAATTGTTACCTTCAGAAGACTTTGTCACTGCCTCCGTGAGAGGTAATAAATGCCTGTACATTTTCTGCAGTATTTACACATTACTTAGTATTCATGCACTTAACATAAGACACAAAAGAGTTCATTTCTAAAGGCATAGGTTGCTTGAAAAATGTGCCTTACACAGAAAAAAAGCCAGGCATAGACGGATCAACATTTTCCTAGTTCTGCAGTAACTGGACAAATTTTGATCCATGTATGGGGTCTTTCAATTGACTTCTGTACAACCAGCCTGTTGGGTTTTTTGTTCGTTCAATTATAGCTGCCAGCAGTGACCATTGTATTCCGATAGCTGGGAAACATCCCGCTGTCAGAATATAATAGTGCAGTGGGAGGGATTCCCCCATCAACACAGTCAATTGAGCAGTTTTCTTTCCTTTAAATTGAGGTTGAAGAAAAGAAAATTGCATAATGTATAGCTTGGGGATTCTGCACTTCACAAAACCCATAGAAGACTAAAGCTGTTATCTGTATAAATGTTCATGCTGATAACAAGATACCACACAAAGGATCAAAAGTGTACTCTTAGGGCCTCATGCACACATTGGTCATTCATTGATTCCATTGGCCAGAAAATGAATTTATTCTTGCCATCGGAACAAATGAACGCTCAAGTGCTAACTGCACCTAGCGTTAAGGCATATTTAGGTATGTTTTTTTCAGCCTCTAAACACGCCTCTTCTAATACTCCTGTAAATGTCTATGTGTGCATGGCCACATAGGCTAACATACAGGAGTGTTTAGAGGCTGAAATATGTCCAATGCATGTAAAAGCAGAATGTTTAAGCTCAGCTTGCATAAAGCCTTAAGTATTTGTTACCCCAACATTTCATATTCCTGATATGTGCCTGCTGTACCATGTACTTGTATGAGAAAGTATTCTGTTCTTTGTATTGCTTCCTTTATAAGAAATCCCTGGTGATCCTGTGAGTCCCTATGCTTTCCTACTAAAAACTGACTATACTAACCAGGAGAACACACTGTGGTCAGTTCTCTAGCTATGCTGGGAGCTCAGCCCATGATCAGACTTGTCCTGACACGCCCCCACCGCACAGCCATTCACTGGGAAGAAGTGTGCTGCTGCTCCCCCCCCCCCCCCCTTCCCAGCTCTTGAGCAGCTGAGAACAGAGGGAATGTGATCACTTATAAAGAAGGGAGATAAAGTATTTATAATCATAAATAAATAATTTATGGAATCGTGCTCTGCTTCAATATGCCACAGTATATGTTGGCATTCATGGTTCCCTCAATGAACTGTAGCTCTCCAGTGCCGGAAGCACTCATGCCACTCCCACCACCATGCTTGACTGTAGGCAAGACACACTTGTCTTTGTACTCCTCACCTGGTTGCCACCCCTCACGCTTGACACCATCTGAACCAAATAAGTTTATCTTGGTCTCATCAGACCACAGGACATGGTTCCAGTAATCCATGTCCTTAGTCTGCTTGTCTTCAGCAAACTGTTCGCGAGCTTTTTTGTGCATCATCTTTAGAAGAGGCTTCCTTCTGGGGTGACAGCCATGCAGACCAATTTGATGCCGTGTGCGGCGTATGGTCTGAGAAGTGACAGGCTGACCCCCACCCCTTTAACCTCTGCAGCAATGCTGGCAGCACTCATACGTCTATTTCCCAAAGACAACCTCTGGATATAACGCTGAGCATGTGCACTCCACTTCTTTGGTCGACCATGGCAAGGCTTGTTCTGAGAGGAACCTGTCCTGTTAAATTGCTGTATGGTCTTGGCCACCATGCTACAGCTCAGTTTCAGGGTCTTGGCAATCTTCTTATAGCCTAGGCCATCTTTATGTAGGGCAACAACTCTTTTTTTCAGATCCTCAGAGTTCTTTGTCTTGAGGTGCCATGATGAACTTCCAGTGACCAGTATGAGTGAGAGTGATAACACCAAATTTAACACACCTGCTCCCCATTCACATCTGAGACCTTGTAACACTAATGAGTCACATGACACCGTGGAGGGAAAATGGCTAATTGGGCCCAATTTGGACATTTTCACTTAGGGGTGTACTCACTTTTGTTGCTAGCGGTTTAGACATTAATGGCTGTGTGTTGAGGTATTTTGAGGGGACAGTAAATTTACACTGTTATACAAGCTGTACACTCACTGCTTTACATTGTAGCGAAGTGTCATTTCTTCAGTGTTGTTGCATGAAAAGTTATAATAAAATATTTACAAAAGTGTGAGGGGTGTACTCACTTTGGTGAGATACTGTATATACAAATGTTTAGCCTTTCATTTCTATTTTAAACTGAATGGGTTGTTTTACAAGGTGATCGTTTATAATCACTAAGGCTGGCTTCACACTGCCGTACAGAGTGGTTCCCAGCAGGAGTCCGGTGCGTCCCCGCTCACCGTTTCAGGTCTGATTTCGGTCCGAATTTTTGGCTGAATTCAGACCTGAAACAGACCAAAAGACGCACAGGACTCCTGTGCAATTTGCTCCAGAGCCACTCTGGCGATGTGTGAACCAGCTCCATAGAGAGCCGGTCACCATCTCCTGACATGCGAATTGGATGAGAAACCCACAGTCAATTCACAATAGTGTGAACCCAGCCTCAATGTAATGTTGGCCATACATGCATCAAATTTTCTCAGCAACGCCCATCATCCTACCTTTGTTGAAGATGCTGGGTGATAAATTGTCGTTCAAATTGCACCTGCATCCATTCAGATGCAGGCATTGTTCAGTTATTCAGAATACAATGGCCTGCAGTGGGATATTAGTTCAGTGTTGATTAAGGAACCTGTTCGATTTCAGCGTGCAGGCTGAACGAAAGAAATCCACAAGTGTATACCCAGCTTTAGAGGTATCAGAATGCTGTTGGTTCTGTTCAAATATGTACAGGATATCCGCAATGTCGTTTATCTTCTCTATTTTCTGTTATTGTTTCTTAACCCTCTTATGCAGTGTATGGGTGTGCTGTTTGCTTTACACCTCGTCGTCCATTTTTTGGCGGTAACCATTGATCCAGCAGATGAGAATGTACGTGCCAAGAACTCTCCTGGCCCATTGCCTGTGTTCGATAGGACCAAGCATGCTCATGTCATTGAAAACATGCATTGTTACATCTGTGAGGTGGATGTGTAAGTAGAGATTTCTGTGTCTGTTTCTTTGTCTATTAGATGGAGCAACCTTGGTTCTGAGAAATGAAATGATGAGGCAGTTAGAACATATTGAAACAATAAATAAAGTAATAAATAAACCCACAGATTTTCATGGTGGATAACCTCAGAAAAGAATGGACCTGAATGACCGCAGTGTCTGAAAACCCAGCCTGTGTTACTAGAGCAACCAGTAACAATAATTATTCTCTCGTACATGGCGAATGGTGTTCCATATTCAGATTCAGGTTACCTATTGTCTGCACTATGTTACTATGATCGAAGATACCTTGGCTCTCTGTTCACAAAGTACATTTTGGTCATGTAAACGTAAAGCATACCAGGCTTTTTTCAGCATAAAAAATATATTTTTTAAAGTCAAATTGTGTCCTAATGAGCAACCAGAATTGTTAACTTTATTATTGAAAGGGACCAGGTTTATGAACCAAGGTTGTTCCATTTGTAAACTGTATTTTGTGTAAGTCTTCCCATATAGAAAGCTTGATAACCTACTGTGTTAAGGTTTATGTTTTAGGATCTTCTTTAGCATTAAGGTGACTACAGAATACTAGGCATTACCTGCAGTGCTACATGTGCCATTAGTATTTCCAGTAACATGTACACTACAGCACCATACTTCTGACTTCCATTTACTTCTGGATCCTTCTAGAAAGTTCATAGAGAAGCAATACAAGACAAATCCGTTTACACCCCCAAGCTCAAGAAGGCTTGCAGCAGACGTTTTCATTTGCTTACAACTGAGCATCACTGTGATGACCGTTTCTTGATCAAAAATATGCCAGCACTAAGAAGTTTCTCTTCACCACCAATCAGATTTAAAACGTCTCTGGATGTTTGAGTTAAATTGGTAATAAGAGGAATGCCACAAGAGGCTTCCAAATGTGAAGAATCTATTACTTTATTTTGCTGCACTGCTCACCTACCATCACCCATAGGGGTTGATTTACTAAAACTGGAGAGTGTAAAGTCTGGTGTAGCTCTGCATGGTAGCCAATCCGCTTCTATCTTCAGCTTGCTCAATTAAGCTTTGGCAAAAAAAACCTGGATTGATTGGTTTCTATGTAGAGCTGCACCAGATTTTGCACTCACTAGTTTTAGTAAATCAACCCCATAATGTCCCTGTAAATAAAGGATCTGTTCTTTTGACAGCCCCTCGTAAGAGCAGCCACAGTAGAGATCCCTCTGTCGCAGCATGTTCCACCTACTCCGGAAAAAGTCAAAGCTTTCTTGTAAAAAATGCAAATCACTCCTATGCCCACACCACCTCCTATGTCAGGAAATGGGTAAAAAATTAAGTTGCACAGCAGGAACTTGTTGATTTTATAACAGCTTCTATGCTTACTGGATAACATTAGTGGCTTAAGTGTTGCCTGGCATGGCTTATTAGAAGTGAAACATTTTTTATTATTTATTATACAGGATTTATATGGCGCTAACAGTTTACACATCGCTTTACAAAATGTAGACGGGGGACAGTACAATTACAATACAGTTCAATACAGAAGGAATAGGAGGCATTTGTTTAATAATGCATTTATTTAATAACTAAAGTTTCTAAAGTTATGTTTTTTTTTTTCATTAATTAATATAACAAACCTGTTATACTTACTTGCTCTGTGCAATGGTTTTGCACAAAGCGGCCCCAAACCTCTTCTGAGGTCCCCCGCCGGCACTGTCTACTCCTCCTCTTCTCTGTCTGCCCCCATAGCAAACTGCTTGCTAAGAGGGCTCAATCCCGAGCCAGGCTGTGTGCATCCACAGACACACACAGCATGGCTCGGCCCTCCTCCCGCTCCCTCCTCACAGCATTCGAGTGACCCCATCCCTGTGAGTAGAGGAAGAGGCGAGAGAAGAGGTAGCAGCTGTGCACAGCGCTGAATTAGTTGAGGACGGTAGGGGAGCACAACAAGGTGTAATGCATTTTTAACCTTAATGCAGGGAATGCATTAAAGTGTAAGTTCACGTTTACAGAAAATCTGTAAGGTGAACTTACACTGGACTTCCCCTCCCCATCGCACCCGGTCCTGACGACCTGAAGCCCAGGGATCACCCGATCTGACACATCGGGTCACCGCTTTACTGGTCCGGGGATTTAAAATCCCCCGCGGCATGATCTCAGTGAAGTAACGGCACGGAGGCCGTTTCTTCACTGCGCATGTGCACATCACAGCACATTGTATATCTCCTAAACCGTTCAGGTTTAGGAGATATGCTGGTAACCTACAGGTAAGCCTTATTATAGGGTTGAAAACCACTTTAAGGTAAACGTTTACGTTTTAAAACCACTTTAAAATGGTGAATACCCTTAATAATACATTTCATTTTTAAATCTGGCACTTTGCCAAGCTGGGTGATCATAGACCAGCAATAATTAGTCTCTGGTCTGGCAGGTATAATAGAATAAGTGGCTAAAAATAGCTGTTTAGTCCCCGTTCACCCTGAATCCAACTTTGAAATTGCGCGGCTTCAAAGCCACAGGTCAGTGTGACTTTAGGTGCGACGTGACTGACATCTGTGCAACTTCATGCACTAATGTCTATGCAAGTCGCACCTGAAATCACAAAAAATAGTGCAGGAATCTTTTATTCAAAATGGTGCGGCACAACAAAGTCAGAGTTGCACCGATTAGAACAATTCCATTGCCGACAATGGGGTGCGACTTATCATGCTATTTAGACCTGTCAAGTTGCATGACAAGTCGCATTGGTGGGAACGGGGGCTTATAAATCTTTCCTCTTAGCAAACCCTGGCATGCATTCCCTGGGGGCTTGCAGTGCAGTGGCATTTTCTGCTATTGGCTGCCACCCCCTTTTTCACTGTGGGAACTTCCTCCTGTCAGGTGGCAAAGCAGCGTCCTCTAATGGTGGCTCTGGCTATGCACTGGACCCCCTGGGGGTGAGTGGTCCTTAAAGCAGAACTTCCACTTTTGGGTGGAACTCTGCTTTAAGCTTTGTCAAGAAAACCTGGAAGCTGATTGGGTTCTATGCAGAGCTGCACCAATTTCACACTCCAGTTTTAGTAAATAACCACATATATGATGATGGTGTGCTATTCTTTACTTGCAAATTGTCCCTGCTGTAAGTGGTGATGTATTTTCTTTACATTGCATTATCCTGCTTACAGTGCAGTTATGTAATCCTCATGCTTTCTGCTCAGATGCACATGCTGATTGCTGAAACTTAACCAACATAGATACACCCTACAGGGAAGTTCTGAAAAACTCATGAGGCTTGTGAATTAGAATGGGCTGCAGGTGCACAATACTTGCAGGGCAATTTCAATAAGTCAGCAGGGAGAATGGCTTTTCTCTCCTCTGCTCTTTGAGGATTTGATTTAAACCTGTGTTTTGTATACAGGAGAAATGAAGAATGTAGAAGAGGAGAGATGTTCCAAGGACAGTTCAGAAATTGACGTCTTTGGAGGGGGATTCTAATGCTGACATTATACAGTATATGTATCAGTATTTCATTTAATCAGCTGTTTGAGAATCTTTAACCATTTGGATATAGAAACAATGAAATATGTTCACTTAAAATGACCAAAGTCAGCCGGAAGCTGTTAAAAGCCCTATAATGCTGCCTTACTAAAATCTGCCAAGTTTGCTCAGTTATTTAATGGTAACATATCGTAGCTGATCACTTTTAGGCTTGGGTCACACTGCTGAGACAGCAAAGTCACTTTGCCACAAATTCCTTCTGACTTGATTCAACTTGGATGCTATTTATTTATTGTTTAAAATTGCACCCAAGTCGGACCAAAGTAGTGCAGGAACCTTTTCTAAAGTCAGAGAGACTTGTTTAGTATCAGTGAAGACAGCTCTCATAGAGAACCATTGAATTTGACATGCCATGCGACTTGGGGTCTCACAAGTTGGATTCTATGTCGCAGCAGTGTGAACCAAGCCTTAAACTTCTCCAGCGTTCCATTTAAAAACAAAGTAGTTGTGGCTTTTTTTTTTCTTTTTAAATCAGTTACTGGTGGGTTTGACAGTTCATCTGTGTCTTGTGTATTGGGCAAGTGTTTACTTGGATAGATTTAAAGCAGAGTTCTGTCTGGGGAAAAAAAAATTAAAAGTCAGCAGCTGCAAATATAAGGACACTTACCTGTCCAGGGAGCCCGCGATGTCGGCACCTGAACTGGACCTGTCCCTGGGCTCTGGGTGCAGGAGCCGGCATCCTTTGGAAACAGGAAGTGAAGCTTTGCGGCTTCACAGCCTGTTTCCTACTGCTATATTGCATTTCATAGATCTTGGCGCATGGTCAGACCAAGTGATCGTTCCCATCTTAGTTTCAGTAACTGAGTGTAGTTGGTTATGGGGGATAAAAAAATAGTCCATACGAGAAAAAAAAATAGTCCATACGAGATTATGACTTATGTAATGATGAAAAGAAAGAATAATCCCTCTCTCCAGGGTGGAAAAGATGCCATACATCTACAAACCTTGCTCCATAAAGTGCTTGTGAAATTCATTTCCGGGGGGCCCAGCAGTACTGACGAAGTGCCTGTTGAAGTATCTTCCCCAACACAAGGGGGTTGTTAAGATCTCCACCCATAATCAATTGCCCTGCTGAAAATTCCAGAAGTTTGTCTAAGGTTTTTTTGAAAAATGAATCTTGTGTATTCGGAGCATAGAAAGAATCTAGGGTCACTCATCCTATCATGCATTTAACCACTTCAGCCCTGGAAGGATTTGCCCCCTTAATGACCAGGCCATTTTTTGTGGCACTGCGTCTTTTAACTGACAATTGTGCGGTCATGCTACGTTGTACCCAAACAAAATTGACCTCCTTTTTTTCCCCCACAAATAGAGCTTTCTTTTGGTGGTATTTGATCACCTCTGCGGTTTTTATTTTTTGCGCTATAAGCAAAGCGCGACAATTTTGAAAAAAATAAACTTTTTTTTTTTTTTTTTTACTTTTTGTTATAATACATATCCAAAAAAATATATGTATAAAAAAACTAATTTATTCATCAGTTTAGGCCGATATATATTCTTCTACATATTTTTGGTAAATAAAATCGCAATAGGCGTATATTGATTGGTTTGTGCAAAAGTTATCGAGTTTACAAAATAGGCAATAGATTTATGGCATTTTTATTATTTTTTTTACCAGTAATGGTGGCGATCTGCGTTTTTTTTTTTTTCTTTATTGGGACTGCGTCATTGCAGTGGCCAGATCGTACACATTTTACACTTTATTTGGAACCAATGACACTTCTACTGCGAACAGAGCTAAAAATAGCCACTTATTACTGTATAAATGTCACTGGCAGGGAAGGGGTTAAACTTTAGGGGGCGATCAAGGAGTTAACTGTGTTCCGTATGTGTGTTCTAACTGTAGGGGGGATGGGCTGGCAGGGACATGACAGATCTCACTGTTCCCGGATCACTGGGAACAGTAGATCACTGTCATGTCCCTTGACAGAACGGGAATCTGCCTTGTTTACATTGGCAGATCCCCGTTCTGCCTCTGTAGAAGGCCTCAGCGGGTCGCTGGCAGACTGCCCAACCCATGGGCATGCTCCCACAGCGTGCAACGGGCACGTGCTGCCATCTCCTGTGCAGGGACCTCCGTACAGCTAAGTCGATTTGCGCAGGAGAGCCAACCTGCCGGCGTCAAACGGCAGCTGGTTGGCAAGTGGTTAAGGAATAAATACTGACCCACTGTATCTACCAAGGATTCTGACCAGGTCCATGGCACTCTACTGGAAATCAGTGTAGACACTCCCTTAGATTTGGATACAGGGTTCATCTCATGGTACCCAAACAGGAAGCATCTATTTCCAAGCAGAGGTGTGCTATTTTCCCTAAAATGTGTTTCCTGGAGAAATGCAACATCCACCCTCAAGCTTTTTAATGCCTGAAAAAGTATTCATTGTTTTTCAGGGATATTTAGTCCCTTAGTAGACATTATAGAAAGGTTGTCCATCCTCTAGAACCTACCTCTGGGGCACACATTCCAAAAGGTGTGGGCGTAGTGGCTAGGAAAAAAAAAGAGAACCCCCCCCCACCCAGACACTACTCTTACTCAATTGAACTAGCTATGACCACATGGGGTGTTCACTGTACAATGTATTCCCAGCCTATTTACTCTAGGCTAATGAGTGCAGACCTACTGGGGGGAAGTGGCTCAAGCATAA
This sequence comes from Glandirana rugosa, assembly GCA_018402905.1. Taxonomy (NCBI): domain Eukaryota; kingdom Metazoa; phylum Chordata; class Amphibia; order Anura; family Ranidae; genus Glandirana; species Glandirana rugosa. Next base: position 381,915 of record BLSH010276280.1, on the reverse strand, counting down.
CTGGCATAAAGGGGAGCTCCCGGCAGTCTCTACTGGCTCTCATATAAAATTAATAATAATGAGAAAAAGAAAAAGGGGGGGTTGCTTGTGGCATTCCCAAAACTAGTGTTCTATATATTGGATCATTGGTGCTATGGTCCAAAATACTATCTCTCACCACTGCATTCTGTTCCCTTTCTCTCCCCCCTTTATTCCCCTCCCTCCTCCCAGTTCATCTACCCTTCCATGTAATACCTCTTTCATCCCTCCCTCCTCCATCTACTTCACACCCTGCTTTTTCATACAAAAAAAACTTCTTCCTTGCTTATTTTACTACTCCAGGCTTCCTTTCCTTCTACACCTGTTATCAACCCCTGTCTTTCAACCATCTATTTTATTTCTTATCTAGATGGGAATTGAGACATGACATTCTATCCATCTTCCATTATATGAGTAGTGCACTGCCTCTGTATAGTTATTGTTGAGAAGACAGAGGGTGATCTTAGGGAATGGTTCAGTATCCTCAATTTTGTTTGGGTACATCGTCCCACGACCACGCAATTGTCTGTTAAAGCGATGCAGTGCCGTATCACAAAAAATGGCCTGGTCAGGAAGTGGGTAAATCCTTCCGGGGCTGAAGTGGTTAAATACCTAACCCAAGGGACCTTTCCAACCAGGAGGGGGGTCCAGGAATATGAACCCTCCCTCCCAAATGGTCTTACATTGTTCAAAGAATAACTAACATATAATGATGAAAGGTTCAAGGTTTCCTTTCTATATGGTACATTTACCTGAAAGGGGAATGATGTTATAAAACAATAGCATATTAAACTGTGAGTCACCCCTAGTTCTAGTATCTCAAAGACTTTAGTCCCCTTTTTTTTTTTTACCCCCTTTCCCTCCCTCTTCCCCCCCTCCCTTTCCTCTATACTAACCCCCTATCTGGCTTTTCTTATCAGACAATAGGGTAATAAAGACATAATCTAATAAAGTATTTTATGCTAGTAGGCCATCTGAAATTTCACTGGATCAGCCGTTCTCAGTGTAAAGAAGTTAGTGTTTTTCTGTATTGTAACTGCTATTGGGAACCTCCATCTGTAAATACCACCAACTTGACGTATACAGTCTAAAATTGGTCGGAGCAGGGCTCTGAGGTACAGCGTGGCTCTCAATATATCAGGCTGTGGACGCTATCCAGTTCCATATTATTAGGCATATCTCTCCCCAGTACTTTATGAAAAATAGTCATTACCTTTTCCTTGAGCGATTCTTGATCTGCGGTTTCCAGGAGGCCCCACAGCCATAAATTATTTTGGCGGCGTCAGTCCTCCATATCTTCCAACTGTTATTGTAGGGTTGCTGCAGTTCTTCGTGAGAGGCTTTATCAATCTCCAGCGCTGTCACACGCTGTTTCAGGGCACCAGCTGCAGCCTCATCCACTGCAATATGGTCCGCCATCGACCGTATCTCTGTATGCACTACCTGGATCTCTTTACGGTGAGCCTCTTCAACTCTGTAGATCAGAGCTTCTATGTCTTTCCTTGTGGGGAGCGCCTGTATTAGGGTCCTCAGGTCCTCCTGCATACAGAGTGGTGCCACGTTGCCCTGTCGGTGGGGGAGCTGTCTCTCCAATGCTGACTTCCGCTGTGGGTATCTGCGGGGACTTCATATACCATCTTGGCAGTAGATGTTGTTTGTGCAAACTGCATACTCTGTGGACCAGACATCCCGGGATGCTTGGCTGCAAGGCTTCACCAGCCTACTCCCAGACCTGCGTCTGTCTGCCGCCGCAAAATATTGCTGGATCTCAGCTTGTTGCTCATCAGTTTTGGCCGCCTTGTGGGATGTTTTAGTCTCTCGCTGTTTGGTCGATTACATGCCGCCTCTAGTTCAGCCACTAGTCAGCTAGTCGGTCTTTAGCCGGCAGAGGTTCGGGAGCTCAGATGCCGGGCGTCCTCATCCGGTCAGGTCTGAACCATGCCCCCCCCCCTCCAAAAAATAAGAGATTTTTGAATTAAAGTTTTATTAAAGATATTGCACGAGGCTGGTGTGCTTTACTTTTGTTTTACAAACTAACTGAACAAACAACCTGCATGTCCTTTTAATTGCTTGACACATGCTAATCGCCATTTTTTGTTAGCGCTAGGTCTGGGTGCAGTCATTATTATTAGTATTATTTTATCATTAATCAAACTGTGCAGCACGTTTGTACTTATTTTGCTTGGTCAGTGTTGTCACACAAGAACAGATCATCTTGACTGATTTTGATGCCACAGTCTTCATAATGACTGGAGCTGAAGTTGGAAGCAATTGCTAATTTAGCATGCTCCAGAGATGTGCACCAGCACCCTCTTCAGAAATCCATGTATGTGCACCCCTAAACGTGGAAATACATGAAGGGGGGGGGGAATTTTATGAAATTTAATGAAGATTGGGCAAATATGAATGACATTTGTATTCTCTGATATACGATCATCGACTAAATGCAGATATTGGTGGAAAATTGGTGTTCTTAATAAAAGCATTTGTTCTCCAGTGTAGGCAGTTTAGAGATTTCAGGGCAATATCGGTCTAACATAATAAACTGTATGAGTAGCATAAAAGTATTTAAAACTTAGTATATATTTTTTCTCATGCTAAGATTGCAAATCTTTGTCAAGTTTTGCTAAAAATGTCTTGTGCATGGTCAATGTGTGACAGCTAAGTAAGAAAATAAATAGTTGAAGATATAAAAATATGTTCCAAATTTTTTTGGGTTAGGTTAGTGTTGGGATCAGCATGAGTAACAGGATTGTTCTCTTCAAATTCTTGTTAGTGTATGTGATGAGTATTGTTCTCTTTGTGACTCTGTAGACGGATGTTGTGTCCTGTTTTCCAGTTCTGCTTCATTTTTATGTCCATGCATTCATTATTAGTGTAGTCATATTCTTATTGCCATTGCACTGCTACCTGTACTATACAAGCTTTAACACCTATTTTATCTTCATAGGGGTGCCAAATCCAAACACTGCAGTTTATGCAATAAGTGTGTCAGTAATTTTGACCATCACTGCAAATGGCTGAATAACTGTGTGGGCGGCAAAAATTACTGGTAAGTGCCCCAATACATATATGCCTGCATACATTTTTAGATTTTATTTTTATACACACTCAGTGTATAAAAATAACTATATAAATGCACACAGCCCTCAGCTTGCATGTACAGTGCTGCACATAAATGAGTACACCGCAACAGATTTGTCAGAAAAAAACTTTCCTTTCAGAATTAACATTTTCTATGGGACACTATACTACAAAATACTCTCACAAATGCGGGCCATTGATTGCAACCAAGATTTGCTCATTTTGCACACACTAAAATTTATTTTTCCTAACCAATTCATTCAAGACCATGTTGCAAAAATGAATATACCCCAATGAATGTCTTAGGAGCAAAGCTAAATTTTAGACAACAAAATCCTAATTCGCAAGAATTCAACTACAGGTGAGTCTAATTATTCATTAAACAGGTGTCCAGCAGACAGTTGATTATAAAAGGGCGTTACTTAGTGTTACTAAACCCACAACAGTAAAATCTGTCTGTATGTGCAGAATAGCATGCTTGTTATACTCACTGTGGAACTTAAGGGGTTAATACTCTACATTGTGTAAAAAGGCTGTTTGATCCTGTATGGACAGATCCTCCCCTCCTGCAGGGTCTCTCTTGACAAGGCCAGATAATACACAGTCAGGGTAGTAAAAGCTGCACATGCTCAGTTTAGTCTCTGTTGCTGGATAGAACATTTCCTTGTTCTCAGAGTTAGCCAAGTCACATGATATTAACATCACACATGTGGTCGTATATACAGGCTATAGTGAAAATCTCCTCCTCCTACCTGTACAGTCAGCACTGGGCAGACCCTGCAGTTTATCACGTGACCGTGATATACAGATCAGCTAAAAAGGTATATAGTGGCAGTATTTTAATGTAAAAAGTAGATTTATAAGGTGTGGGCACTGCGGGGGGGGGGACAGATGAACTAATTTCATATTACTGGGTTTAGTAACACTTTAACAAAGAAAACCCCTTTCCATTTCATGCTATCAGCAATGGCACCACGTGGAAGAGAACTGTCACAAGGCCTGAGAGAGAAAATAATTTATTTACAAGAAGATCAGCAAAGCTTTACTTATCAGTCAGAATACTGTAGCAAAAGTGATACAAAGATTTAACAAAGATGGAACTGCAGCCATCTCACGGAGACATCCAGACCATCCACGGAAGTTAACACCTTGACAGGAGCATCTTCCGATGAGAAGGGTTGAAGAAAATCATCATACAAGTTCACTGCAGTCAGCTAAAGCAGTAGAAAGCCAAAGTGGGGTGATTGTTTCCCTTGACACAATAGGGCGTACACTGCAGAGGAATGGCATGCATGGTTGTCGTCCACAAAGGAAGCCTCTCCTAAAGCCCATGCACAAAAAATCACTTCTAAAATCAAGTATAGTATCTGTTTTTATCAGTTTGATGGTTAAGGCATTTAGGTCGCCTTTAGTCCCGGGGGACTAGCCTTTTCCTGATGTAATTGGTAAGGAATGGTGATGGCGGTGGGAGGGCCTTTTTCCTCCTGGGTTGAATCTGGCTTTGGCTTGTCCCCAGTTGTAGGCAAGGCTCTCCCTAAGCTGTGTAAATTTTTATGCCTCCTGATGGGAATGGAGAACCACTGGTCTGGCCGATCGACTGGCTGAGAAAAGCCCGTGGTGTATGTGCCCTTGGAGTGGCAGTCCAAGGGTGCCAAAAGCTCACTGTGGAAAGGGAACACTTTGAGTTTAGGCACCAGGTCACTGCACCACCACACTTTTTTTAGCACCTGTCTCTTTGGCCGGGCCTTTTGGCCAGGACCAGAGGAATTTTTCATTCCTACCCGTAAGGCCGGCCTTTGTCCTGCACAAAGGCACCTATCTGCACCTCTCCACTATCCTTCCCCCACCTTTTTATGTTTTTTTGAGTGTTTGTTGTGTTTTGTCACTTTGATTGTTGTGGGTACACTTTGCACGAGTGATTAGTAAAGTGTACGGTCTTCGGGCCTACCCTGAACGTCTTGGGAAGGAGATGGGTATGGCCTTTTGGCTTGATCCGCCTCCTCTCATGGGGTCTCCCTTCGGGGGAGCCCCACTTAGTATCGGGTGGTCAGTTTCGGCTGACTGCCTAGAGAACGGGGGTCGCCTGGCTTCGGCTAGGCGATCCTGGTGCACGGTACCTCTGTTCCTGTCAGGAGCCTTGCGCCCTGGGGAATCAGGGTATAGGTCCTCCCTCTTCGGAGGGGGACCGTGTGTACACCTAGTGCACTTTTTGTGTCTTCACTTTTATGTTGTGCACTTTTTTATGCACCGGGTGAGTCTGAAAGGTGTGTTTCACACACCACGGGCTTCAAAAAAAAAAACAAACTGACCCCTGCAAACTGCTAACACCTGTACACTACAAGGAAGTTTGATGCGGTGTGATGCACGTTTTAAGCATATCCGTTTCCTTTTTTGTGTCACTGCACAAAGTGACACTTCATTCATGTCACCTCACAGCAGCATGGTGCGTTGCGTTTGCTATGCGGTGACATACAGTGAGATGCGATTAATATGCAAACATGTTGCATATCACACATCTCTGGAACACAGAGAAACACAGTGTTCTGGTATGAAGATGACACATAGGAAAACTATTGTCTTCTGTGGGTCATTGTAGTTAACTGCATTTATCCATGAGGAAAAAACACAGGTAACTGCACACAGTGTAAAAAAAAAAAAGTGCCAAATCCAGGTGATCTCCGATCTCTTCCATGTTGTTCAGGTAGATGGGTAACAAGTTGTTCCTAATATGCTGTCACTGACCAGGCAGGAAAAATATTTGACCAGTAATTTTTATTAGCATAATTCAGAAACTATGATAGCCTGGATCATCCATTTTTTTTTTTTAATTTTGTATATTGGGAATGTTATTATTGTTATTGTTATACTTGTCATCTTTTATTTTGTTATGAAAAGGAGATGTTGTGTGATGCCAAGTGTAATTGCACCCGAATTCTCTGTCCACTTTTATAATCTCTAAATAAACATTATTGAAGAGAAATCTGACGTTTAGTAATTTTTTTCGTTGCACTCATCAAAAGTGCCACGTACACGTTTGGGAGATATTTTCACTACCTATAGGTAAGCCTTATTATAGGTAAATGTAAGCAGAGGAGGTTTACTTCCTCTTTAAAGTGGTTGTCAACCTGTGACAACCACTTTAACCTACAGGTAAGCCTAGAATAAGGCTTACCTGTAGGTGCCCTGCATATCTCCCAAAGCTGCACGGTTCAGGAGATATGCAGTGTTTTGCATGTGCCAACGTCATGTCGGCACGTACGCAGTGAAGAAACGGCCTCCGTGACGTTTCTCCACTGACCCTGTGCCGACACTGGCGGCTCCCTCGCGCATGCGCGGGAGTGACGTCACGCGACTCCTGCCAGTCACAGAGCTGGAGTCGCGGCCCAGGAAGGAAGAAGGGTAGAAGATGGACGCGGCCTGGAGCGGGGACCTCGCTGGATGCCGCAGGCTTCGTTTGCAGGTAAGTGGCACATAATGGGCTACTATGCAATGCACAGTAGCCCATTATGCTTCTACTTTACAGGGTTATATTAAGGAAGTAAACCCAATCTGGGTTTACTTCCTCTGTAAGAATGATAGGTTGTATTGACTCAATTTAAGAAATGCAACCCTTATTTTTTTCATATAATAAACTAGGGTTTATTTTTATCGAAGTCATGTATATTTCAAATAGTGCTGTAAATACCTATCTATAGTCTCGCAATATATTTAACATATACAATTTCTTGCACACCAACTGATAGTTTAGATAAGAAAGATAACTAAATACAAGGAATATGCTATTGCTAGAATGAATGACAGAAGATGTGAAGTAAGTATAATTATATATACTAATACTAAATACTAATTAATATCAGATGTTTCTGTGGTTCTGCCACTTTCAAGTTTCCTGCTTTGGGGATTAAAGGGGTTGTAAAGCCTAGTGTTTTTTTTGCCTTGATCCATTCTATGCATTTAAGGTGAAAAACCTTTTCTCAGTAGTGACCCCCCCAGAGCCCCCCTTTTACTTACCTGAGCCCGTTTGTTTTCAGCGGCGGTTACGAGCTGTACGCTCCAGCTGGTGTCTCGGGTCCTCATTGGCTGGACTGATAGCAGGGGAGCCATTGGCTTTCGCTGCTGTCAATCAGGTCCAGTAACGCGGGGGGCCGAGGGGCGCTGCTGGAGGACCCCAGAAGACGAGGTTCGGGGCCACTCTGTGCAAAACCACTGCACAGAGTAAGGTAAGCATGACATGTTTGTTATTTTAAAGAAAGAAAAAAAAAAAACAAAGCTTTACAATCGCTTTAAGGAAGAAGGGTTCATGCACTTATCAAGTGGTAGAAAACAGACCATTTGGAGAGGAGAATCTGTGGGTTTGCATGGGGACTACAACCAAGCATTACAATGTAGAACAATATTTTATAGGATGGACCCCACTACGGCTGCTTCGAATTTTGTGCTTATTATAGGGTGTCTCTGTAATTTTATGTTCTCATTAGTTTTAATACAACGTATTTATTGAAGATGTGTTTTATTCCTTTTTTAGGCTGTTTTTTAACTGTCTTGTATCTGCGTTTCTTGGCACCGTTTTGCTTGGTTCCATTTCATCCTTTGTGTTTCTTGAATACTTTGTCGATCCATCTGTGTTGAGGAGTGACCAAAGTTTTGAAGGTACAATTTTAATTTTTATGTAATGTCTTCATCCATATTATTATATTTATGGTAGAGAAACTAAAGAAACTTTTAAGTAAATCTGTAAGAATAGAAATTAGGGGAACTGCTGTTTCTGACTTATTTTTAAAGCTTCAGCCCCCAGGGCCTGTGTCCTGATTCTGACATCATTGCCTAGTGCAGCGTTTCCAACCAGGGTTACATGGAACCCTAGGGTTTCCTCCTCAGGTTGCTAGGGGTTCCTTGGGCTTTGGGTAATGGTGGATTGATCTCCAACCTTCACTGATCACCATTGCAAGGGGGTAATTTTTCACTTCTTATAAACTGACCACTAATATTAGAGTTGAAGTTAAGTACGCCACATTTACGTATTCTTATATTTAAAACTCTCTTTGACATATTTATCATGCTTATTTATCATGCACTGTAGGCATAATTCTTTTTTAGCAGGGGTTCCCTGAGAACCTGAAAATTATTTCAAAGGTTCCTCAGGGGTAAAAAGTTTGAGAAAGGCTGGCCTAGTGTGTCATAGACCTTGAACAAATGTACAGGACACTAGTATTTGGGCACTGCAACTAGCGAGGAATGCACACACAGTCCATTTATGAGACCCTGTGTCTTTTTTTTTGTTACCTTTTTAAAGATTGCTATTGCTTATACCTTGCATGATGCCTTGGTATTTTAGACTTCAGTTGCCCCACTGGCCATTCCTTTAATATGTGCTGGAAATGTTGCTGGGTGCTTCCTTCTTGTCCATGAGGTTAGCGGCGCCCAGCAGACTGTGCCCCTAAATTCTCTGACAGGGCTACATAATTCTGTGTATGCATGGAGGAATGCACTCTCTCCACTCTAGAGTATCAGTCACCACAGCAGCCTCCTCATTCACATGACAAGTGATTGGGAGAAGTTGTAAACAAAGCACCACTCAGGTCGGATCAATGGGCTGTCTATGTGTTCTCCCACACTGTGCCTCCCAGTACCACACAAGCCTTATAAGGTAAACAAAAGGCTTCCTTTGCCTTCCCTAACTGAGCCAAAACCTCTTTCATTTGTGTCTCACACACTTCCCCTCCCAGACACTGCAGCTCACAGTAGGAGGGCTTCAGCAACAGAGACAATGCTCACAATCCAGAAAGCAATGGGAAGGATTAGGTGTGACCAGGTGCTGAATGATGAGCTACAGGCTTGTGAATCAGCAGCAACAATGCTGATAGCCACGGCCACTGACATACAGCATATTTTTTTTTTGTTTTATTCATCCCACTGTACTGCAAGCAGGAACAGTTTATATGAGTGGCAACTCATTTAGGAAGTTGCATTAGGGGGAGTTCCCTGGCCAGTTCTACAGATACAGTCAGGTCAATAAATATTGGGACATCGACACAATTCTAATATTTTTGGCTCTATACACCACCACAATGGATTTGAAATGAAACGAACAAGATGTGCTTTAACTGCAGACTTTCAGCTTTAATTTGAGGGTATTTACATCCAAATCAGGTGAACGGTGTAGGAATTACAACAGTTTGTATATGCGCCTCCCACTTTTTAAGGGACCAAAAGGAATGGGACAATTGGCTGCTCAGCTGTTCCATGGCCAGGCGTGTGTTATTCCCACTTACAAGGAGCAGATAAAAGGTCCAGAGTTAATTTCAAGTGTGCTATTTGCATTTGGAATCTGTTGCTATCAACTTTCAATATGAGATCTAAAGAGCTGTCACTATCAGTGAAGCAAGCCATTCATTAGGCTGAAAAAACAAAACAAACCCATCAGAGAGATAGCAAAAACATTAGGTGTGGCCAAATCAACTGTTTGGAACATCCTTAAAAAGAAAGTACGCACCGGTGAGCTCAGCAATACGAAAGACCTGGAAAACCACGGAAAACAACTGTTGTGGATGACCGAAGAATTCTTTCCCTGGTGAAGAAAACACCCTTCACAACAGTTGGCCAGATCAAGAACACTCTCCAGGAGGTAGGTGTATGTGTGTCAAAGTCAACAATCAAGAAAATACTTCACCAGAGTGAATACAGAGGGTTCATCACAAGATGTAAACCATTGGTGAGCCTCAAAAACAGGAAGGCCAGATTAGAGTTTGCCAAACAACATCTAAAAAAGCCTTCACAGTTCTGGAAACAACATCCTATGGACAGATGAGACCAAGATCAACTACCAGAGTGATGGGAAGAGAAGAGTATGGAGAAGGAAAGGAACTGCTCATGATCCAAAGCATACCACCTCATCGGTGAAGCATGGTGGTGGTAGTGTCATGGTGTGGGCATGTATGGCTGCCAATGGAACTGGTTCTTTGTATTTATTGATGATGTGACTGCGGACAAAAGCAGCAGGTTGAATTCTGAAGTGTTTCGGGCAATATTATCTGCTCATATTCAGCCAAATGCTTCAGAAAACATTGGATGACGCTTTCCAGTGCCGATGGATAATGACCTGAAGCATACTGCGAAAGCAACCAAAGAGTGTTTTAAGGAAAAAAAGTGGAATGTTATGCAATGGCCAAGTCAATCACCTGACCTGAATCCGATTGAGCATGCATTTCACTTGCTGAAGGGAAAATGGCCCAAGAACAAGCAGGGACTGAAGACAGTTGCAGTAGAGGCCTGGTAGAGCATCACCGGGGATGAAACCCAGCGTCTGGTGATGTCTATGCGTTCCATACTTCAGGCTGTAATTGATTGCAAAGGATTTGTAACCAAGTATTAAAAAGTGAAAGTTTGATTTATGATTGTTAATCTGTCCCATTACTTTTGATCCCTTAAAAAGTGGGAGGCACATATACAAACTGTTGTAATTCCTACATCGTTCACCTTATTTGGATGTTAATACCCTCAAATTAAAGCTGAAAGTCTGAAGTTAAAGCACATCTTTTTCATTTCATTTCAACTCCATTGTGGCGGTGTATAGAGCCAAAAAGATTAGAATTGTGTTGATGTCCCAATATTTATGGACCTGACTGTATTTGTGGGACTTTTAGGAGAACTAAGAGAAAACATAGGACATATGAGTTGGAGGGAAGTAGAGAGAAGACCTTGATGGAGCTACACTTAGAAGCGCCTCTCTTCTCTTTTATACTCTGTTGCTACTGCTGGAATTTGCTTCTAATCCCTTTGTGGAGGCTGCCATTGGTGGGTGGACATTTTATGGTTACACAACCTATTGCAGTACTATAATCTTTTAATATGGACTATAAACTGAAAGACTTATGAATAAATGGTTGTGGAACGAATCATCTGAGTTTCCATTATTTCTTACTATTTGTGATGTGACACTACTTGTATACCAAGACATCGCTCATTTATCAAGTCAAAATTTATAAAAAAAATATTGCTTGTCTTACAAAACACTATCAAACCAAGTTACTCTCAATCCAAAGTTTTACTGTATATGAAATAAGAGATTGTGTCAGGTTTTATAAATGTGCTCAGCCGCCAGCGGAGGTAAGAATCAGGGGATAAGATTGCGCTTTCAAGAGAACCTGTCACTTTAGACCTGAATGGTAAAGGCCACTCAGGTCTGCACGGAGAGTCAGAAATGCTTGATCGGTGAGAGTGTTCGGATCGTCTCCCACCTGACATCAGTTCTCTTTTTCTTGATCTTTTCTACCAGATTATAGCTAGAGGCGTTATGTTATGGTAGTGCACGCTAACAGAATCAGACTATGTCAAACCCAGCACCCCCTGGAATTTTCTGCATCGCCCCTAACCTTCATCTGTAGTGCAATATCCACAAAACTTTCAAGTTAAGCATTTCCAGTGCGCGTAGAATGGTGAAGTCACATAGCATGGTATCAAGCCAAGCTGCCTTTATTCAGAAAGAGCACTTCTAATGGTCATTGTACAATAACCCATAGTCCCATGAGATCAGATGTATGTACTGGTGTTATTGCAGTGTTTAAATCCTTAAATGAGTAGATATTTCTACATTTTTTGTAATGTTCAACAGTGATGCATCTAAATTGTGTAGTTATTTTGTGGTATTATATGTTTGTTTTCTAGGTGTGAAGAACCTGTCAAATGTATGGTTTGTGTTCCTTCCAGCTAGTCCAGTGGAGACCCAGGCATCTGTGATTTTGGGCCTGGCAGCTCTTGTTTCAGTAATGGGGCTAATTACCATTTTCCTGATTGGACAACTGCTGTGCTTTCACATCTACCTCTGTAGGTGACAGAAAAGTGAATGTATTTCATTTATGTATATGTTTTTTTTTTTGGTTGTTTTTTTACATAGAGTTTTTTTTCTCAAGCTATAATAGAGTTGATAGTCTATGGCAATTGTAGATAAAAAAGTACTCAGAGGAGTCGGAATTCTTTATAATGTGGTTTATCTTTATTCTTCAAGCAAATCTGCATTTCCGCAAAGTGCTGTAAAGTAAGAGGCTATACTCCTACCTGCAGTGTTTCTATCTATGCATTCTTAGTTCTGCTGGAGCTCCCCAGTCTATGGGATGAGAGAGAAAACCTATGCATATACAGACTTTCTGAAAGTCAACAATTGCATAAGACTTCCCCAAGATTGAAGCACCAGTTTAATTAAATGCTGCAGGTATGAATGTGCTTCTTATAGTGCATACTATACTGCAGGGATATGCAATTAGCGGACCTCCAGCTGTTGAGAAACTACAAGTCCCATCATGCCTCTGTCTCCGGTTGTCATGCTTGTGGCTGGTAGTCTTGCTATGCCTCATGGGAATTGTAGTTCTGCAGCAGCTGAAGGTCCACTAATTTCATATTCATGCTATATAGCCTATATGCAGAGATCACCCTCAAATGGACTCCTTTAAATATAGATATAATTAATATCTGAGTATGTGGGACTGTTTAAAATTTTAGAAAAAAATGTTTTAACTATATTATTAATATGACAAACTCAACAGTATCACTTTTGGTTATTGTTAGATTTTACATGTTAAAAACAATTTCTTCACCCCTTCATTTGTAGTGTGGAATAAGCTTAGCACTTATGAGTACATAATGCACCAGCGGCAGAAGCAGGAAATGAAATCTAATAGCAAGTGTCTAGACGAGGGGAAGACGCCACCCACAGGCCATGCACAAGTAAGTCTAAACAGCGACTGAGCATCCTGCTAGATTTTTAGGGTCTTGTGTGCAATCTCCAAATCCAGAACAAGGTGCTGTCCATTGCATTATGACGTTTATGAGAAAACTTATAGCAGGAACTATAGGTGTCTACTAATATATACAGGAACCTACCCAATACATACAAGTCCCTCACAAGCCAGATTTGATCTGTTAGACTAGCTAATGTAACCCGTATCTCTGCAGTGTAAGGCCAATCTGAATGGATAATATGTCAAATCTTTCATTTAGGTTTGTTCTAAATTGTTGGTTTATTTTGTAGTTCTAGCAGATCAAATCTAAGAAAAATCTGTCATCTGGCCAGGGAACTATGATGCTTACGAATGAACAGTGGGCTGTTTTGCACGCTTACATAAACTAAAGGTATGAAAGAAAATTCTCCATTAAAATGATGTGCTTGTGCTGGCATCTTTGCATTGTCCCTGGGACCACGGGGGGCATCTGTGGATTTCTTTTTGCTGTTCATCCAGGTAACAAATTGCTTGCTTGTTTCAACTACAAGTACATAGTGAGAAAAAAAATTCTAGTTTAAAAAAAATATATATAGTAACCTGAACTATCAGTCTTCAGAAGGGCAAGATACCCCTAAAAAGATATTCCAACAAAGTGTAGGAATATGTCATTGCAAGATTTGGGATACTCCATGTCCCTGCAATCTTTTCAGAAAGATTTGGTGTCATCCTTTTTAGTGCCAAAGGAGGGTGTAAGGTAAGTATGCCATTTAGTGCCTTTACTCCACAGCTTTTTATACAGGTATAATGCAGCATTTTGACATTTGGGGGTGGAGCAGGTATGTGGGCACTGAACCTTGCATTTTAGGCCAAGGTCTGCTTTAAACACAGAAAGGCAGATCGTTGGCACTCAACCTCCAGATATCCCATGGTTAACTAATAACCTAATATTAATGTTAGGGGTATAATGTTCACATTTTGCTTTGTTCTTCAGGAGGAGAATTATGGAGGTAGCCTCATATATACAAATCCTGATGTACTGATTGAAGGCCCTTCATCGGGATCACTGAATACTGAGTGAGTGAAAATCAAATGCTGCATGTAATTTAAAAATGTTTAAAAAGTGTGCTTGTGTGTGTGTGTGTGTATATATATATATATATATATATATATATATATATATATATATATATATATATATATTGTACTATATTGTCAAAAGTAATGAAAAGGGTTCATCTGCCACCCCCCCACACACACAGTTTATAAATCTTCTTTTTACATTGAAAATACTGCCACTACACACCTTTAGGGATGATCTTTATACCACAGTTTCCTGATAACCTGCACAGTTTGTTCATAGCTGTGTGTTCAAGTAGGAGGAGTTTTCCACTACAGCCTTTATACACACCCACATGTGTGATGTCAATATCATGTAACCTTAATGTTCTATCCAGCATAAGAGACCAAACAGAGCATGTGCAGCTTTACCACCTTGCTGCTATGGACTTGCTCAGATTGACAGTGCAGGAGGGAAGAATCTATACATATAAGATAAAACACCCTTTTTTTAAACAATGCTGAGTATTAACCCCTTAAGTTCCACAGTGAGCATAACAAGCATGCTATGCTGCATATACAGACTGATTTTACTGTTGTGGGTCTAGTGACGCTTTAATGGCATCCCAGTCTAAGTCCGTAGGGTTCAATATTGAGTTGGCTCACCCTTTGCAGCTGTAACAGCTTCAACTCTTCTGGGAAGGCTGTCCACAAGGTTTTGGAGTGTATCTATGGGAATGTATGACCCAATAGAACACCTTTGGGATGAATTAGAGTGGAGACTGCGAGCCAGGCCTTCTCATCCAACATCAGTGTCTGACCTCACAAATGCGCTTCTGCAATAATGGTCAAACATTCCCATAGACACTCCTAAACCTTGTGGACATCCTTCCCAGAAGAGTTGAAGCTGTTATAGCTGCAAAGGGTGGGCCAACTCAATATTGAACCCTACAGATTAAGACTGGGATGCCATTAAAGTTCACGTGCGTGTCAAGGCAAGTGGCCCAATACTTTTGACAATATAGTGTTTCTTTACTGCATGTCCACATAAGTGTCTTTCTGCATTCTTTTCTGGTCCATTTTTAATTACTGCTTTTTTCCTATAAGTGGGAAGAAATATATACTGCTATGCATGATTGTACTTTTATACTTGAATATCAACATTTTGCAGTCCTTCTCTGTTTGTTCTTGTTATAAAACTGCAGCATGCTGCACTTTTCATCATACATGTTCTGTTTAGCTTCCTTGCAGAACAGCATGTCTGTTGTCTTCTTGGTTTTTCATCATATTTTTTTTTTTTGTGAGTGGCAATGATCAGTGACATTTCTATTAGAGATAGGAGGCTAGAAAGGATATGAAGACTTACCACACACATCTCCTTTTCAATTATCATCTTTCTGAATATGTATAGCATATTATAAGCAATGCTAATATGTTTTCGGAGTCCCTTTTGCATAAGGTCAGGTATTGGATAGCACATGACAACATTTGAACCAACAGCAATGTTACAATTTTGTGAAATTCCTATTTTCTAGCTCCCCGATGTCCTTAAATGCTGATATTGCAGATGGCAACCCCGACTCAGACCATAAGCTATCACCAGCTTTACAGCAGAAGCCAAAGAAGGTAATAATTGCATGTCTCTTAGGTCTCAGCCATTATTCCTGATGTAGTCTTCAACAGGGATGATGGATAAAGGATACCATGTAGATGTATGTAGACATATTTGGACTTATCCATGTGTAGGGGCATACCTACATGGTCCCATGCTGCAGGAGGCCTGTACCCCCCCCCCCCCCTGTATGCCTGGACAGGAGGAGTGGCAGGGGCGGCTGCATATAGAGGAACCGATCTCTCCATTTTCCTCCTGCAGCCGCTGAATGCCTGTGGGAGGGAGAGGAGGGTAAGCGGGCATTCAGCGGCTGCAAGAGGAAAATGGAGATGATACTGGTTACTTTATATGCAACTGCCCCCGCCACTACTACTATTTAGCTTCTTTCTGACGCTCCTCTAGCGGGGGGGGGGGGGGGGGGGGGGGGGGGGGGGGGGGGGGGGGGGGGGGGGGGGGGGGGGGGGGGGGGGGGGGG
>BLSH010276280.1:335535-361677 GCA_018402905.1 Glandirana rugosa | reverse complement strand
CAGTGGACTCCTATTTTTACCACTGATATGTATAAAATCAAATGTCGGGACGCACTTCTCCTTATGCAAATTCCTTTACTGGATATCTTCAATTACAAGCAATCACATGCGATTGTACAGTTTCGGACATGACCTGTCCTTCATCAAGCTGTGTGTAAATCCCATTATCCCATGTTCACCTTTTATCCCACATTCCAGGGTGAAACCACACAGGTGCATCACATGAATCAATTGCTCATCCCAATTTAACCCCCATCCACCACTAGTATCACACCTCCACAGGTATATACAAACGATTTTTTGGAAGAAACAAAACCACTAAACACAATTAGCCATACATAATCAAAGAATTAACCCCAGATCACAGGGGATCCATGATCCTTCGTTTTCTATTGTTTGTTTTTCCATTACTCTTCTAAAGTTTATCTCTTCCTTTCTTTTCTTTGTGAATTTTCTTCCTCCCTGTAAGCATAGGTATAATAATCATCTTATATCAATATTTAATTCGCTTATATCCTATAAAAATAAATACAAATCATAATCCCTGTTTAATCCATCGGGAAATAGCGTCTGTAACCTTTTCACCCACCATACTTCCCTCTGTTTTAATCTTAAAATCCTGTCTCCACCTCTTCTGTCTTTGTTAACCTGTTCCAATATCATAAATCGAAAGGCTGAATCCTTGTGATATTTGTCTTGGAAATGCCTCGGTACTGGCAACCTTGGTTGTTTACCCCTAATTGAGCTACGTGTTGGGCTATCCTATCCTTAATTTTCTGTGTTGTTTCCCCCACGTACAACAAGCCGCAGGGACATATCAGGACATAAACTACATATGCTGACTGACATGTATGGAAACCCCTAATTTGTGTCCTATGCCCATCTATGGGATGAACAAAACTATCACCTTTTGTCATTAAATTGCACTGTATGCAGTTCAGGCACGGAAAACATCCATTTTTCCTTCTACCTAAAAACGTGTCATCCACTTTCTCTTTTTTCTTCTTGTATTCAGATCGCACCAATGTGTCCCCGATTGTCTTGTTCCTATAATATGCCTTAATTGGAACCTCCTGAAATACTTCAATCTGAGGGTATGCTCTTTTCAATATGGACCAATGCTTTCTAATTATTCTGAATAGGTCATCGCTATAGTGGTGAAATTGCATAGAAAAAGGCATTCTTTTCATCTTTTTGTCTTTCTCTGCACCCTCACTTGTTTCTTCTCTTGATCTATTTTATATTTTTCCTGTCTGATTTTTTCTGGATACCCCCGCTCTCTAAATTTATGACACTTTTCAGCAACTCTACTTTCCTGCATTTTTTCTTCACTGACAAACCGTTTTACTCTGAGTAGCTGACTTCGGACAATTGGTTTGAATACATGCATTGGATGGAAGCAGTCAAACAAAAGCAGTTGATTTCTGTCTGTATCCTTCGTGTACAAATCTGATTCTATTTTCAGATCCTTAATGTATATCCTAGTATCCAAAAAGGACACTGTTTTCCCACCAATCCATATACTGAACTGAATGTCTGAACAAAAAAGATTCAACATCTCATTAAACTCTTTCAAAGATTCAATGTCGCCCCGCCATATCGCAAACACATTGTCTATATAACACCACTAAGTGGTGCAATGTGTTTTAAACAAGTCATTCACAAAAATGTATCTTTCTTCAAAGTCATTCATAAATGCACATTCGAATGGCGGGGCGACATTAGAACCCAAGGCAACTCCATTTAGCTGCATGTAGAACTGATCCCGAAATAAAAAATAGTTATTAGATAAAATTATTTCAAACAATTTCTCAAACAACCGTAGCTGCGGTGTGGAATGTTTCCCACTACCATTGATTAATCTCATTGCTGCATCTATCCCACTTTGATGTGATATTGATGTATACAAATTATTCACATCCCAGGTTACCAGTATTTCATTTCCATCACATTTCGTTACTACTTTCAATTTCACCAAAAAATCATTTGTGTCCTTAATATACGATCTTGTTTCCCTAACCAAGGGAGATAATATTTTTTCCAAAAACTGGGCTGTTGGTACAAAAATTGAATCACTTCCAGATACAATAGGACGCCCAGAAGGATTAATTGCGTCCTTATGTATTTTCAGCAAAATATACAGTACAGGGATTCGTGTATGTGTTGGTAATAAAAATTCTAATAAATCCCAAAATATGATGCCTTCCTTTTGTGCTGGTTTTAAAGTACTTTCAAAACGTCTCCTTATTCCCCATGTTGGATCCACTGTCACCATTTTGTATAATCTCTGATCATTAAGCTGACGAAAAAACTCTTTTTCATAAAATTGGGGATCCATAATGACCACCGATCCCCCTTTGTCAGCTGGCTTCAGTATAATATCGTCTCTCTGACTTAACCCCTCCCTTCAAAGCTTGCCTCTCTCCATAGGACAAATTATTAGGTACATGATCTCTATAATTAATCTGAGATACAAAACTTTTTATATCTCTTGAAACTTCCTTCACAAATGTCTCAGCGGGGGCGTATGTTGTTGGGGGTACTGATTTCGATTTTGTTGTCAGACCTAAAGATCTACAATCCAAAATATCGCCAGTTTCCTCCTCCAGTACACAGGGCTTATGTAGAAAATGGGCCTTCCATCTAACATTCCGAAACAGTCTATATAAATCTTGATCTAACTTAAATTTATCCAGATGATCTTTTGGACAGAATGATAACCCCCGATTTAATGACTCCTACCTCTTCCGACCTCTTCCGATGTTAGTATCGGGGCCGAGATGTTATGAATTAAGTTTCCCGCTGTCTGCTTCGATTGCCTTGAGTGTTGTAATATCGGTCTGACTCCACTATATCCTCCCTGTTTTGCCGGGATCGTGTTTGCATGCGGGAACCTCCCCGCCGATTTTGTCTCAGAAAAAGGGAGGAGGAATCCGTATCTGTGTTAGTGGCTGATGAGCTATCCGAGACTTCTCGTCTGCCACCACAATATCTGGGCGATCCCTCCTTGTATATACTCGTGGCCATCTGTATACCTGGTTCCTCTGGTAGTCCTCATTATCCCTATCAAACTTAGCCACCATCAACAGACATCGAACAGAACTGGAAATGAGAAAAAGGGCCAGCTGCCCTGTGTACTGGAGGAGGCAGCTGGCGATATTTTGGATTGTAGATCTTTAGGTCTGACAACAAAATCGAAATCAGTACCCCCAACAACATACGCCCCCCGTTGAGACAAGGCAGTTTCAAGAGATATAAAAAGTTTTGTATCTCAGATTAATTATAGAGATCATGTTCCTAATAATTTGTCCTATGGAGAGAGGCAAGCTTTGAAGGGGTCAAGTCAGAGAGACGATATTATCCTGAAGCCAGCTGACAAAGGGGGATCGGTGGTCATTATGGATCTTTTATGAAAAAGAGGTTTTTCCTCAGCTATATAATCAGAGATTATACAAAATGGTGACAGTGGATCCAACATGGGGAATAAGGAGACGTTTGGAAAGTATTTTAAAACCAGCACAAAATGAAGGCATCATATCTCAGGATTTATTTGAATTTTTATTACCAACACATACACTCATCCCTGTATTGTATATTTTGCCGAAAATACATAAGGACGCCAGGAATCCTCCTGGGCGTCCTATTGTATCTGGGAGTGATTCGAAAGTGATTCGAGTGATAACAAAATGTGATGGAAATGAAATACTGGTAACCTGGGATGTGAATAATTTGTATACATCAATATCGCATCAAAGTGGGATAGATGCAGCAATGAGATTAATCAATGGTAGTGGGAAGCATTCCACACCGCAGCTACGGTTGTTTGAGAAATTGTTTGAAATAATTTTATCTAATAACTATTTTTTATTTCAGGATCAGTTCTACATGCAGCTAAATGGAGTTGCCTTGGGTTCTAATGTCGCCCCGCCATTCGAATGTGCATTTATGAATGACTTTGAAGAAAGATACATTTTTGTGAATGACTTGTTTAAAACACATTGCACCACTTAGTGGTGCTATATAGACAATGAGTTTGCGATATGGCGGGGCGACATTGAATCTTTGAAAGAGGTTAATGAGATGTTGAATCTTTTTTGTTCAGACATTCAGTTCAGTATATGGATTGGTGGGAAAACAGTGTCCTTTTTGGATTCTAGGATATACATTAAGGATCTGAAAATAGAATCAGATTTGTACACGAAGGATACGGACAGAAATCAACTGCTTTTGTTTGACTGCTTCCATCCAATGCATGTATTCAAATCAATTGTCCGAAGTCAGTTACTCAGAGTAAAACGGATTGTCAGTGAAGAAAAAATGCAGGAAAGTAGGGTTGCTGAAATGTGTCAAAAATTTAGAGAGCGGGGGTAACCAGCAAAAAATCATCAGACAGTAAAAATATAAAATAGATCAAGAGAAGAAACAAGTGAGGGTACAGAGAAAGACAAAAGAGATGAAAAGAATGCCTTTTTCTATGCATTTTCACCACTACAGCGATGACATATTCAGAATAATTAGAAAGCATTGGTCCATATTGAAAAGAGCATACCCTCAGATTGAAGTATTTCAGGAGGTTCCAATTAAGGCATATTATAGGAACAAGACAATCGGGGACACATTGGTGCGATCTGAATACAAGAAGAAAAAAGAGAAAGTGGATGACACGTTTTTAGGTAGAAGGAGAAATGGCTATTTTCCGTGCCTGAACTGCATACAGTGCAATTTAATGACAAAAGGTGAGAGTTTTGTTCATCCCATAGATGGGCATAGGACACAAATTAGGGGTTTCCATACATATCAGGACATAAACTACATATGCTGACTGACATGTCCCTGCGGCTTGTTGTACGTGGGGGAAACAACACAGAAAATTAAGGATAGGATAGCCCAACACGTAGCTCAATTAGGGGTAAACAACCAGGGTTGCCAGTACCGAGGCATTTCCAAGAGAAATATCACAAGGATTCAGACTTACGATTTATGATATTGGAACAGGTTAACAAAGACAGAAGAGGTGGAGACAGGATTTTAAGATTAAAACAGAGGGAAGTATGGTGGGTGAATAGGTTACAGACGCTATTTCCCGATGGATTAAACAGGGATTATGTTTTGTATTTATTTTTATAGGAGGCTAATTAAATATTGATATAAGATGATTATTATACCTATGCTTACAGGGAGGAAGAAAATTCACAAAGACAAGAAAGGAAGAGATAAACTTTAGAAGAGTAATGGAAAAACAAACAATAGAAAACGAAGGATCATGGATCCCCTGTGATCTGGGGTTAATTCTTTGATTATGTATGGCTAATTGTGTTTAGTGGTTTTGTTTCTTCCAAAAAATCGTTTGTATATACCTGTGGAGGTGTGATACTAGTGGTGGATGGGGGTTAAATTGGGATGAGCAATTGATTCATGTGATGCACCTGTGTGGTTTCACCCTGGAATGTGGGATAAAAGGTGAACATGGGATAATGGGATTTACACACAGCTTGATGAAGGACAGGTCATGTCCGAAACTGTACAATCGCATGTGATTGCTTGTAATTGAAGATATCCAGTAAAGGAATTTGCATAAGGAGAAGTGTGTCCCGACGTTTGATTTTATAGATATATATATATATCTATATATATATGTGTGTGTGTGTGTGTATGCATGTATGTATGTATTTTATTTTACTATTTTGAGCTCGTTTTTTGTTTTAGGAGCTAACGATTACCATTTAACCAAACAATGTGAAACTGCAAAAGTTCCTATACCCACGCAAATAGGTTGAAAAGTTATGATGAGGCTGCACGTTGAACAAACAGAAATGTCATACCAATAAAAAATAATAAATTATAACCACGCTCCCACAAAATTAGTTAATAAGATCAATATCATAAAGTGCAGTGCATCAAGAGGGTGTAAAGAAAGTGCAAAGGTGCAAATGACCTGTGGGGGTCAAATGGAAGGATAAAAAATATTCCAAAAGCATAAATGTAGTCCAATGACATAAAGTGCAGTGCATCAAATAGTGCAAACTCTGATATACAAGGTGCAATAATTGAAATGACCTATAGAGGTCATAGTGTATGACCAAACAGTGTTGTGAGACCATTGGTATTGAAGTCCATTAGGCAAATAAAGTGAATAAATCAATAAAGTGAATATAAACAGTTCATTTGAGAAGATGTATCCAATTCATAGAGTTCATGGTGCAGCTTCCGCAGGGCATAGGGGTGACATCAACCTCCACCATCTCTAGTCACGCATCCTACTCACCAGAAATCGTAGCTCTCCATAGATCATAGGACAATGTGAAGAAAATTAGGAAGCTCCATTGGTGAAGAACATCTTTTAAAAATTAAGTCAGCTGTTACAAATACTGCAGTGGCTGACTTTTGATATATGGACACTTACTTGTCCAGGAAGCCCGCAATGTCAGCCCCCCAGCCGATCGGCTATCTGGCGCAGCCGCCGCCATTCCTGTTAAAGCTTTTTCAGGTTCCCTACTGCGCATGTGTGAAGCGTGCTCCGCTTTCTAATTGGCCCAGCAGCGGAGGAAGGAGGAGGGAGGCCAAACTGTCACAAACAGGTACCCGTTCCCCCCTCCCCCCTGAAAGGTGCTAAATGTGGCACTGGAGGGGGAGGAGACAGATAAGTGGAAGTTCCACTTTTGAGTGACATTTCGCTTTAACCTCCAATGTATAATTAACCTAGAAGCAGGTGCAATGATATGTACAGTTTTACTAACGCATATTAAAGTTGCAAAACTGTATTCAGGTGTTAGGATTTGTTTTACCCTCCATCATGAATGGGGTTAAAATAAACATGTTATACTGTTATACTCACCTGCTAGAGCGCCCCAAACCTCCTTTCTGGGGTTCCCCGCGCTCTTGGTTCCTCCTCTTCTGTGTCTGCCTCCATAGTAAGTGCTTGCAGACTTAAGCAGGTTATAGACTGTGTGAATTTCTTTCTTGCAACCACGTGTTGCAGGAAAGAAATTTGCACAATTCCCTCATCAACACAGACAATGCTGATAGGGGAATCACTCCTGCTGAGTCATTGTATACTTTCTTTGGGGTGGGGGAGGAAACCTGTCCCTGTCAGGAGAAGACAGTGATTATTGAGAGCAGCTATAGCAGCCACTAGCGATAAACGCAAGTAAATCTGGCAGGCTGGTTGTACCAAAGTTGATCGGTTAATCAGCTTGGTACATTCAGCCTCCCCGTGCACTGTTCAGCAGGAACAGATTCTAACCATCTATGGCTGGCCAGCGCCTTAGGGGCTTGCTTCTGTGCCCACAGCACGGCTTGGCCTCGCCCCCGCTCCCCCCTCACAGATTTAATTGACTGTTAGCTTTTTCATTGTGCTGATGGATACAAAGCAGAGAGAACTTGTTGGCCTGATTAAGTAACACATGCCTAAAATAATTTTCAAGAAAAATGGGGATCTCATTTATACAGCAATGGTATGATTGCACCACATCCATACTGCTACTTCAAGAAAATGAATAAAAGCACTGCACATTTATAAAGCACACCAATAGGTTTTACAAATGTGCTACTCTGCACTCTGCTTTCTTCGGGACTCTAAAGCAAAAGTACTGAATGAAAATTCTGTATCTGTAGTGCTCTCTTGTATACATGAGCCCCTTAATGGTGTTTTTCTACTAAAGCCAGTGAGAAGTTGCTTTTGTTTTGCAATTTGTCCCCTACAAATGAGACAATTTTGATCTTATATGCAACATACTGATCAAGAGTGCCTAACAGAGGAGAGTTTGGCCTTCAATTTAAAGATCACTGTAGTGGTACTATATTGCCACTTTTAATGCAGTTGTGTAATCTGTTCTAACCATAAACCTAAATTACTTTTCTTTTTTTTTCAGAACTTCCAGTCTCACCAGCACCTCCAAGCTTGGCCAGTAATTCCCCAAATTTCCCAGCGAGATCTTTACCAGTCTTGGCACCCATCCATCCGATTCAAGCAGCAGGGCCTCCTGCAGAATATCATTCGGACTCTGCTGAGTCTATGGAGGAAATTCCTGTTGCCCAAACTCATCTTGGCAGCTCCTCCATGACTGAAAACCTCTTTCTTACCCCGAGGAGCCCCAGAGACTTAGCAAACGAATGTGAGCAGGGACTGAGGCAGAGCTGGCCTGTAACTGCACAGAAGTTTGAGCTTCTTCCAAAGGTTCCCACTGTTTTTGTCAGTGAGAGCAGCGGAGAACTTTTATCTAGTAGAACCATGGTTGAACCCGAAGCACAGGACACTCACTGTACACGGTACAATAATATGTGGATGGCAAAGGGAAAAGGAGGAGAGCAGGTTCTTTCCATCTCTAATGCTGAAGTTTCACCCTCCATCAATACTAACCGGTAGATTAATCTTCTTTTATATGAAGATTTTTACTCATTTATTCTTAATAAATTCTTTTTGATATTTCATATTTAGTAGTTGTACTTTATTAAACCATTTACTAATACACATTTTCTTTTTTTTTTACAAACTTTATATTAAATAAAATTTGGTGGTACAAGAAAAAACAGCACATTTGTACAAATATACCGAAAAGGGTATTTCTAAAGATACAACTAGATACAAATAATAGGGGTATAATAAAAGGGTTCATAAAACCTTAACATAGAAGGCAAAGCAATGTTATGACTTGAATAAAGAATGCCAATATCCATATGGAGAGCTATTGAACAGTGAATGAATGAGCATTTAAGAGCAGTTAATGAGGGCCTATCTAGTGTTCAGTAAGTTGAAGGACATTAGAATGTTCAAACCATGCTTCCCATTTAGTGTTATAAAAAGACATAGAATTGTATAGGGTGTGAAATATTCTTTCCATACGACAAATGGAGTCTACTCTCGCTTTCAACTGTGTAATGAGAACTGAGGAATATTTCCAATGACTAGCTATAAGCCAGTGTATTGAAACACAAATGATGTGGATAAGTCTCATTTGGGAGACAGAAATCTCTGGGATAGGAGCCAAAAGTAAATCAAAAGTAAGGTGGATAGGGTTACCAGTTATAGTTGTAAAAAAAACTTCCAGTTTATGCCAAATAGGGGATATCTTCTCACAATCCCAAAAAATATGGGGGAAGGACACCCTCTGAAACAGGCAGGAGAAACTGATGGAAAGCTAGAAGGCCAGTACACCTTTTTTAATGGAATTGGCTGATAAAAGATACAGTATATCATCCTAGTATTTTGTCATTACTTCAACATGGGATGAGGATAAGTAGTTAACTTTTCTTTTCAATAATTTTTATTAAGAGTTATAGTGTTACAGAATAAACAACATGCTCAGTACAAATAGCACACAGATGTTCCGTCTGGTCACAATAGAATGGAGTAATGCTATTACCCAATGAACCATCTTGGGTGAATGAATAGATATATCAAACTACTTGAGGGGTATAGCCGTTAATGCAAACTCTTAGAATAGTACCGGACGGGGGAGGGGTAAGGGTATGGGGGGGGGGGGGTACCAGTGTTCCAGTCTATCGGTGAGTGATTTCAGGGAATTAGGCTTTGACGGTGCACTTCGGGTGGGAAAGCCAAGGTTCCCAAGTAGATAGAAATTTAGGTAGTGACAGGTTTTTCCTTGCTAGCATTTTTTCCATTTCACACTGCAGATTGAGATCTGCAATTGTTGCTTGGAGTAAAGGAGGATCAGGGGATTTCCACTTCCTGGTAATATTTAATTTGGCGGCCAGTAGTATGTGTATTATAACTGTTCTAAATTTCCCGGGGAGGTTGTCTAAGTTTAGGTGCAGGATTGCAAGTTCAGGGTTAGGGAGTAGTGGGTTTTGTGTGATAGAGGAAATCAGGGCAAAGATTTGTTTCCAGAATGTGGTTAGCGTTTTACAGGACCAGAGGATGTGGGAAAGGGATCCGATGGATCCACATTCTCTCCAACATATGTTAGGGGAGTTTGGGTATATTTTAGATAGCCTGTAAGGAGTGAGATACCACCTATGAGTAGTTTTATGGAATAGTTCCCAATGATTACTGCAATGGGAAGCTTTGTAGGTGTATCGGTAGGATTTGTTCCATTGGTCTATTGTTGTGGTTCTGTTCAATTCTATGTCCCATTTCAGTTGTGAGGGAGGTTGCTGTTGTGAGTACTTCTTTAGGAGGAAGTTATAGATTGTGGAAATGCTGTGTTTTGGGTGGGTTGGTTGGGATATAAATAAGTGGATCGGTGCTGGGATGGACGCCGAGGTCGGAAGGTTCAAGGTTTGTATAAGGTGGGCTATTCTGGAGTAGTTGTATTGTTCTGACTGTGGTAGGTTAAATTGCTTGTGTAGGGTAGCAAATGGTTGGAGGGACATGTTTGGTTTTATGTCTTTTATGTGATGTATACCCAAGGAAGACCATTTCCTCAATGAGATATCTGGGATTAAGGTCTCTATGGCCGAGAGTGGGATGAGATATTTTTGAAGGGGATGCTTGGGGGACTCAGATGATGGAAGGCTTTGCCAAGCTTGGAAAGAGGCTTTTAAAGTAGGGGGAAGTGTCGATTGTGGCTATTTTATGTCAGCTGACAAGAGTAGGAGTGAGTTTGTTAGTATATTGGTAGGAGGGCCGTTGGTCTCCAGCAGAGACCAGGGTTTGTTGCTGGTGGGGTGCCACCAATAGTATATTTGGTCCAGAGCCGCCGCCTTAAAGTAGGTTTGGATGTGAGGCATACCAGTGCCTCCTTTGTAGTGGGGCCGTATAAGTGTGGTGCAGGGAGCTCGGGGGGGTTTGTTTGCCCAGATGAACTGCGATATCATTTTTTGTATCGTGTGAAAGAAGGATTGGGGGATTGGGATGATAAGAGTTCGGAAAAGATAGAGTAGTTTGGGCAGAATCAGCATTTTGAATGCAGCGATTCTTCCTAATGTAGAGAAGTATTGAGATCGTACTTCTTTGAAGAGTTTTGGAAGCTGTTTCAGGAATGTTTTGTAGTTAGATTCAAATAGTTTGTGAGGCGATGGTGTTAGACTAATACCTAGGTAGGGAATGGACTGGTCCGACCAAACGTAGGGTAGGGTTCTTTTTAGATGAGCGGCCAAATTAACAGGAATGTTGAGGGGAAGGATGGTAGATTTAGTCGAGTTCAATTTATAGTAGGATATCAGGGAGAATTGGTGGAGAGTTTGCTGAATTGCAGGGAGTGAACGTTTTGGTTGAGAGAACATAAGTATCGTGTCATCTGCAAAAAGGCTTATCTTATTATCTGTTCCTGAGGGGGAGATGCCGTGGATGTTCTGATCTTGTCTTATTTTAGTTGCTAGGGGCTCCATTAAGAGGGCAAAGATGATAGGGGATAGGGGGCATCCCTGACGGGTCCCATTAGAGATCTGGAGTGGTTTGGAGAGCATTCCGTCAGTCAGAATTCTGGCAGAGGGGTTGGAGTACAGGGCCAGGATAGCGTCTAAAAATCTACCTTCAATACCGAATTTGAGGAGGACCTCCCTGAGGAAGCCCCAGTGGACCCTGTCGAATGCCTTCTCTGCGTCCAGGGATAGGAGCAGAGAAGGCGTTCGGTTTTCTGTGATCTGGTGGATTAAATTAATCATTCTCCTGGTGGCATCGGGGGCTTGTCTGTTCGTAACAAAGCCAACTTGGTCCGGGTGGATCAGGTCGGGGAGTAGGTGTTGAAGTCGGGAGGCCAGGATCTTAGCAAAAAGTTTGATGTCTGTGTTGAGGAGAGAAATTGGTCTGTAGCTAGCAGTTGTGGTTGGATCTTTACCAGGTTTCGGAATTGTTACTATGGTGGATTTCAACATTTCAATAGGGTAGGAGGCAGAGGAGACAGCAGCATTGAAGATGGCGGCGAGTTTGGGTGAAAGAAGCTCCTTGAATACCTTATAAAATTCATTACAGTATCCGTCTTCCCCCGGAGCTTTGTTGCTTGGGAGGGAGTGGATTTTCTTCTCCACTTCCAGTGATGAGAAGGGAATTGCTAAGTGTTCTAGTTGCTCGGGGGAGATTTTGGGTAGATTTACGGAGTTGAGAAACTCCTGTATCTGGGACAGAGTCGGTTGCGGTGTTTGTGGGTCCTCTTTAAGATTATACAGGGCGTAGTAATAGTCGCTAAATGCGTCTGCAATTTCTTGTGGGTTGGTCAAAGGCTTCTGGGTTGTGGGATGGTGGATCAAGGAGATTTTAGCCTTTGAGGATGGGGGTTTAGATAAACGGGCCAAAAGGGCGCTTGGTTTGTTACTCAGGGCATAGTAGTTTGCTTTTTTTTTCTTAAGCTCAATTTCATACTTGTAGGTGAGGATGGATCTAAGCTTGTTTCTCCATATATTGAGTTCTGTGGTTGTTTGTGGAGAGGGTTGTTGCTTATTTATTTTCTCCAGATGGTCAATTTTGGTAAGAGCCTCGTCAACTGGCTGATTCCTCTGCCTCCTAGTCATAGCGCTTAGTTTCATTAAAACTCCTCGCATATAGGCTTTGTAAGTCTGCCATAAAGTAAAACAGTTCACATTGGGAGTTTCGTTTAGTTCAAAAAAGGCCTGGTGCTCTTCCTTGATGGTTCGGATGTTGGCAGGGTCCGCTAGTAGTGATGGGTTAAGTCTCCAGGAGTTTGTGACGGTTTTCAAACGGGGGCCCACAGTGATGGAAATGGGAGAATGGTCTGACCAGGATATGGGGCCAATAGACGAGTCTGATATTTCTTGAAGGGTTCTTTTATCAACGAGAAAGAAGTCTATCCGGGAATATGAGAGTTGGGAATGTGAAAAGAAAGAGAAATCAGTTTCTGCTCCAAGTTGGCATCTCCAAACATCGTACAGTCCGAGGGAGCGGATGAGTGGGTTGAGGGCCGGTCTGCGGTGTCGGGTGGTGGGCTTGGTGTCTAGTGATGGGTCTCCTATTAAGTTAAAGTCTCCTCCTATGATAGTCCTAGAAGCTGTATTTAAGGGTATTTTGCGGCAAAGTTTTTTGAAGAACCGGAGGGGG
Organism: Glandirana rugosa; assembly: GCA_018402905.1. Classification (NCBI taxonomy): domain Eukaryota; kingdom Metazoa; phylum Chordata; class Amphibia; order Anura; family Ranidae; genus Glandirana; species Glandirana rugosa. The sequence continues at coordinate 348,725 of BLSH010276280.1, read as the reverse complement.
TGTTTATTCGGTCCGTATACGTTCACAATGGTAAAAGGGGTATTGTTCAATACACATGAGAGGATAATGTATCTTCCAGCGGGGTCCATCGTAGATTGTTGCACTGAAATGGTCAGGGAGTCCCTGATAGCTATGAGAACTCCCTTCTCCTTTTTATTTCCAGAGGCCAGAAAGATTTGTTTGTAGTTTGCCAATGTAAATTGGGGGGTCTTTTGGGCAGAGAAGTGGGTCTCCTGGGCCATGATGATATCGGCCTTTACTTTGTTCGCTTCTTTGGCTAGTAAGGATCTTTTGTACGGAGAGTTGAGACCTATGACATTCAGAGAAAGGATTTTAATTGGCATCGTGCAGCCTGTTAGTGTTGCAGGTGGCTGATATGTATTAGAATTTTCTTTTTAAATGGAGTGGGAACAGTGCTGGTACCCAGGTATTATGAGTAAAAAAAGGGAGACCGAGAGGGAGGGGTCCCGGTCTCAGAGCGCAGTTTTTTTGCTGCGCTCAAAAAGAAGGGCAGTTGGGGGTGCAAGGTCTACCAACAAAAACTGGAGGGTGAGACCAAGTCAAACAGTTCAGGCAAACGGCACCGCTGAGTGGAGTCCTGGGCTTTCGGCATCAGTTGGTGCGGGGACAACCGGGTAGGGTGGATCTCCTCATCCCGTCTGTTGCAGCTCGTTGGTGTCCATGGGGGAGTTGTAGCGTTCCTGGTCGGTGGGCATGTCTTGTGGTAGAATATGCCACGTTTGCAGGAGACGGAGGCCCTCTTGTAGTGTACGTGCTACAAAAGTTTTGTTAAGATGAGTAATCAAGAGCTTGTTCGGGAAGCCCCATTTGAAAGGTATCTTGTGGTTAAGCAGAGCTTTCGTTATGGTGGCTAACTGGCGTCGATTTTCCAGCGTAGTTTTGGAGAGATCTGCGTATAGTTGGACGGCGTTAAAGGGGTCTGGCAGTCTATTGCTCCTCCTCGCTGCATACATAACTCTTTCCTTGGTGTTGAAAAAGTGTATAAGGGCCAGTACGTCCCTGGAGGTGGACTGGGGGAGATGTGAAGGTTTCGGCAGTCTGTGCGCTCTGTCGATTTCCAGTTCTCTATCCGTCAGATCCGGAATGAGTGCCCTCATCAGAGATTGTAGAAAGGTTTTCAGTTCTGATTGTTGGATCGATTCTGGTACATTTCGAAATTTGATATTATTTCTGCGTGAGCGATCTTCTAGATCTGCTAGTTTGAGGTGGATCAGTTGAATATCTTCTTCATGTGACGTGATCGCGTCCACCATTTCGTTGTGAGCTCTTGGAAGTTCTCCGACCGCTTTTTCTATGGTCTGGATGCGTTGCTCATGTTTCTGTACCGTGGATAACATGGGGGAGAGTACCGATGAAAGGTCTAGGTGCAGAGTGTGTCTTAAGGATAACAACATATCTTTTATGACCTGTTCAGAAACAGGTTTGTCAGACACGGATAGATCATCCAGGGCTGGCTTAGCTTGGGACGAAGGGATCATAGGTTCGTTCGTAGGAAAGAGCGAGTGCCCGAACGATGCTTCAGTCAGAACGAGCGGAGGAACAATCGAGCGGGCGATTTCGGGCTCTTCCGTTCTAAGTTTAGATTTTGCCGGACTCGAAGTAGTGGGAGAGGGTGGGGGTGACAACTCACCCGATTCACCTGGGGGAGTGAAGGATCCATGTAGTCCCCTCTGGGGTGAGGAGAGAGTTGTGGCTGTGTCTCCTGCTGTGGGAGCGGCGCCATCTTGGGTCCCCATGCGGCCTGGAGCTGGATAGAAATCTGTCAATTTCCTAGGGGCTTTAAAGTCTTTTCTTCTTTTGGACATTCCTGGAGGTGCTAGGAGAGATCAGGTATACGTGGAGTAGTTGAAAGTCCCGTTGTCGGTCGTGGATCAGTCGATCTTAGCCGTTTAGCACAGGAGCTGTGGAGTTAGGCAGCCATTCAGCAGTGTCGTCAGGCCACGCCCCCCCAAGTAGTTAACTTTTCAAACTGGACTTTACTGCACAAATACAGCAACAGTATCATTTTTCAAAAATGCTCCACCATTTATCATTCTAAGGTGGTCCTTGAACCCCTGTCAGTTGGCTTTGCTTTGACTGAGATGAAGTTATAAGTCTGCTGAAGGCAGGAGAAGGCATTTACTCTGTCTCCTCTTCCCCAGGGAGGAAGACTGCAATATAGTAACTTTGTAGCAATTTTTTTATGTTTCAGGCGGACCCGATCGAATCCTCCAGTCTCCTCTATGGAGTATCGGGTGTCAGCAGATGTGTCCGTTGACACCCGCCAAATCTGATCTGATCCTATCCGCTTAAACCCCAACCGTCTGGCGGATCGGATGGGGCGGCTGTCAGGTGTAAACAGACAGTTGGTCCTTTTACATCCAACTGCCCATAGAGGAAAGCAGGATCTGTTTTTGTATGCTCTGCATAAGCGGAGTGGACACGGACAAGCCATCTGCCTGCTCAGCAGGGATCAGCGGACAAATTCCCCATTTTAGCAGGTGTACTCCAACGTGCCCGCCCTGTGTAAAAGGGGCCTTACATGTACACTGCTCAAAAAAATTAAAGGAACACTTTTTAATCAGAATATAGCATCGAGTCAGTTAAACTCCTGGGATATTTATCTGGTCAGTTAAGCCCCGTACACACGGGACGCCAATCGCATACAACAGGTCATACTAACGACCGTTGTATGTGATATCGATCGTTCGTATGCCCGATTTGAACAGTCGAACATACGACGGTCGTACAAGGGAGTTGTATGAGCAGACTAGAAATCTTGATCGTACCAACAAGCGCTCATATGACCATTGTATTGTGTGTACAGAGCAGTTTGTACAACAAAGTTGTATTGTGCAAAACACGCTTGCTCCAAAGTCAGGAATGGCTGGATGCTAATTACATGCACCTGAACGTTCTTCTGCGGTCGTACGATCGTGTAGTGCAGTCAGTATGCTACATACAACAGCCAACATACAATTTGACACGATCGTACGTGCGATCGTCGTCCCGTGTGTACGGGGCTTTAAGTAGCAGAGTGGGTTGTTAATCAGTTTCAGCTGCTTTGGTGTTAATGAAATTAACAGGTGCACTAGATGGGCAACAATGAGTCTCCAAAACAGGAATGGTTTTACAGATAGAGGCCACTGACATTTTTTTTCTACTCATCTCTTCTGACAGTTTTTCACTAGTTTTGCATTTGGCTAGACTCAGTGTCACTACTGGTAGCATGAAGCGATACCTGGACACTATAGAGGTTGCACAGGCAGTGATCCACATACACATCAATACGTGCCATTGCCAGGTTTGCTGTGTCTCCCAGCACAGTCTCAAGAGCATGGAGGAGATTCCAGGAGACAGGCAGTTACCCTAGGAGAGCTGGACAGGGCTGTAGAAGGTCCTTAACCCATCAGCAGGACCGGTATCTGCTCCTTTGTGCAAGGAGCCAACAGGATGAGCACTGCCAGAGCCCTACAAAATTACCTACAGCAAGCCACTGGGATGTCTCTGACCAAACAAGAACAGACTTCATGAGGGTGGCCAGGTCCTGATGTCATCTAGTGGGCCCTGTGCTCACTGTCCGGCACCATGGAACTTGATTGGCATTTGCCATTAAACACCAGAATTGCAGGGCCGCCACTGGCGCCCTGTGCTTTTCACAGATGAGAGCAGGTTCACCCTGAGCACGTCACAAACAAATACTTATTATCCTGCGCTCAGAGGGGAATGACATCCTGGTCCAATGTTTCAATTCTAAAAATGTTAAAAAGGCACTTTGGATAATGAGCCGCCTTGCTGCCACTGTTGAACCGGGGATAGTCCAAAGACACTGTAGTAAAAACAAAGGGACAATGGCGCACTGGCCTGGCGCATTACCTTTTGATAGAGCCTTTGTTTAAAAATTTTAAAATATACTCACAAACGAGCTGTTAAAATAAAGCATTCCAAGCATATGTGAAGTCCTGCCAATTCATCGACACGTCATATACGGCTGGTTCTCACACCGTGAAGGCTAACGCGTTTCAAGCTTTAACAGGGTGGCCAGGTCCTGATGTCCTCTAGTGGGACCTGTGCTCACTGTCCGGCACAGTGGAACTTGATTGGCATTTGCCATTGAACACCAGAATTGCAGGTCCGCCACTGGCGCCCTGTGCTTTTCACAGATGAGAGCAGGTTCACCCCGAGCACATGTGTAGCGCCCTCCTGGTTTGGGTACTGGTGAGTGTATGTAGTTTTTGGCTCTCTCTGCTTAACAGGAGAGTGGATGGGTAAGTTTATGTGCTGTCTGCTTGTCAGAGAGCCCGGATTTGAGTGAGATCTGCTCAGTGTGCTCTGGTGCTGATTCATGTGGTCTGGAAGGTTTTATACTGTCCATTAGTATGTGTCCCTATTGGACAGTGGAAGGAAAACCCAGCCAGTGACAGCAGGTGTATTTGATTGTGGTTCTGACCAACTAGCAGGGGAGTGGCCCCCACTGCATCTTGGGTGAACACCTTCATATAAAAGGGAGCACATGTGCTCAAGGTTAGGAGTTCCAGCCCACCCATACCTGAGGGGTGGAGGTGTGTGTTTAGCTCCTGGCTGCCAGGCCTGAGGACCTATCCAGGAGGCTGCTGGCTGCTAGGCCTAGTCGAGGCCTATCCAGATGCTGAAGCTGCAACCCAGAGCTTTTTGAAAGCTGACAGAGGGAGGACGTCCTTGGATTCGGTCTGATATCATAGTGGTAAAGTGTCGCTTGGAAGTTGGCAGAGAGAGGGCTACCGACTGCCCCGGGACATGGCGTGAGTACAGATCTGTGAGAGGATCCTTGAGACTGTGTTGCTAGAATTTCCCCTGCCCTCATAATCAACTTAATTGGCCAGATAGAAAGGAGACACTGGTGAGTGCCTTGAAGAACAGAGTCCGGTTTCTGTCCTTACTGTTTAAAAAGGGACCTGTTCCACTAAAGTCAGCCTGCCATAAAGTGCCATTGGTAGTCTGCTACACTGAGTTAGAAAGGAGACACTGGCTAGTGTCTTGAAGAAGCAAAGTCCAGCCTGTCCTTTATTGCTTAGAGATGGACTTGTTTCATTAGAACCAGTTTGTTAAGTGCACCACTGAGATCAGCCTGCTATTCAGAGCTTGGGAGAAGTTGTCCTCATTAGAAGTCAGTGAACCTGAAGTATCCTATGCTTTTCCGTCTCTTACCCAAGTTCTACAATAAAGCATTGAAAATTCATCCCCTAGACTGGTCATTGAAATACAAGCAGGATTGTGTGTGCACCTGGCAGTGTGAAAATCCATAGTGACTGGCTGCAGGAATAATCAGAGGGAGGCCCGGGAACAAATATAAATGTCATTAGCAGCTCCTCTGGGGGTACCACTACACATGTGACAGACGTAAAAGGGTCTGGAGAAGGCTTGGAGAACGTTATGCTGCCTGTAATATCGTTCAACCTGACCGGTTTGATGGTGGGTCAGTAATGGTCTGGGGAGGCATATCCATAGAGGGACGCACAGGCCTCTATAAGCTAGATAATGGCACCCTGACTGCCATTAGGTATCGTGATGGAATCCTTGGACCCATTGTCAGACCCTACACTGGTGCAGTGTGTCCAGGGTTCTTACTAGTGCACGACAATGCCCGGCCTCATGTGGCGAGAGTATGCAGCCAGTTCCTGGAGGATGTAGGAATTGATACTCTTGAACGGCCCCCACGCTCGCCTGACTTAAATCCAATAGAACACCTCTGGGACATTTATGTGTCAGTTCACACAGTCTGTTCAGGAGCTCAGTGATGCCCTGGTCCAGATCTGGGAGGAAATACCCCAGGACACCATCTGTCATCTCATTAGGAACATGCCCCGACATTGTCAGGCATGCATACAAGCATGTGGAGGCCATGAAAACTACTGAATACCATTTTGAGTTGCTGCAATGAAATTTCAGCAAAATGGACTAGCTGGCTACATCATTTTTTGCTTTCATTTTTGGGGGGGTCTTTGAATTCAAACCTCTGTAGGTTTATCCGCCTCTCCGCTGGTCCCCGCTGAGCCGACGGATGACAGATCCGTCTCTGCAAACTGTGCAGAGACAGATCAGTCAGAGCTCCACTCTCCTCTATGGGAAATCGGATAACAACGGACCGTCTGTCCGTTGTCATCCGATCCGGTCCCCAGACGCATTGAAATGTAGGGTTTCCGTTTGTCTGACTTTACGGATCATGGATCAGATCGAAGCGGATCGAATGTCAGCGGACATGTCACTGCTGACATCCGTCGCTCCATAGAGGAGAATGGGGCATCCGTTCAGGTTCGTCTGAAAAACGGACAGGTGAACCTGAACGGAAAGCCAGCGTGAAAGGGGCCTAATAGCTACAGACATTTGGTGTTGTATAGGAACCACAATGGCTCCAATACAGGACAGTATACTTTTTATACTAGTCAAGACTCTAACCATGAATTGCAACTTACAAGTGCTTCTTAACATAATTCTCATTATTTAACATTCATTGTCAGCCTCTTCATAGGTCAGGAAAAATTAGCAACAAATAAACCAAGAATACTGTAGTGGCACATGCACAGCTGATTTGCCATTTGCTCAGTGTTTCCGAAGTATGTACTGTGTGGGATGTGTCTACTGAGGACCTTGGGGAATGAAGCAACTATTTTGCAGTTCAGTGCATGGCACCCTTGAACATTTTAACCAACGTGAGATAGTTCCTAGGCAGCGCTTGCTATAACGTATAAAAATCAAACTCGTGTCTTAATGAATCACAAATGCCAAACTGTAAATGCCAATATACAGCATCTCACAAAAGTGAGCACACCCCTCACATTTTTGTAAATATTTTATTCTAGCTTTTCATGTGACAACACTAAAGAAATGACACTTTGCTACAATGTAAAGTAGTGAGTGTTCAGCTTGTATAACAGTGTAAATTTGCTGTCCCCCCAAAATAACTCAACACACAGCCATTAATGTCTAAACCGCTGGCAACAAAAGTGAGTACACCCCTAAGTGAAAATGTCCAAATTGGGCCCAAAGTGTCAATATTTTGTGTGGCCACCATTATTTTACAGCACTGCCTTAACCCTCTTGGGCATGGAGTTCACCAGAGCTTCATAGGTTGCCACTGGAGTCCTCTTCCACTCCTCCATGATGACATCATGGAGCTGGTGGATGTTAGAGACCTTGTGCTCCTCCACCTTCCGTTTGAGGATGCCCCACAGAGGCTCAATAGAGTTTAGGTCTACAGACATGCTTGGCCATTCCATCACCTTTACCTCAGCTTCTTTAGCAAGGCAGTGATCATCTTGGAAGTGTATTTGGGGACATTATCCTGTTGGAATACTTTCCTGCGGCCCAGTCTCCAAAGGGAGGGAATCATGCTCTGCTTCAGTATGTCACAGTACATGTTGGCATTCATGGTTCCTTCAATGAACTGTAGCTCCTCAGTGCCAGCAGCACTCATGCAGCCCCAGACCATGAGGCTCCCACCACCATGCTTGACTGTAGGCAAGACACACTTGTCTTTGTACTCCTCACCTGGTTGCCGCCACACACGCTTGACAACATCTGAACCAAAAAAGTTTATCTTGGTCTCAGTGGCGACTGGTTACATTTTAGGATGGAGGGGCGCCAGACCTCGTCCTTCCTTTTTGACCCCTCCCACTTCTCATAAGCCCCACCCTTATAGATTTCACCCATTGTGTCAGGAGTATACAGCCCAGCATCACAAGATGGGGTATACAGCATCACCAGATAGGAGTATATAGCATCAGCAGATGGGGTATACAGAGTCACCAGATAGGGGTATACAGAGTCACCAGATAGGGGTATACAGAGTCACCAGATAGGGGTATACAGCCACCAGATGGGGGTATACAGAGTCACCAGGCAGGGTATACTGCACTACCCCCCCCTGCTGCAGGTGGCACTGACAGCACGCACCCCCCCATCCCAGAGGTCCGGCACTTAATATGTGTGTGGACTCTGGAGAGGATCCTCCTGTCTACTCCATAGCAGCGGCGGTGTGTGGAGAGGGCGAACGAAGGTGTCCGCTCCTCATGTTTCCCCTTCCTTGCCAAAGCATCCAATAGGGTCGCTTGGCTCTTTGGCCAATCGGGAAACCGGTCTCACCAGCCTGCCTCCTGATTGGCAGGGAGGCACTGCAGTGTGAAAATAGCGAAAATTAATTTGCGATGGTCACACAATTGGGTGGGATCCGGGCGTACTCTCTGCGCCCCAAGCCCACCCTTTTTTAAAGCCTATTAGAGCCTCGGGCTCTAATCAGGTGCTTCAAAAAAAGAACACCCCTTACCGCCCCGCCATAGGAATCCATGTGTCCGGCGTCCTGAAAGGGGCCAGGCGCATGGATAGGAGGGCGGCAGCAGGGATGGGGGGGGCAGTGGCAGGGATGGGGGTGCACCATCCGTGCGCACTTAATGCACGGGCCGCAACTGCTTGGTCTCATCAGACCACAAGGCATGGTTACAGTAATCCATGTCCTTAGTCTGCTTGTCTTCAGCAAACTGTTTGCGGGCTTTCTTGTGCATCATCTTTAGAAGAGGCTTCCTTCTGGGATGACAGCCATGCAGACCAATTTGATGCAGTGTTTGGCATATGGTCTGAGCACTGACATGCTGACTTCCCACCCCTTCAACCTCTGCAGCAATGCTGGCAGCAACCATACGTCTGGATATGATGCTAAGCATGTGCACTCAACTTCTTTGGTTGACCATGGCTAGGCCTGTTCTGAGTGGAACCTGTCTTGTCAAACCACTGTATGGTCTTGGCCACAGTGCTGCAGCTCAGTTTCAGGGTCTTGGCAATCTTCTTATAGCCTAGGCCATCTTTATGTAGAGCAACAATTCTTTTTTTTCAGCTCCTCATAGAGTTCTTTGCCATGAGGTGCCATGTTGAACGTCCAGTGACCATTATGAGAGAGCGAGAGCGATAAAAAAAATAAAACACATCTGCTCCCCATTCACACCTGAGACCTTGTAACACTAACAAGTCACATGACACCGATGAGGGAAAATAGTTAATTGGGCCCAATTTAGTGTTGGTGTTAGCCAGCACTACAGAAGAAAAAAGATTTGGGGGTGCTTATTTCAGATGATTGCAAAATGAACAAACAGTGTGACCAGGCAGTGAGGTGAGAAAAGCAAATCGAATTCTGGGATGTATCAGTAGAGGGATCACCAGCAGGAGGAACAAGGTTCTGATTCCTCTATATAGACTTTCTGGAGACCTCACTTACAAAAAGATATTGATAAGATAGAACGAGTTCAGAGACAGGTAGCAAAAATGGTGAAAGGTCTGGGGGATAAAACATATCAACAGCAACTTCAGGAACTTAATATGTACAGTCTGGAGGAAAGAAGGGAGAGGGGAGACACGATTGAAACCTTTAAATACATCAAGGGGCTGAATAAGGTTCAGGAGGGCAGTCTTTTCAATATGAAACCAAAATCAAGAACACGAGGACATGACCTCAAATTAACTGGAGGGAAGTTCAAAACTAATCTTAGAAAGTATTATTTTACTGAAAGGGTGGTTGATGATTGGAATAAACTACCACCAGAGGTTGTGAGACAGTCAACAGTAAATGGCTTCAAACATGCTTGGGATAAACATAAATCTATAGTCAGACAACAAGGTTAATGTGAAAACAAAAAAAAATAAAAATAAATAAAAAATAAAAGGGGGCAGACTCGATGGACTACTCAGTCTTTTTCTGCCGTCACTTTTCTATGTTTCGATGTTAAGTTGTAGTCCATCAAATGCCCAGCTAGCACCCAAGTACTTTGCTACATATTCGGGGGCTCGTGATCCCTGGCCTGTAATGGGTGGTCCTGAGATCCTGCTGACAAAGTGCAGGCCTCACCACGTGCTAGCTGTGGTGAAGAGAAAGGAGTAGAGAAGCTTAATAAATTTCCTTTCAAGCTGGGAACTACGTGATGTGCTGGAGAGTAGTGAAGTAGCAATAGTCTGCAAGTACAGTTCAGTGCTGGTGAGAGAATTGCGAGGAGAAATGGTCAGCAAGCTTAGAGCTGCAGAGAGTTGTGAGGAGTAATAGTCTGCAGAAGGACGGTCTGCAGGGCAAATGTACATATACAGGACAGTATGTGGAGGTTGTGTACAATAATTTATGGGGCATCCCACAGTCACCCCTTTTCCCCATCCAAGTTATTTCCCCTAAATAAAACCACAAAAACAAGAGCCGGCCTTGCCAGTGTCTACAGATGTGTGAGATATGGTGGGATTGAGGGCAGCTATCAGGTACTCCCAAGGGAGCACATGGCTACATTTAAAAAGTGCCACTTATTGCAATCAATGTGAATACACTGTAAAAAAAACGGCCCACTATTACATTCAAAAGATGGACGTCACCTGGATCATGGCCTGCATTCCACTTATGGAGTCGGTGTGAATGAATGGTGTGGCTGCTACGCCATTCATTCACAGAGATCCAGCATCAGGCACCGTCCATCTTTTTAATGTAATAGGCTGTTTTTTTTACAGTGTATTCACATTGATTGCAATAAGTGGCACTTTTTTAATATTATATTAATAAATATATATTATATAAATATTATATATATAAAAGGATTTTATACTATGAGAGGCTCCCTCTCAGTTTTTATTTTTTCCTTTATTACCACCTTTTTAACAGTGTATTCACATTAGCAAGCAATTATTGGGACACTCGTCTATCTTGGAGTGACTTGCCACATGGGTGTTCTGGCTTTGGTTGACACTCCTCTCATCTGGCTGGGCAGCTCCATTACTGGATTTTACAGGTCTATTAATCCTGATCAAATCATGGCCTTGCTGCAGGCAGAGGTCTGCAGCGTGGTGTCCAGGGGCTACAAGATGGAGTTTCACTGCTTTCCCCTTTCACACTTTATGCGCTTAAAGTTATGTTCGGCTGTATAAAAAGAGTGATTTTCTTTATGACACCAGAAAGAATGCTGTCCCAAGGGGTCAGTGCACATATACAGAAGGGGGAGAGGTCTTAATGCCTTCCAACTCATTCACGGTCCTCAAGCCAAACGTAGACATCCAGACTATTCTGGATCTCAAGCATCTCAACAAGTTTCTGAAAGTTAAGAAATTCAGAATAAAATCCACTTTGGGTCAAATGGTGGACTTTCTGGCATTCGTGGATATCAAGGGTTGCCTGCCTACACATCCTGATTTTTCGTCCTCACTAGCAGTTTCTTAGATTCACAGTTAGGCCTCATACACACTGATGTTTTTTGACGCCGGCATTTTCTGGCATTTTTTGCAGCTCTCCATGTTCGTCAATGGCCCCATAAAAATGCAGACGTTTTTGAGCTGTAGATGGCGTCGGCGTTAGTGAGCTGAAACTAGAACTCACGGCCAGCACATTCTGAGGCTGTAATGTTTTGGCGTTTTTTGATGCTGACGCCGCAAAATGCCAACAAACGCCAACTAATACTGTACCGGCGTTAACCGGCGTTTTTTGACGCCAACGTTTTTAGGTTGAAAAATAGCAGAGGGATGATTCTTTTAAAAAAAATGTCTATTGACGCCGGCGCTCACTAACGCCGATGCATAACGCCGAAAAACGCTGATTTTTTTTCCTTGATGTCGGGCCCAACGTTTTGTTTATTTTTTAAGAAACGTCCCTGTGTATGAGGCCTAAAGGATCACCACTATCAGTTTGTGGCATTACCCTTCGCCCTGTTCTTAGCCTCCAGGCTGTTTATCAAGGTGTTGGGTTCTGGTTCTGGCGTTGTTGAGGGCCCGGGGTGTCCCATTTTGGGGTACCTGGACAACATTCTCCTTAGAGAGCAATCAGCCAAGAAAATGACATTAAATTTCCAGCAGACGGTACAGGTCCTGGAAAGGCTCAGTTGAGTGCTGCACCTGCACAGAAGTTCGCCATGGTTCTGACTCAATGCCTGAAGTGTTTAGGCTTAGTCCTTAATACAGCTCTGGTGAGGGAACTGCTACCACAGAAGAAACACCTACCTCTTCAATCCCAGATGGAGTCCCTGAGGTCATTGTAAAATTCCTTGAACCGGTTCTGCGTGACGCTGGGGAAGATGGTAGCGGCCTTTGGATGCTATGTCCAGTTTCACTTTGGAGCTCTTCAGCTCAATATTTGGACAGTATATGACAAACATCGTAAGTCCTTGGATCTGCCCATGCATCTAACTCCCAAGTGCAAATGGTGAATATCTATACAGAGGCTGGATGCCGGTAAATCCTTACATCCATTCATTGCAACCCCTCCGCCCCCCCCAGCTAGTTTTCCATTGATCCTCAACTTGATCTTGTCGCACATGCAAGGTTGTCTTTTTGGTAGCAATTACCTCTGTTTGTGGGGTCTCAGAGATGGTTTCTGTTTTTCACCATGATAATGTGGCGTCCAGACCTCTGTCTTCCTACCTAAGGTGTTTTTCTTATGTGGTAACCCCAGTGCAAAAGTGTGATTGAGCTCTAAGGTTCTCTTTTTTATATAAACTACAGCCAAAATATTAATGAAGTACCTGCCTTGCAGAACTGAAAGAGCTTTCCCTATGTTCTAGTGCAGGCTTCACCTCTCCTTCATAAATTTCTGGTATCTGTTCTGCAGTGTTAAGGCTGCATTTACAGTGTGTTTGACAAGCTCTGATCAAATATCAGTGAGGTAGAAGATAGAATATCAATGAGTAGAGTTGAGCGAACTTCTGCAAGTTTGGGTTCTGCTGGTTCGACCGAACTTCAGGACAAAGTCCAGGTTCGGGTCCGGACAGAACCCGAACTTTGTCCCTGACCCCAAACCCCATTGAAATCAATGGGGACCCGAACTTTTAGGCACAAAAATGGCTGTAAAAAAGTCCTGGAAAGTCCTAGAGGTCTGCAAAAGGAAGGAAAATGGGGCTGTCTCGAACAGTTTGTGTGACATTTACGTCGGAATTGTGACGTCTTGTCTATGGTCTTTAAATACTTCCTCTCCACTTCGGACGTGATCTTGTATCCCTTTCGAGAAAGTCAAGACGTTCCGTCCATGAAGTAATTATAAAACCGACATCAAATATATTTTTTCTCTTGGAATCTCGAGTTAGTGTGAAAACGTGACCCCAATGGTGTATTCTTTTTGTGGAATCCATCCTTCTGTCTCCAGACCTGCGGTGTAATAGTACCACTTTTTGTCTTTGGTAGAGACTCTGGGGTGTTTGTCTCCATTAACG
>BLSH010276280.1:323732-335394 GCA_018402905.1 Glandirana rugosa | reverse complement strand
AACCGGGAGAACCCATACTACTGTTCTACAATCATCTGGAAACTGTGTGTGAAACTTTAACTAAAACCGGGAGAACCCATACTACTGTTCTACAATCATCTGGAAACTGTGTGTTAAACGTTAACTAAAACCGGGAGAACCCATACTACTGTTCTACAATCATCTGGAAACTGTGTGTTAAACTTTAACTAAAACCGGGCGAACCCATATCACTGTTCTAAAATCATCTAAAAACTGTGTGTGAAACTATAGCAGAGCAAACCCATATCACTGTTCTAAAATCATCTAAAAACTGTGTGTGAAACTATAGCAGAGCGAACCCATATCACTGTTCTAAAATCATCTAAAAACTGTGTGTGAAACTATAGCAGAGCGAACCCATATCCCTGTTCTTCTCTCTGCTATATTTTCACACACAGTTTTTAGATGATTTTAGAACAGGGATATGGCTTCTCTCGGTTTTAGTCCGGTTCCCGGACACCCAAAAGTTCGGGTTTGCTCAACACTATCAATGAGTAAAAAATTCACTTGGAGAGTGTCTGGAGTGTAGTTTTTAATGCGCCTTAGGCCCCTTTCACACTTGTGCAACCGGATTTTACTGCAATTTTTTGCCTCAATTTTTCTGCAATTTTGCCATGATTTTGGCATGATTTGAGATCAGTACGACTTTGGTCTGACTTTGTTGCAACTTTGGCTCAATGAAAACATATTACAAAGTCGTACAGAAGTAGTACAGAAATCGCATCTATATTATTCAGGTGCGTTTTGCATGAGACTTTGAGGGTTCAACATTGAAGTCTATGGACCTCAAGTTGCATCAAAGTTGGACCAAAGTAATGCAGATATGAACGGTGCTCATGGGAAATAATGGGGAATGACTTGTCATGCGACTTTGCAGTCCCAAATCACAGGGCAACTCTCACAAGTGTGAAAGGGGTCTTAAACATACATTCAATTTGTCAGCAAAGCACGTTAATGCCTTAGCCATGTTGGGTCGCATTACTGTCAGCTTTAGTATTTTTAGCAAGTGTGAACTTACTCTTAACCACTTCAATACTGGGCATTTTTACCCTCTTCTGCCGAGACCAATTTTCACCTTTCAACGCTGTCACACCTTGAATGACAATTGCGCAGTCATGCAACACTCTACCCAAATGAAATTTTTATAATTGTTTCACACAAATAGAGCTTTCTTTTGGTGATATTTAATCACTGTTGGGTTTTTCATTTTTTTGCTAAAAGAAAATAATAAAAGACTGAAAATTTAGAAAAAGAAAAAGTTTTTCTTAGTATCTGTTGTAAATAAGTAATTTTTCTCCTTCACTGATGTGCGCTGATAAGGCTGCACTGATAGGTGGCACTGATGACACGGCACTGATGAGGAGGCACAAATATGCCGCACTGATATGCAGCACTGATGAACACTGATAGGTGGCACTGATGGGAAATGATGGGCGGCTCTGAAAGGCACCACTGACTTGCATCACTGATGGGCATAGATTGGCATCACTTCTGGACACTGACTGGCATCACTGCTGGGCACTGTTAGGGCTGCACTAATAATCAGTGCCATGATTATCTGTACAGGTCTCCCCTGTGAGGAAATGTTGCTGATTGGCTCTTCTGTCCTCACGCTCTGTCAGTGTGAGGTGAGGAGAGGTGATTACTGGCACTTCCTTGTTTACATGTGATCAGCTGTGATTGAACACAGCCGATCACATGGGTAAGCTCTTTACCGAGATCAGGGTCGCACTGTGTCCCTGGGGGTGAGACTGGGGTCGTCCCAGAACGAGAGAGCATCCAGCCCACCGTCATTTGTCTATACGGTGGGCGGGAGGTAGTTTAAGTTGTTTTAATGTTAAAATATTTTTACCTTAATGCATTCTCTGTGTAGTCAGGTGCTTGGCTAAGAATAGAGAGAGAAACACTGGCTGAAGCTGCTCTCTTTACATGTTGCCTTGTGGTGCTGAACTGGTTAAAAGCTGTATCAGCAAGAGGAGGGAGCTGCTGAGCAAGAAGGGTTCAATAGACTGAGCTAGGCAGCACTACACAGTGGAAGCTGTAGTCCAGAGGAGAGAGACTCAAGCTTTTAAGCTGCATTTCCCATGAGGAGTTTGACAGGAGGAGGGAAAACAGCTACACCTTCTCATGCTTTACAGGAAACAGCTTCCTCTTGCCATGAAGGAGATTGGAAAGTGCACATCGCTGTCCAGTGTGTACCATCACTGCTGCATATCAGCAGCCTGAGCTGGATCCGGAGTGCTGAGTTTTTGAGTGCTGACAGCCAGAATCACTTGGGTGCAGAGCAGAGAGTGGACTAATCGCTGTGTGATTGGACAGTGAGCTGCAATATCATAACAACAGTACAACTGGGCCCCAATGCTAGCCGGCGGAAGAGTTAGGACTAAAACTTGTCCCTTTACAGCTGCTAGACAGAGACCTTTACTTATTGCTTATGCTAAGAGGTACCTCCCAGGGAACATTGCACCATATCCTAGCTATTCTCCTAGAGTGCACTCTAGTCTGGTTATAGTATTATTTTTATTCACATTGCAATTAATGCTTATGTGCACTGTTTATTGCTGACTTTGTTGATTTTTGTGTCAATCCTAGTCTAGTGGTGCATAAATCTATTTACTTTGGGATAATGATTATACTGTCTAGCAGACTGTGTCTGACCCTACCTTCTGTATGCTCATTTATGTTCAAACCACCATTCACTCTAACCCATACCAATACATAATTACATAGTTGGTAAGGTTGAATAAAAACACTAGTCCATCCAGTGCAACCTGGTCTTGTGTCTATTTCCCGATACTAATTCATAGTTGAGTTAAGGGTATCCACACTTGTGTTTCTTTATGTGCGTGCTGTAACTTTCATTCAGCCAGGTGTGTCAGAAGGGCTGGCTGTATTCATGGAGTCCAGGCGCAGAACAGAGAACCCAGATTACCAAGTGGCTCCTGTAGGAGTAGTGCTACACCTGCATTAGGGTAAAAAAAATGTTTCACCACTTGTGCCCACTCTCCATCCCTAAACACTTAACTGTCTCCTCTCATGATCCAGTGCTGTCTAGCCTGCAGCTCCTTTCCCTTCTTACAGTAGACACAGGGAGCAGCAGGAGCTCCTGCTACTGTCATTCAAATCCTGTGAGGAGGGGACAGGGCTGTGTGTGTCTATGGATGCACACAGCCTTGCTCGGGAGAATGTCCACACAGGTGCCACCTCAGCACATGGCTTGATTAGGGGCACATGGTGGAAAGGAGGAGCAGACTTTGCCAGACAATGAGCAGGCTACAGTATCATACAAAAGTGACTACATCCCTTACATTTTTGGAAATATTTTATTATGTTTTCAACACTGAAGAAATTACACTGTGCTACAATGTAAAGTAGTGAGTGTACAGCTTGTATAACAGTGTAAATTTGTGTTCCCCTCAAAATAACTTAACACAGCCATTAATGTCTAAACCGCTGGCAACAAAAGTGAGTGAGGTGTTATCGCTCTCACTCTCTCATACTGGTCACTGGAAGTTCAACATGGCACCTCATGACAAAGAACTCTCTGAGGATCTGAAAAAAAAAAATGTTCTACATAACGATGTCCTAGCTTATAAGAAGATTGCCAAGACCCTGAAACTGAACTGCAGCACGGTGGCCAAGACCATACAGCGGTTTAACAGGGCAGGTTCCACTCAGAACAGGCCTCGCCATGGTCGACCAAAAAAGTCAAGTGAATGTGCTCCGCGTCATATCCAGATGTTGTCTTTGGGAAATATACATACGAGTGCTGCCAGCATTGCTGCAGAGGTTGAAGGGGTGGGGGGGTCAGCCTGTCAGTGCTCAGACTATACGCCGCACACTGTACACTACGTTACATTGTAGCAAAGTGTAATTTCCTCAGTGTTGTCATATGAAAAGATAGAATAAAATATTTACAAAAATGTGAGGGGTGTACTCACGTTTGTGAGATACTGTAATTATTAATTCCTAGTGATTATCATGAGATGCTGGTGGAAATTATGTGACTAAAGCCTTGGACACATGAACAGAAAATTGGCACACATCGGCCCATGTGTACAGCTGTCTGTCTTACAGAAGCTTGTATGACAACTGGACAGCATTGGGGTGGGGGGTCAGCCTGTTAGTGCTCAGACCATACCCCGCACACTGCATCAAATTGGTCTGCATGGCTGTCGTCCCAGAAGGAAGCCTCTTCTAAAGATGATGCACAAGAAAGCCTGCAGTTTGCTGAAGACAAGCAGACTAAGGACATGGAATACTGGAACCATGCCCTGTGGTCTGATGAGACCAAGATACATTTATTTGGTTCAGATGGTGTCAAGCATGTGTGGTGGCAACTAGGTCAGGAGTACAAAGACAAGTGTGTCTTGCCTACAGTCAAGCATGGTGGTGGGAGTGTCATGGTCTGGGGCTGCATGAGTGCTGCTGGCACTGGGGAGCTACAGTTCATTGAGGGAACCGTGAATGCCAACATGTACTGTGCCATACTGAAGAAGAGTGTGATCCCCTCCCTTTCGGAGACTGGGCCGCAGGGCAGTATTCCAACATGATAACCACCCCAAACACACCTCCAAGATGACCACTGTCTTGCTAAAGAATCTGAGGGTAAAGGTGATGGACTGGTCAAGAATGTCTCCAGACCTAAACCCTATTGAGCATCTGTGGGGCATCCTCAAATGGAAGGTGGAGGAGCGCAAGGTCTCTAACATCCACCAGCTCCGTGATGTCGTCATGATGGAGTGGAAGAGAACTCCAGTGGCAAACTGGGAAGATCTGGTGAACTCCATGCCCAAGAGGGTTAAGGCAGTGCTGGAAAATAATGGTGGCCACCCAAAATATTGACACTTTGGGCCCAATTTGGACATTTTCACTTAGGGGTGTACACACTTTTGTTGCCAGTGGTTTAGACATTAATGGCTGTGTGTTGAGTTATTTTGAGGGGACAGCACATTTACACTGTTCTACAAGCTGTACACGCACTACTTTACATTGTAGCCAAGTGTCATTTCTTCAGTGTTGTCACATGAAAAGATAGAATCAAATATCTACAAAAATGTGAGGGGTGTACTCACTTTTGTGAGATACTGCGTATGTTGTGTCCTGACCGCCTGTTTTAACCTTGTAAATGCCACACCACCACACCACCACGCTGCAACTGTGAGCATTACACTCAGTTGCAGGGCAGTTGCAGCTTGGCCTCACAAAACAAAAAAAATATACTTTTTTTTTTTTTTACAATAAACAATTTGGATTTAGATAGACTTAAAATGACTCAGTTAAAAGAGAAAAAAAATGAATGACTCAGTTTTCAAAGGAATTGCAGGCACTCCTACCATAATGTGAATTTGATTTTTAAATGTCATTTACTAGGTCATCATTATTTGTAGGGTTGTCCCGATACCACTTTTTTAAGACCGAGTACAAGTACTTTTTTTCAAGTACTCGCCGATACCGATTACCGATACTTTTTTTAATGTCATGTGACAGTGGCACGAATATTTTATTTTATTTTATTTTTTTTTACAATTTTATTTTTTTATTATTTTTTACAATTTATTTACTTATTTATTTATTTTACAATGCTTTCTTTTTTGGGGGGAAGGGGGGAGTGGACGATGTCAGTGTGTTTTTTTATTTTATTTTTTATTATTTTTACAATTTAACCTTTTTATTACAATTCTTTTATTTATTTATTTTATCAGCCCTGTTGGGGGGGGGGGGGCTTTGGTGAGATATAAGGGGGTCTTAACAGACCCCTGACATCTCTCTTTTGAGACAGGGAGAAGGGGGCAGAGGATAGAGATTCCCCAGTCCCTTTCTCAGAAGCCTCAGCTGCATTGAAGATGAATGGAGAGGAGACAGCGGCTCCTCTCCATTCATAAACTGAAGCATCGTAAGCACAGTTTACGATGCTCAGTGACATTTATGAATGGACAGTCAGTGATCACTGACTGTCCATTCAGAAAAGGAAAGAGCCGATAAATTACAGGTTTACCGGCTCTTTCCTCCGCTCTCCATCCTGACAGATCGAGGACTGGGGGACTGGAGGAGCATGAAGAGGGACCGATCAGAGGGGGATCGTCGGACACAGAGGGGGATCGTCGGACACAGAGGGGGATCGGAACAATGTGGGGGATCAGAGGACACAGGGGGACTGGAGAAGGATACAGGGACAGTCAAGGGGGGTGATTGGTGCAGCGGGAGTTAACAATCACTGATCTCCCGACTCCCTGTATATATTTTATCGTAGCAGCTGAAAGCCGTGGGAGGAGAAGTGGTTGTCAGTTGCTTTAATGAAATATATACAGGGAGTCGGGAGATCAGTGATTGTAAATCCCCCTCCAGCGCTGCACTGATCATCCCCTGGTTGCCCAAGTATCGGATGAGGCATCGGAGCATTTTGCCCGAGTACAAGTACTCGGGAAAATGCTCAGTATCGGCACCGATACCGATACTAGTATCGGTATCGGGACAACCCTAATTATTTGTAAAGCAAGCTGAATTAAGTTTGATATACAAAATACAGATGTGTTTCACTGTGTGCTGAAACTAACTTTGAGCTAAAGCACATGGCTACTTCTCATTGTGCTAAAAAAAAAAAAAAAAAGTGAGTAGATGAGGAAGGGGCCCAGAAATGATTAAGGCTCGGGTCACACCAATTCGTTCTCATGCCTTTTACAGAAATGCAGGACATGTTTTTTTAACATGGGTTCCTATGGAATTTGTTCATATCAATGAATTTTTGTGCCTCTGCATTTTTGGAAAAGGTCAGGGACTATTTTTAAAAGCAAAATGCTGCTTTTTTTTGCTTTTTTGGTTCAAAAGACTTCAATTGAGACGCTGCAGAAAAGCATGTAGTGTGTTTTTACGCATTTTTTTACGCATTTTTAATGCATTTTGCATTATTTTATCTGCCTAACAACAAATTGGCCAAATAAAAAGAAAAAAAGCATAAAAAATGAAAAATGCATCAAAAATGTGGCAAAAAACACGTCTAAAAACGCAGAAAGCACAGCTCAAAAGCAACATGCATAGATGTGAATCGAGCCTAATACTACAGTAAATGCATGTTAGAATATTCCTCAAAAATCCATGATAAATGCACTAGCTCCATGGTAACAAAACCACCTTTAATTATTTACCCCATGTAACTACAATCAAAGGAAATCTCACACGGTCATCTCACTTTGTAAAATCCTACTAAAATAGTGGAATGTCCACAGGGTGGCACTGTGTGACAAATGATAGCCACACTAGATGTTAACTATGACCGGGAGAAATGTTATGCTGACAAAAGGTAAGCAGGTAATTCCATAATATTTCATGAAACAACGTGGTTCACTCAGATCCCTTTCACACTGGAGCCACAGCCGCATTAGCGGTAAAGCCCTGCTTGTTTTAGCAGTGCTTTACCGCTGTTTAAGCTGTGCTTTGCTGCCGCTAGCGGGGCGCTTTTAACCCCCAAGAAGGGGTTAAGAAGTGGTTAAAAACGTCTGTGTTGCGACGCTTCCGAGGCACTTTTCAGGTGCTTTGGAAATGCTGTCCATTCATTCCAATGGGCAGTGGTGGTTTAGGAGCACTATATACAGCGCCAGTGGCGTCACAAGGGTAGTGTCAACCAGTGCGGAAAAAATTGGTGTCACCCCACCTCCACCAACTATAGTTCCCCCTCCCTCAGTACAGACTTCCCTCCACTAACTACAGACCCCCCTCCACTAACTACAGAACCCCCTCCACTAACTACAGAACTCCTTCAGTGCAGATCTCCCTCAATGCAAACCCCCTCAGTGTGGACCCCCCTTAGTGCAAACCCCCCTTAGTGCGGACCCCCTCAGTGCAAACCCCCCCTCAGTGCGGACCACCCTCAGTGCGGGCCCCCCTTAGTGCGGGCCAACCTCAGTGTGCACCACCCTCAGTGTGGACCCCCCTCGGTGCAGCCCCCCCTTAATGCGGACCCCCTTAGTGTGGACCCCCTCAGTGCAGACCGCCCTCAGTGCGGACCCCCACTCAATCAATATAGACACTCCCCAGTGTAGACCCCCTCTCTGCTCCCATAGCACCCCCCCTGCACATATCCATCTAAATGAATATAATCTGTACATACCTCAGAACAGTGTGGGATAGGCACAGTGGTGTGTCCCTCAGACTCCCCCCTCCTCCTCTGTAGATGTAAACAGAGAGGTGGGGGAGGCAGCTTCGCTCTGCCACTCTACTAAGGGACACAGCCGGTGCTCTGTCAAATTAGCTCAAATTTAACTCATCAAAATATCCATCCAGAAATTACGCGGTTTGAGTTTTTGACTGGTTAGCTATTTTGACAAACCACCAACACTGTGAGAGAGACGCATATCAGTGTAAGGGGTTCGCCGCTGCCCACAGGTGTCACCCCTCTGGCAGGTGTCACCCGGGTGCAGCCTGCACCCGCCTAGCAACACCAGTGTACAGCGCTCCCAAACCGCCCCAAAGATGCTGCTTGCAGTACTTTTCCTAGCGTCCCGCAAGTGCACCGCACCAGTGTGAAAGCACTCGGGCTTTCACACTGGGGCGGCATGGGAGGCAGTTTTCAGGCGCTTTACAGGCCCTATTTCTAGCGCTAAAATACCTGAAAACTGCCTCAGTGTGAAAGGGGTTTTATAGAAATGAATTCACTAGAATTAAAGCCCCCATAGATGGGGCAATTTCAGCATTCCTAATGAATCTGCTGAGATTCGAGTCATGGGTGGCCCTGCTAGCACCTCCCAATTTAAAAAATTGACTGAGCTGGGTGAGAAATAGTGGAACAGTGGCTGCTTCCTAGAAGATGCAGATACTGTTTGGCAGCACTAAAATGAATACAACATATAATCCTTCCATTCCTGCTGCTTAGCAAGTGTTTTTTACTCTGTCACTTGCAAACAGAATGACGGAAATTTACATGGTCTCAGCCCAGCCTAAACTGGAATTTATGCTGGCCAAAAATGTACAATTTTCTTGAACAATTTCTGTACAATTTCCTTTAGATTTACCTTTAACTATGCAGTGCAAGGGCCTGTCTGATTGGATACAATTTGAAAGTGTTTGTTTAGGTCTGACTTGGTTTTTGGTAAATTTAAAGGAAAATTGTACAATGTATGAGCAGCCGTAGTGATATAGGAAATAAGGGATCACTCTAGGGGAAGAAAGGTTCCACATTACAGAATGATGAGTGGTCCATGTACATGTTTTTGTGTGTGTTTTTGGTAAATCAATACTCGTTATGTCAAACTAATTTATCAATTTTCTATTAGACCCCTACATGTGTCCATGGACTGAAAAGGGTACCTTGAAGACTAGAACCTCCAAGGTAGTATTTTCAGAAATACTACCGGTACCTCGAGCCACCCCAGAGAGGTAGCGGGAGCTTAGGGAAGTTAACAAGTGGCTGAGGAGCTGGTGTAGAAAGGAGGGGTTCAGGTTCCTGGAGAACTGGGCCGATTTCTCAATGGGCTATGAGCTCTTTAGAAAGTATGGACTGAACCTAAATGGGGAAGGTGCAGACTGGCTGGGAACTAAGGATGGCCGACAAGCTAGAGGGGCTTTTAAACTAGGCTAATGGGGGGGGGGGGATCTAGACTTAGAAATAGACAGAGTGAAACAAAGTTTGGAGGGTAGCATTGGGGGGCAACAGTGGTAGGCCAAATGAAGAACCCAAACCTGAGGTAGGTAGTGCAACAAATCCTGTATGCAACCGTGAAATACCCAACAAGTAACCAGTAGGCGTTCGCACAAAACTACGGGGCTTGTTCGCGAATGGCGGACAAGATGGGAAAACTAGAGCTACTACTATACGAAGAAGAGTTTGATTTTGTGGGTTTAATAGCTCTCATGATTGGCTAGCTACCATTCAGGGGTATTCCCTATATCGCAGGGATAGGGAGGGCAAAAAAGGGGGAGGGGTATGCCTGTATATAAAAAATGACGTACAAGTAAATGTGAGAGATGACAATACTAGTGGATCAAGGGAGGAGGTTGAATCCTTATGGGTAGAGCTACAAAAAGGAAGACACCAAGGGGAAAGTAATACTAGGAATATGCTATAGGCCCCCTAACCAGAGGGGGGGGCGGACCTCCTGTCACAGTTTGGAACTGCGGCAAAGATGGGAAGCGTCATTATAATGGGGGATTTCAATTATCCAGATATAGACTGGGCGGAAGGTACTGCACACTCAGCTAAGGCTCGACATTTCCTAAATGTTCTGCAGGACAATTTCATGGCTCAGATGGTAAATGCACCAACTAGAAAAAAAGCCTTATTAGACCTTCTGATTACTAACAACACAGACCTGATCACAGATGTGAAATTAAGGGGCAATCTAGGAAATAGCGATCACAGGTCAATTCGTTTCAGTGTAAGTCACACAAATAGGAAACATAAGGGGAATACAAAGACATTGAATTTTAAGAGAGCTAACTTCCATAAACTACGCTCCTTGCTGGAAGATGTTAGTTGGGATTAAATTCTAGGTACAATGAACGCAAAGGAAAAATGGGAGTGCTTCAAGGATATACTAAACAAAGGTATTAGTCAGTGTATCCCAATGGGAAATAAGTTTAGAAGAGCTAATAAAAAAACCAGGGTGGCTTAACTCTGATGTAAAAACACATATAAAGGCAAAGGAGAAGGCCTTCAAAAAGCGCAAGGCTGATGGGTCTCTGTCGCACACCAGCTTTATAAGGTATGCAATAAGGAATGTAAGGGTTCAATCAGGGCAGCGAAGATAGAACATGAAAGACATATAGCGGAGCAGAGCAAAAAGAATCCCAAGAAATTCTTTAAGTATATAAATAGTAAGAGAGGGAGGTCAGATCATATTGGCCCCATAAAAAAAATGATGAAGGGAATCTGGTTACCAAGGATGGAGAGATGGCAAAGGTGTTAAACTCATTTTTCTACTCAATATTCACAAAGGAAACGAGGGGCTCAAGTATTCGAAACTATAATGTAGGACCTCACGACGCATCACAGGAAGCACCCTCATGGCTAACTGAGGATCAAATTAGGAATAGACTTGAGACACTTAATGTTAATCAGTCACCGGGACCAGATGGCTTGCATCCGAGGGTCCTTAAGGAACTCAGTCAAGAAATTGCCAGACCACTGTACCTAATTTTTAAGAACAGTCTACTGACTGATATGGTACCAGCTGATTGGAGAAAAGCCAATGTAGCACCAATATATAAAAAAGGACCAAGATATATCCCTGGAAACTACAGGCCAGTTAGCTTAACATCAATAATATGCAAACAAGAATTTTTAATCCATGTCACCAGACCGTTAAAGAACTGACTCAAGGAATTCCTGGGAGCCTACGTTCGGTAGACCAGGGCCACTGACTAATTGTAATTCACAGAGTTCAGATAAGGATTAAACTAGGAGTCAATCGGTACTCCCACGAAGGACACTACGCAGCACTCCAGGATGTAATATCAAAGCTTATGAACTCGGGGAGCAAAGGAAACACTTATAACTCATCTTTTTACTCAAATTGTGGAAACGGTAGAGAGGTAGGAACCATTGGTCTAAGGGAAGTAGTAAAAAAAATACCCCGGTTATACTAGACTGGAGGGAGAGAATGATAAATATATGAATTTCTTAAAGAACCCTAAGAAAAACGAGACG
>BLSH010276280.1:294680-314237 GCA_018402905.1 Glandirana rugosa | reverse complement strand
AGACCGGACTCATACAGCCATTCATATACTTCTTTTTTTGAATAGGCCTCAATACAAAAAAAAAACCATGTTGGCTACCTCCTCCTACTCCTCTACCACCGCCACTTCCACCTACACTGCCACGGTCACGGCCTAGTCAACCTCTAGGCTCCTACTCCACATCCACCCCCCTTCCCATTTTTTTATTTGATTTTAATTTATTTTCCCTATCCCCATTTATTTGTAGGGCACTTGCCCTAGTTTGAAGATGATTTTAGAACAGTTATATGGCTTCTACCGTTAATTAATACTTTTCAGACACAGTTTGAAGATGATCCACATTCATCTCCATTTTTGCATTTTTTATGTTTTTATTTTTTAAAAAATATTTAAAGTTATTTCCCTGTCCCCATTTTTTTGTAGGGCACTTGCCCTACCCTTCCCCCCATTTTACTTCCTTTTGCAGCCCTCTGGGGCTTTCCAGGACTTTGCTACAGCCATTTTTGTGCCTAAAAGTTCGGGTCCCCATTGATTTCAATGGGGTTCGTTGTCCGTGCGGCGTTCGGGTTCCGTCCGGACTGGGACCCGGACTTTGTCCCGAAGTTCGGACGGACCAGCAGAACCCGAACGTCCAGGTGTTCGCTCAACTCTAATTGTAGCAAAGTGTCGTTTCTTCAGTGTTGTCACATGAAAAGATAGAATAAAATATTTACAAAAATGTGAGGGTGTACTTACGTTTGTGAGATACTGTAGATGTGATCACAGGAGATAAGCATGTAACACACAGTGACCTTGATGGAAACTAGACCCAATGCGTTTCATCAAATCTGATGTCAGATGGAGCATATGGAAGGGCAACGCATGTCAAGCAAAACCAAAGAAAATTTCCAGCTCAACTCACCAACCAGCCTGCAATCAAATAATCCTGTCTAACAGTTTGTGGTAAAAACAGGGGTTTGGTTTGCACACATTGACAAATATGTAAGCTGCAGAGTCCTTCACGGCACCCCAGTATTATCTGCAGCCCTAACTCTATAAACTTTTGAGAGCCTCCACAGTGGAAGCACATGCATAATAATGGATAGGTAGCAGGCAGATAAGCCTGGAGAAAGCCCACCCCTCAGCTCACCGACCAGCCTGCTAAGTATTAATAATCCTGTCTAACGGTTTGCATTAAAAACAGGGGTTTAGTTTGCATACATTTGCAAATACATGCGTAAGCTGCAGAGCCCCTTCACTGCACCCCAGTATTATCTGCAATCCTAACGCTATAAACTTTTGAGAGCCTCCACAGTGGAAGCACATGCATAATATTGGATAGGTAGAAGGCAGGTAAGCCTGGATGGAGCCCACCCCTCCTTAAATTTCTAAAAATAATTTTCTTTGGTTTTGTTTAAAATGGCAGATGAACTGTATCAACTGAACTTGCAAACTTAATACTGCCAAGGAGGAATAACATTCAAACTGCTTTCACACATGGCAAAAAAAAAATTCCTTTTGGCCTTAGCATGCGTGTGTCTTGTCAGAATGGAGAGTACTAAATAGAAATAAAAAAGAAAGATCAAACATAGTGTTCTTACATTAGCAGATAATAAAGACTATCAAACATAATATCAGTGGAAAAAATGTTTTTTTATCGTTTATAAATTGTGGTATGTGGGGGATCTGGACTCAGGAGGAGGGTATGGGGATTGGACTCGAGGGTAAGGTTGGAAATGGGGATGGGGTAAATTATGAATTTGGTAGGAGGACGGTGGACATTCGGGGAAGTGGGAGAAAGGAGACGGGGTCGGAGGCATAGCTAGCCGGCAAGCACGCTGGGGCATGAAAAGTACTTTCCATTCTGACCAAGACACACGCATGTTAAGGACTCCTTTTGGCCTTAGCATGTGCGTGTCCTGGTCAGAATGGAAAGTATATTTGATTCTGACCAGGACACACGCATGCTCAGTACTCCTTTTGGCCTTCGCATGCGCGCATCCTAGTCAGAGTGAAATTCACTAGTAGAAAATTCCAAGAAAAAAAGACATACAATTGAGTAAAATGACTAACATGGGCTTTATTGAAAGTATATAGAAGACAGAGATTATTATTTTTAGATGTGAACATCTTGCCGGGAAACCTCTCCATCTGGCGAAACGAAAAAAGCTGCGAATTGGTTTCGGATAGTCATTACATGTGCGGATGCTCTCAAGTCCATAAATTGATGACGTTGACTCTGGGGTGTGGGTTCTGGTTCTACGTTACCTGTGCCACTGTTACATAGAAAGTTGTGGAGCATGCAGCACGCCAGCACAGCTTGCATGGTATTTTCTACAGCCAGCTGCATGCAGGTCAGCAAAACCCTCCATTTTGAAGTGCAGACTCCAAAGGCACATTCGACAACGCGGCGAGCTCGGCGGAGTCTGTAGTTAAATATTTTTTTTTTGTGGCTGAGTCTGTAACCACTGTATGGCCTTATTAAGTTTTCTGCTAGTCCAAAGGCCTCATCAGCGACCATCACCAGTGGTAAGTTGGCACTTCGGTACATGGTAGAGGTCTGCTAGGCGGTATATTCGTTCTTTTATTCTTGCAGCCTGCGTCCAAAAGCCGACTCCCGCAATATTCGAGCATCGCCTTGGCTGCCATACGCTCTAACATCCACCGTCAGAAATATTAAATTAGTGCCAGCCAACGCTAGGAGGACCACTGAAAAGTATTTTTTTAAATTAAAATACGATAATTCGGAGTGGGGAGGTGTCTTGACCCTGATGTGCTTCCCATCCAGGGCCCCTATGCAATTAGGGAACTGGGTTTTTTCCCAAAATGCATCCACAACCGATTCCCGTATTTCTTCGGTGGGCTACAGCATTACCACACCATGTAGCTCCTCCTATATAGCCAGACATATCTCCCTGGTGATGTGTGATGCTGTTGCCACGCCTAGTAAAAAGTAGTGGTGCAAAGTTATGAAACTTTGCCCTGTAGCCAAAAACCTAAAGAA
The DNA here is from genome assembly GCA_018402905.1 of Glandirana rugosa. Classification (NCBI taxonomy): domain Eukaryota; kingdom Metazoa; phylum Chordata; class Amphibia; order Anura; family Ranidae; genus Glandirana; species Glandirana rugosa. The sequence goes on along the minus strand of BLSH010276280.1, from coordinate 311,275 downwards.
AATTGAAAAAAATAAATTAGAATTGAAATTAGAATTAGTTTTCACGCACTAAGCCTATACTATCCATTCATTGTATCTATCCCCTACCAACCCTTAACCTTAAAATATCCCCTAACCCCTATCCCATAATCCCTATTCCGAAGCATGTACTCCTGACTATACCCTATATGCAAAACCCTACCCCCTTCCCTAATGTGTACTTAGTTATAAAATAAAACTTACCGGAGTGTCACCAGCAGACGTTCCTCAGGTGACACAGAGCGCCGCATCACAGTGTCCATCCTCACCAGTCCGGGCCGGAGCTTCTCCAGTAGCTCATCAAACACTGCCACCAACATCCTCATAAAATTGTTGAACTTCTCTGGGTGCACACGCAGTTGAGCATAGATATTGGTGTAGTACCCCACCGACTGGTGCTGGGACACCATAGGGTGTATCCAGTATCATCTTCTGCTGATTCTCTCCTCCTCCAACTCTCTCCTTCTCCGCATCCTCTGCAAAATAATCAGCAGAATTGCCTGATCGACTTTTTACATGACGGGATCCATGGCAAAAAATTGCAAAAGACAAGCAAAAAAACACCAAAAAACCAACAGAAAAATCCAACAAAATCGCACTGCTCTCTCCCTCCAACCAAAATGGCATAGTCATACTTTTCCATTTGCATTGTGGGTAATTTGGGAGTGAATAAATTGTTGTGGGATGTCTTTTTAAAAAAAAAACGGTTGTTGACGCTGACACTCAAAAACGCTACAAAACGCTCATTGACGTCAATGAGGAACGTCAAAGAATGCAGATGTTTTTAGACCGATGTCGGCTGACGTCTCTTCTAGCAAAAATAGATAAAATAAACAAACGTCCGTGTGTATGAGGCCTAATTCTTGCACTTTATTAATCTTTTCAAATGCAACTCACTTTGTCATAATCCAATTAAGGTTGACTTTATGGGAGTTTAATTTAAACGAACAGTGCAGCTTGTCACTTTATAGCTATGGATGTGCAATAATTTTTTTTTGCTATATCAATTCACAGTTGATTGTCACATATATTTAAAGGAACAGTGCACCATTTTGTTTTTGTTTTATATCCAGGATTTGAGTTGCAGTCGTTCCATAGAGGTATAGCGTGAAAAAAACACTGTTTTGGTTATCCAAAAAGCATGGATCCAAATGCTGTAAAAGAAGAGACCAGTCCATAGGAGGCTTCAATCAGGAAATCCACCAGAAGCAATAAAGGCATCTCAGCCAAACGTCTGTCCTATGTTGCTTGCATAGCATTAAAACCAGAGCCAGATTCATTGGATGAGATGCAAAGGCGTCCAACTCATGAGAAACAAAAGTGGATGAGAGCTGCTGATGAAGATTGCAAATGCTTTGACAAAACTGCTTACAAGAAACAGATTTATAGAATTGAGATCCAAAATGGGACTAATATAAAGAGTAGTTGTTGAGTGGGGGTGTTAGAATACATTGTTCATGTATTTTGTGCAACAACTACATCATCCAGATGGCAGTGTTTATAAATTTGTAGCTGCTCTATGGTAAACTCTATGTCTTTTCTCTGTATAATAAAGTTCATGTTTGCAGTTAAGCAGCAAAGCCCATGTGGACTGTGCACTGTTTGTTCTGTAGGGCTGTATACAGACTTTCTAATGAAATTGATTCATTAAAAATCCTATATATACAGTATCTCACAAAAGTGAGTACACCCCTCACATTTTTGTAAATATTTTATTATATCTTTTCATGTGACAACACTGAAGAAATGACACTTTGTTACAATGTAAAGTAGTGAATGCAGAGCTTGTATAACAGTGTAAATTTGCTGCCCCCTCAAAATAACTCAACACACAGCCTTTAATGTCTAGACCACTGGCAACAAAAGTGAGTACACCCCTAAGCGAAAATGTCCAAATTGGGCCCAGTTAGCCATCTTCTCTCCCCAGTGTCACTCGTTAGTGTTACAAGGTCTCAGGTGTGAATGGGGAGCAGGTGTGTAAAATTTGGTGTTATTGCTTACCTTAGGTTGCAGGAAATAAAATTGCTTGATTCCCCCCATCAACACTGACTGTGTTGATGGTAGAATCCTTCCCGCCACGCTATTGTATTCTGACAGCAGAAGGTTTCCCAGCCATTAGAATACAATGACCACTAAACGGCAGCTATAGCCATCACAGCAATCGCATGAAAAAAAAACCGTACAGGCTGATTGTACTGAAGTCAATCAATGGATCGACTTCTGTACAACCAGCCTGCCCAAAGACAGATCGAAATTCAGCCGCTTCCTGCGGAACTGGACGAATTTAGATCCGTCTATGGCTGGCCCTAAAGCGATTATAAAGGTAAAACTTAAAAAAAATTAAAATAACAAACATGTCTATACTTCTATACTGCTCCTGGCCCCTGCTCTCTGTCCAGTTCCCCCATGGGAAGTCTCTGCCCATGGGGCACTTGTGTGTGCTCACTCGCAAGCCCTGCTGCTGCATCAATTGACACAGACAACGGGACTCTGCCCTGCTCCTGCTAGCTCATCACAGGCTTTGATTGACAGCACTGGGAGCCAGCAGCTCCCGGTGCCCCAGCAAAGCCAGCGAGAACCAGAAGTGAGGGGAAAGAAGAGCTGCAGATAGGGTTGCCACCTGTCTGGGATTCACCCGGACTGTTCAGGTTTTGAATCCTATGTCTGGGTTTCAGGCCACCTTAAACCCGGACACAATATTCAGTTTGGACTGTGGCTCCCCAAGTAACACAACCGCTAAGTGTGCACATGGACCCAGCGCCCATACACGGACAGGAGAGCAGAGAGGGCTTAATATGCTCCTCCTCCTCTCGCCCCTGCCCCTCTGTCTGCCCGCCCACACTCCAATCTCTGGCTTTCTGTGCCTCAGGAAAGGTATGTGTGGGCTGGAAGTTTGAAGCTCAGCAACCAGCAGATACATCTTGGATGAAAGTCTTTGATGCCTGAGCCTCCATCGACGGGTGAGTGAGCTCACCATCCAATGTCTGTTACTGAAGTCTCCGCCCTCCCTCCCTTCTCTCTCTTGCCTCCAAGTGAGGGAGGTGAGTAAGGTGTAAGGGAAGCCCTGTGGAACCTGATGTAAGGTGGGATTTGGGAACCCTGATTTAAGGGGGAATGCTGGGAACTCTGATGCAAGTGGGAGGTTTGGTGAGCAGAAACCCCCTTACATTAGAGTTCCCCTTTACACCATAGTCCCCAGCGTTCCCCCTTAAAAATAAAGTTTTGCCGAGCGCAGCTAAAATGTTCGGGTTTGGCTTGAAGAAAAGGTGGCAACCTAGCTGCAGACGTGCATGGCGTTGGGTCGAATGAGGGCTCAGGTAAGTAAAAGGGGGGGGGGGGTGATGGGTGATGCTGTTGCCTAAACATTTTTTACCTTTATGCAAGGAATGCATTAGGGAAAAAATGTTTAGGCTTTAGCCTAAACATTGCAAACATGGTTTACAATTTAAGGGCTTATATGCACTTCACAAGGCAAGTGCACTCTGTTCCTGTAGGGTGGTAAGGCTGTGCTCACACTGCAAGGGTTAACATCCGGTTTGGGTCTAGAGGACATAAAAAAGAAGATCTACTTATGCAAACCTCTGTGCTGCTAGACCAGTTCTTACAGCAGACTAAGGTCCTGACATCATGAAGACCAATGCAGAGTCCATGGGGGAGCACCATCTGCCAGGGGAATGGAGGATCAGGTAAGTTAGCCACTTCAGCCCCGGAAGGTTTTACCCTCTTAATGACCAGGTCATTTTTTGCGAGACGGCACTGCTTCGCTTTAACTGACAATTGTGCGATTGTGCGATCGTGCGACGCTGTGCCCAAATAGAATTGATGTCCTTTTTTTCCCACAAATAGAGCTTTCTTTTGTTGGTATTTGATCACCTCTGTGGTTTTTATTTTTTGCACTACAGTATACATTTTGAAAAAAAATATATTTACTTTCTGCTATAATACATACCCAAAATAAAAAATATTAAAAAAAAAATGTATTCATCGTTTAGGCTAATATATATTCTACATATTTTTGTTTAAAAAAAAAAATCGCAATAGGCGTATATTGAGTGGTTTGCGCAAAAGTTATAGTGTTTGCAAAATAGGGGATAGATTTATAGACTTTTATGTTTATTTTTTTATGTTTTTACTGGTAATGGCGGTGATCTGCGATTTTTAGTGGGATTGCGACATTGCAGCAGACAAACCAGACCCCAAGTGACAATTTTTGCGGACCAGTGACATTATTACATTGATCGGTGCTATAAAAATGCACTGGCCAATGTATGACACTGACAGGGAAGGGGTTAACACTAGGGGGTGATCAAGGGGTTAACTGTCTTCCCTGGGTGTGTTCTAACTGTGTGGGGGCTGGGCTGCCTGGGACAACAAAGAGAACGCTGTTCCTGATCACTAGGAACAGCAGATCTCAGTGGATTTGGTATTTTGTATTTTCCTGTATAGTGCCTTGTACCTTTTCTTTTAATAATGTATGTATACTCACTTTGGCACAAAGGCATAGACCAATAGATGACCACAGTATCAGGTTTTATTAAGTATTTATAAAAAGGTCACAGACTTTCCACCTCATCTCAGTTTATTGAGCCATATGATGGTGTTTATCTGCCTGTCAACTTCACATATGCTTAGGGCAAACAGGACAGATAGTCTACTCATTGCTTTATAACAAGTTCTACATGACCTCATAAGGACAGATTTAGAAGGCTTCTTATAGGGCCTTTAATTCAGTGCTGTGTAACCTCCTTCTCATTCTCACTGTTGTCTTGAAACGGTGTGTTCTTCCTTTTAGTGTCACCGCACAGGACACCAGGAATGGGTCCTGAACAGAAGATATGTTTTCGTTTTATTTGGGTTGAGGTCCCTTTAACCACTTCCAGGTTGCGCGCAGTATATATACTGCGGCAGTGTGGAGCTGTCTCGCGAATCTGCGTAAATAAATGACGATTTACAGACAGGCAGCTAGGGGGCGCGAGCTGGAGGGTTGTGCACACGGCTTGGGCGGACCCGGTGTCCACCGGCTGAGCCGCGATGAGCTGCCAGGGGGAAAGAACGGGGAACCGCCGAAGTAAACACGGCGGCTCCCCGTTCTGACAGGCGGCATGTAAGAGATCTACTGATCACTGTTACTGGGATCAGTTAGATCTCTTATGCCCCTGACAGCCCAGCCCCCACACAGTTAGAACACGCCTAGGGAACAAAGTTAAACCCTAGATCTCCCCCTGCAGGTTAACCCCTTCACTGCCATTTATACAGTAATCAGTGGATATTTAAATATCTGATCACTGCATAAATTGGTCCCAAAAAAGTGTCAAAAATGTCCGACATGTCCGCCCCAACATTGCAGTCCCGATAAAAATTGCAGATCGCCGCCATTACAAAAAAAAAAAAAAAAATTGTAAAAACGTCAGAAATTAATTCTCATGGTTTGTAAATGCAGCAACCTTTGCGCAAACCAATCAATAAATGCCGATTGTGATTTTTTTTTACCAAAAATGAGGAAGAATACAAATCAGCCAAAACCGATGAATAAATTGTTCTTTTGTATTTTTTTTTTTGATTTGTATCATAGCAAAAAGCAAGAAATATTGTTTTTTTGCAAAATTGTCGTTCTTTTTTTGTTTATAGCGGTGATCATAAATGACGCAGAGGTGACTAAATACCACAAAAAGAAATCGCTATTTGTGGGGAAAAAGGGACGCAAATTTCGTTTGGGTACAACGTCGCACGACCACACAATTGTCAGCTAAAGCAACACAGTGCTGAATCACAAAAAGTGCTCTGGTCCTACAATGGGAAATCCTTCTGGGGCTGAAGTGGTTAAGGGGCAACTTGTATGCAGTTTGAAATACTCATTTGTTCTCACCCATGCAGGGTAAGGAGTTTCGTGGTGGTTTGACCATATAGGACTGACTAACCTTGCTCTATAAATTGGTAAGTCCTCAGTTGGGACCTGGAATTTAGAGACTTGTAGAGGCTTTTTGGCGAGAAAGAGTCTCCAACCCTCATTACATGGACTTTGGTCCTAAAAGGCTTAACCCATCTGCAGAGGAGTCCATAAAAGGAACAGGAAATATCAGTAGGTGTCTGTGAGGTAGAGTGGAGTGGCTCATAACAATGAGCAAGTATGGACTATCTGGCAACTGAGGTGCCTTTGTAGTACCCTGAAGCAGATGGAAAACCTAACCCCTGGTGTGGGATTGATTTATTGGCGGTGTTTTGTTTTCATTATACCAGCGTTATGGACTATTTTGTGTTTGCCAAAGAAATCTTTTTTGTTTTCTGGATTTTTTTTGAGAGTATATTAGAGACTGTTTTCTTTTAGAAACAGCTGACTGGTGATGTCAGGCTCCCCTTATTACATCACATTCTTTAAATGGCAACAATCATTTGCCCCGTCCTACTGACACCAACCTCTGTCCTACTAACACTGTCCACTACCCTATTGACACCAACCTCTGTCCTATTGACATCGTCCACTGCTCTACTGACACCAACCTCTGCCCTATTAACACCATCCTCTGCCCTTTTAACACCATCCTCTGCCCTATTGACACCAACCTCTGTTCTACTGACATCACCCACTGTCCTACTGACACTGTCCACTGCTCTACTGACACCATGCTCTGCCCTACCTAAGTTTATTGCCCTGCTGACACCATTTACTACTCTACTGACTGACATTGTCCACTGCTCTACTGACTGGCACCATCTACTGCTGTACAGACATCATCCAGTGCCCTACTGACACTGTCCACTGCTCTACTGCCACCATCCTCTGCCCTGCTGACACTGTCCACCACCCTACTGTCATTGTCCACACACTTTCCACTGCCCTATTGATACTATTTACTGCTCTACTGACTGACACTCTCCACTTTTAAAGTAGGATACGTTTTTATCTATACCGTGACATTTGTTTTATTATATTTTTCTAAGTTTTCCTTACTATTTAGTTAGGCCTTGCTAGTTAATTTCTTTAAAAAAAAAGGGGGAGCTGCACCTTGATGATCTTTGATCTCTTTCATGTTCAGGTAGGTCTCCACTTCTCAAAGGTTGCCTGCCCCTGCTTTAGATATACTTGAAATAAGAAATGTTCCTGCCTAGAATTTTCAACTCTACTTGACAAAATACAATGAACCCTAAAATCAGCGGGTGTGAGGGGTACTCCAGAGCAGCCAAATACGGCTGGGGAGGTACCCAAAATGCTGCATACACCTAAAACGTTATGGCCTTGGGTATGGCATACTGGTACATTCAATTCCACACCACTACAAAATTCCAAAAATGGTTAAAAATGCTCAGTTCTGAATGCCAGAGAAAGTCATTTTTGTAGCTCTGAAACTTTGTGAAGGCCATATTGTTCATATTATCCACTTCAGTTATAGACCAGTAGCTTTTTGTAATCAGTCAAATGACACAGTGTTCAGAGCCTGGGTATGATATTTTTGTGTGCAAAAACTGAAATATAATGCTCAGTTATATACACATGGGAGCAGAAATATGCTTGTTAAAATGTCTAAACTCGGCTATATCTTGAGAAGCATTAGCCTGCTGGCTTACTCCTAATCCCACTTAGCAACCAGATACAAACATAGTGAAAATATACAGAACTGGGTACGATGACTGCATTGAAATATGATGATTGCTTGCCTTTAATCTTCACCTTAAAATCCTAAATGACTGGAGGAAACCACACGCGATTCACAGGCGTCTTCTGAACATTGTACAGAGTCAGCGTGAGTACAACAGCCATTCAAGAAAGGATACAGTTTACGGAATTCATCTGGAAAAAAGAATATCCCCATAGATCTACTGAGGCAGATGTTGCATTGAAATTGTTACAAAAATAGCACCAAACCAAAGAGTTCTAAAGGTGGACAGTTTAATGAACCAACAGTTTGTACAGCAGCTGAGAATTTTCATGTCCTGTTTTTCTAGTCAACCTCTGTGCATAGATCTGGAATAGACAGTGTTCTGATTCCACAATCTTAGCACTGAATGTGTGATCTCTATAACTACTCAAATATGGTGAGATCACACTCTCAGTGTTTGGATTGTGGAAGTAGAACAGTCAAAAAATCATAGTGGCACTGACAGCACCCTCCCTCCAACTCCCCACAGCAGACTGCGGAGTGACACTGACAACGCCCATGCGCCCTCTATGGACGGGCTGCCACTGGTGTCTATTCAGAATACAGTACATGTGGTGATTGGAGGCTAAAGCATGAATAATAAGGGTGGAACTAACAACATATAGCAGGGATATTCCATTATCGGACCTCCAGCTGTTGCAGAACTACAAGTCCCATGAGGCATAGCAAGACTCTGACAGCCACAAGCATGACACCCAGTGGCAGAGGCATGATGGGACTTGTAGTTTTGCAACAGCTGGAGGTCCGCTAATTGCTTATCCCTGCCATAGAGCATCCCCTAGCTACAAAGTGGACAAATTATTAAAGGCAAACAAATAGATAATGCATGCGTAACATGATAGGCAGCATCTCCAGATGCATGTTTGTTTGACAATGCAATATAGAAAGGCACCATTTGGGTAATTGTATGCATATGATTGGGAATGTAGACATATTATTTAGGGTCATTGGAAGGTTTACAAAACACCTTACAGAGCAACCTGATAAGTGATTTGCAGATGAAATCTGTAAATGGACCTCATGAAAACTAGGAGCAGGGTAAGAAGCGGAATGTGGTAATCTGTACATGACTGAGGGACCTGCAGAGTGCCAAGGCTCAGGTTATCTGTAGAGCATTAAACAACTGGACCCATTCCCCCCTTCCAAAAATGATCAAACAACAACATTGTATTTGGAGTTAAACAGCCATAGCAGCCTTTTTAACCAGTTGCCGACTGCCCGCTGTGGCTTGACGGCGGCAACTTGGTTCGATATCGCAAATCGCCATCAGGTGATGGCGGCTGTGAGATTGCGCACTGTGAGCGTACACTTGCCCCTGGAGGCACACTCACTGTGTTCCGGGGGGCCAGGGAGCGGGTAGAGCAGACTCGATGTCCACCGGCTACCCCCGATTGTCCCCCCAGAGTGACAAAACGGGGATCCGTGTATGTAAACACGGATATCCGTTCTGACAGAGGGGGAAGGGGTGTGATCGCAGGCTCCCTGCGTATGGGAGCCATGATCACTCTCCTCCCCCAGCCAGCCCAGTCCCCATACAGTTAGAACACACACAGGGAACACAGGTAACCCCTTACAGGGCCCCTGCAGGTTAACCCCTTCACTGACAATGACATTTACACAGTAATTAGTGCAATTTCATTGGAATAATCTCTGTATAAATGCCATTGGTCCCAAAAAAGCGTCAAAATAGTCCGACATGTCTGCTGCAATATCACAGTCCCGACAAAAATCACAGATCACCACCATTACTAAGAAGCAGTCAGCAAGCTAACAGTAGCGCTAATATCAAACTCAAAGCACCACATGGAGATCTTAGTGTTCATAGAAGATTATGTTCAGTCCACTTAAACTCCCCTTAATGTGATATATGTGGATCCATACACAACACAAGATGCTGCATCCAAATTTCTTAAGAGACAGAGACAAAAATCTTCCTTCCAATTTCCACCACCATACACCACGTGATCAACCAGGTATGCGGCAACCCCCAGAGGAGAGACTCTTACCAGAGGGATATGCTAGGCACTCATGCGCCAGCAAAGACCGCTTGTTGTGCTATCCTGTGCACCAGCTAATCCTGGATCTGATCACTGATTATAATCCCGATGTAAGGCAAGGCTCCGTGTATGGAATCATAAGAACGACAAGGGTTGCAACATAGTGTAAAATTGCTTCACATGATTTATTAAACAACTAAATCCATAAAAACAGTCCCCCCAATGTAGGAACTCTTACCAGAGAACTTGTTACAAAAGGCACAAAGTAGCTCAACATGCGGACGCCGATCATCCCAGGACTTGATTCAGACCTACGGAGACGTTACTCTCCACTACTCCTCCCCCTCCGTCCAGCGGTGAGATGCGAGAGCTGGGAGAGCCTGCTGTCAGCTAGTGAGGGTGAAGCTGTCCTAACCAATCACAACGCGTTTCGTCACACATCGGACTTCTGCTGGTGATTGGCTACACGGAATGACGGCGCTGAATATATATCCCGCCTCCCCCATGCAAATTAATGCTTAATAACGAACCATATGCACAGTCTATGATTCGCCATAGGAGGGGCGGCGTCTGCCGGAGTTAGACCCTTGTTTTGAGTGTGGACATAATTTCTAGGTCTTGTGTATTTTACTCCACCATTACTAGTTAAAGAAAAAAAAACATAAATGAATTCTCATCATTCGTAAACGCTGCAATTTTTGTGCAAACCAATCAATAAACGCTGATTGCAATTTTTTTTACCAAAAATATGAGGAAGAATATAAATCGTCCAGAGCCGATGAAAAAAATTAGCAAAAATTATGAAATGTTTTTTTTTTTTTTCAAAATTTTTTTTCAAAATTGTCGCTCTTCTTTTGTTTATAGTGGCGATTAGAAATGATGCAAAGAAGTGATCAAATACCACCAAAAGAAAGCTCTATTTGTGGGGGAAAAAAAAGGACGCAAATTTTGTTTGGGTACAACGTCGCAGGACCGTGCAATTTTCATTTAAAGCGACGCAGTGCCAAATCGCAAAAAGTGCTCTGCTCCTAAAGGGGGAAATCCTTCCAGGGCTGAAGTGGTTAATACAAAGCTGCCACTACACTGCCTCAGGGACAAATAACCACTTACGTGTTGTCATATACTGTAGTAGAGATGAGGAGTGCTAGTTATTATTATTAATTATTGTTGTTAAGGCAAGAGTTTGCTAGGCAATATGGAATGCAAAACTCCTCTATCCAAAAAAATGAATTATTCCTGCAGCAACTCCGTTCATCTAGAGATGCATTTATTTAAACATCAGAACACCCAACAGAGGTGCAGACAAAGTAGATGACAGGTATTTGGAATATTCATTCAACAATCAGATACCTTCAGAGAACCCAGTTTCTCCTGTCATCTACCTTTTCATTCATTCATTCATTCATTCAATATGGAAGCACAGGTATAGCTTATACCACACATTATTGCATGCATGGAAGCTACCTAGGTGCATATTATACAGATTGGATATATTATGCTGGATTGTACGGTCTCTATGCTTGCTATGACATGAATGACGAATGGGACTCTGAGTCTGGGTTCACACTTCCAGGACCAGAAAGTCGCCCAACTTAAGGGGTGACTTTGGTAGTGTAGAACAACATATTACAGCGCACACATACAAAAATTACATTTAAATCCTGCAAGGCTATTTAAAAGCACCTGAACATATTAAAGTGGTTGTCAACTCGTGACAACCACTTTCACATACAGGTAAGCCTATAATAAGGCTTACCTGTAGCTGCCCTGCATATCTCCCAAACCTGCACGGTTCAGGAGATATGCAGAGTAATAGCTGTGCCGACGTCATTTCGGCCCATGCACAGTGAAGAAACGGCCTCCATGCCCTTTCTTCACTGTGACCGTGCCATGACTGGCGGCTCCCGTGCGCATGCACGGGAGTGACGTCACGGGACTCCGGCCAGTCACAGAGCCTGAGATCTTGGCCCCGGAAGAAAGAGGGGCAGAAGATGGATGTGGCCTGCACAGGGGACATCGCTGGACGTTGCAGGCTTAGTTTCCAGGTAAGTGACACATAATGGGCTACTATGCGATGCATAGTAGCCCATTATGCATCTACTTTACAGGGGAATACAGAGGAAGTAAACCCAATCTGGGTTTACTTCCTCTTTAAGCAAATAAGCAAAAATGGGGTACTTTGATGTGGTAGTAGGCTTAAGCACTGTATGGCCATATGGTGTGACCAAATCCCCATATTTTTGCTTATTTGCTTAATATGTTCAGGTGCTTTTAACCAGTTCCCTACCAAGTCATTGTAAAATGACATCGGCAGGGAACCTCCGTCGATCCGGGCGGACATTATATGATGTCTGCCGCTTCTCGCCTCTGCTGCGGGCCCCCGGGGGCCCGCAGGGTGGTGATTGGGAATTGGGCATGTCCCTCGGGACATAGCCCCCCCAATCAGTGTAAAGAGCCAATGAAATTGGCTCTTTACCACGTGACCGGCTGTGTCCAATCACAGCCAGTCACTACTGAGATCGCTGTGCACGCCACTCGTGCATGCCCCCAGGGGCGCGCAGCACAGTGATCGGAGCTGAGGCTTGTCCCTCGGACAAAGCCCAGCTCCGATAAGGGTAAAGAACCAATGAAATTGGCTCTTTACCACATGACCAGCTGTGTCCAATCACAGCCGGTCACATGATTTAAACAAACTGCAGTAACGGGCTGTTACCGGGTTCTCCCTCTCACACACCGATTGTGTGTGAGAAGGAGATTGCGGTAACAGCTTGTTACCGCTTAGTGTACACACACCAAGCACACTGATCCCCCCCAGTAATAAAGAGGACCTGTCACCACCCCATCAAAGTACTTGTCACAGCCCATCAGAGTACCTGTCACCTGCCCATCAAAGTACCTGAGTACCTGTCACCTGTCCATCAAAGTACCCGAGTACCTGTCACCTGTCCATCAAAGTACCTGAGTACCTGTCACCTGTCTATCAAAGTACCCAAGTACCTGTCACCTGTCCATCAAAGTACCCGAGTACCTGTCATCAACCCATCAGAGTACCCGAGTACCTGTCACCAGACCATCTGAGTATCCGAGTACCTGTCACCAACCCATCAGTGTACCCAAGTACCTGTCACCATCCCATCTGAGTGCCCAAGTACCTGTCACCAACATGAATGAAATTTTATGTGTAATTTATGCTCCTAGAACACCTGACGGTGCTCTCTGCATGTTGGGCCTCTCTATGTGGCCAGGCTGCGTAAAAGTCTCACACATGTGGTATTGCCATAGTCAGGACGAGTAGCAGAATATATTTTGGGGGGTAATGTTTTCCTATGTACATGCTACGTGTTAGAAATATCTTATAAATTGACCACTTTGTGTAAAAATAAAAGCGTTTTCATTTTCTTTACACGTTTTTCAAAGACTTGTGGAAAAAAATGAACCATACAAAAGACTCATAATGCCTCATAGAATATACGTTGGGGTATTTGCTTTCCAAAATGGGGTCATTTTGTGGGTAATTCCATTGTCCTGGTGCTCCAGGGCCTTCAAAAGTGTAATAGGTCGTTAGGAAATTAGATGTGGAATTTCTGCTCATAGAATGCATGACGGTGCTCCCTGCATGATGGACCTCTCTATGTGGCCAGGCTGTGAAAAAGTCTCACACGTGTGGTATCGCCATACTCGGGGTGAGTAGCAGAATGTATTTTGGGGTGTAATTGGAAGTATGCATATGCTGTGTGTGAGAAATAACTTGTTGTTATGACAATTTTGTACTAAAAAATAAAATAAATAAATAATAATTTCTTAATTTTCCCAAGAATTGTGGGAAAAAAGTATAAGTTCAAAAAACTTGCCATGCCTCATACAAAATACCTTGGAATGTCTACTTTTCAAAAAGGGGTAATTTGGGGGGGTATTTGTACTTTCCTGACATTTCAGGGTCTCAAGAAATGAGATAGGCCATCAGTGCATCAGGTGTGATCAATTTTCAATGATTGGCACCATAGCTTGTAGACTCTATAACTTTCACACAGACCAAATAATATACACTTATTTGGGTTATTTTTACCAAAGATAGGTAGCAGTATAGGTTTTGGTCCAAATTTATGAACAAAAATGACTAATTTGCAACATTTTATCATAGAAACTAAAAAAAAAGTGTTTTTTTTTTCAATATTTTCGCTCATTTTTCACTTATGTCGCAAAAAATTAAAACCCAGTGGTGATTAAATACCACCAAAAGAAAGCTCTGTTTGTGTGAAAAAAATGATACAAATTTTGTTTGGGTGCAGTGTAGCGTGATTGAGTAATTGTCATTCAAAGTGTGAGAGCACTGAATGCTGAAAATTGGTCTGGACAGGAAGGGGGTATAAATGTCCTGTATTGAAGTGGTTAAATAGCCTTGCAGGATTCAAATGTCATTTTTGTATGTGTGCGCTGTAATATGTTGTTCTGTTTGTATGGTATTATAGCAGCACCATCTTTACTGTAATACATTGTTAAGATGTGCCCCCCAAGTATTTGTCTGTTGTATGGGTCCTGACCAGATCCCTTTGGGCTGGAGCACCCCATCCTCCCCCACCATTACCTCTAATCAGTTCCACCTAAGTTACTTTTGTGCCATACCGCTTGTTTGCATATTTTCCTTGTAAGTGCAATCTTTTATCCTTTAATACATTTTTATCTTGCATACTGAAGGATGAGCCTCTCTTTTTTTGATATACAGTATATATCCTCAACATCCTATCACTGGAGTGAGTTAAAACAGCCGATTCAAACAGTGCATTGTAACATCTATGTAGACCAGTGGTTCTCAACTCCGGTCCTCGTGACCCACTAACAGGCCAGGTTTGCAGGATAACTGAAATGCATCACAGGTGATATAATTTGCTGCTCAGTGATTGCAGTATTCTAGTCTGCATCTCCCCAAGGTAATACTGAAAATCTGGCCTGTTGGTGGGTCCTGAGGACCGGATTTGAGAACCACTGATGTAGATGGTTTAACTGATCCAGCACACCTGTTCTGAAGCAAGGCTGCTTTGGTGATCTGATCCATCTACTGTAAAGAGTCTCTGGTTCATTCCACACTCTATGATCGCTTATAACTTAAGCCTCATACACACGGGACGACGATCGTATACAACAGGTCATACTAACGACTGTTGTATGCAAAATCGATTGTTCGTATGCGCGATTAGAACAGCCCACATACGACGGTCGTACAAGGGGAGTTGTATGAGCAGACTAGAAAACTTGGTCGTACCAACAAGCGCTCATACGACCGTTGTATCGTGTGTACAGAGCAGTTGGTACAACAAGTTGTATTGTGCAAAACACGCATGCTCTGAAGTCAGGAACGGCCGGATGCTAATTACATGCACCTGAACGGTCTTTCTGTGGTCGTACGATCGTGTAGTGCAGTCAGTATGCAAGTTATATTATCCAACATACGATTTGAGACGATCGTACGTACGATCGTCGTCCCGTGTGTACGAGGCTTTAGAGATCATGGATTTCCTGTAAGAGGACAATTTTTAGACTTTGAGGAATGAGTATCACTGCCATTACTGTGATATGTGTTTATTCACCGATTTGAGAAGAGTTTGGTGGACATTTTATGGACTTTTTGTTATTAACGCCATTCACATGATATTAGGATCACACATGCACCGATTTATATCTGCGTTGGGACACTGATTTTTTGATTGATTATATTTTCACCACACTATTTTATTATTATTTGGGAGAGTGTCACTTGTTTAAGTGTCAAGTTTGAAGTTTCAGTGGACAGTGCAGTCTGTTTTTTCTATATTATTCCTAAAAGAGGGCAAGCAGCCTCTGCGTCTACAGTGAAAATTGGTGGTGACGGACATGGTGCATCCTCTGCAGGGAGGTCACGCTTGTCCTTTTTTTCTGCTGTTGGCCGTGTTATTGAGCCACAACATGCAAAAGAGTTGGTGGGGTGGATAACTAAGCCATCCTCGTCCTCCTAATCCTCTGTCACCCAGGCTCATACTAGTTTGTCTTCCAACGCAGATGCCAAAGTGGCCTATTGCACCGGCTCCTTGTCCACAGTTACTCCTTCTGTAGCTCCACCATCATGCACAGAGGTGTCACCAGAATTATTCGACCATAGTGTCGGGTGCATGCTAATGGAGGATAGAGCAAGTGTTGGGGCGCAACTCTGATGGTACATAAGATTATTATTTAAAATTTAAAATGTATATCAATATGGTGGATAATTCTGACATGCATGGGGGAGACAACCTAGGGAAGGGGAGGGAAGATAATAGTACAATAATATAATAAGTGGATAACACATTAATAAACCATACTAAAAAAATAATAAGGAATAAAACATAATAAAGAGGAAGGGGGGAAAAAAAGAAAAAAAAAAGGAGAGGGGGGACGGGGGACAATAAAAACCTGGGGAGAATATTGGACTAAGTCCGTATGGTGTGCAATTCTGCGCTGAGGGCAGCCTGAATGGCGTGGACCCGACACAATAGGTGAATAATATAATAACATGATAATAGAAGGGAGGGGAAGGGATCCAACAGAGGGGGTACGTACAGTCTTAATAGGTGGTATAACTATATGTAAAATTTAAAATTTATTATTAGAATACATGGTAGTCTCAACGCGGGGTTGTGAACGAGATAGGAGGTAATCGTACGTGGGCTGTGATACCAGCTTATTAAGACCACTGTGGAGACACGTACTACCACCTCGATGTCTTCCTCATTGACACCTGTTCCTCGGCCACGTTATCCGGTGAAACCGTAGACGCAACCTTCTGTTTGATCATACTCGGACCCACTGTCTCCTAATCCTCCTGCTCCTACCGAATCAATAGGTGGGGTGGTTGAGAAAACGTACAACACCGAGTTATTGTGCCGGTTGTCGTCTTTTTTTCCTGTTCGCACTG
>BLSH010276280.1:245610-286094 GCA_018402905.1 Glandirana rugosa | reverse complement strand
AGACAACAGTTTCCAGATGTTTGCAGAACAGTGATATGGGTTCTCCCGGCTTATTTATACTTTTTTGACACAGTTTGAAGATGATTTTAGAACAGTTATATGGCTTCTACCGTTAATTAATACTTTTCAGTCCCAGTTTGAAGATGGTCCACATCCACCTCCATTTTTGATTTTTTTATGTTTTTATTTTTTTAAAAATGCTTTTAGTTATTTCCCTGTCCCCATTTCTTTGTAGGGCACTTGTCCCACCCTTACCCCCATTTCCTTCCTTTTGCAGACCTCTAGGACTTTCCAGGACTATTTTACAGCCATTTTTGTGCCTAAAAGTTCGGGTCCCCATTGATTTCAATGGGGTTCGGGGTCCGGGACAAAGTTCGGGTTCTGTCCGGACCCGAACCTGGACTTTGTCCCGAAGTTCGGCCGAACCAGCAGAACCCGGACTTCTAGAAGTTCGCTCAACTCTAGACTTGACCAGTCACTGAGGGACTCCTCTATCAGGTCCGACTCTAACATGTTCTTTATTTAATTTGCAACTGCTTCGCGCCTAGCCTCGGGTATTTTATAGGGCTTTACATTTACACAGACACCTGGTTCCGTAATGGTGACATGCTATATAACTGTGGTCAGTCCGGGTAGGTGAGAGAAAAAGTCTCTATTCTTACTCACAAACTCTTTAACATCCTTTTGTTGGGCCACTGACAAGGTTTAAGTAATGGGTACGTCTGGTGTTACGGGGCCATGTCCTTTGGGGAAGTTGGTACTGCCAGTAAAGTCTCTCTGTCTTTCCAAGGTTTAAAGAGATTAACATGATATATTTGCTCTGGTTTACTTTTCCCTGGCTGGCAAACTTTGTAGTTTACTTCCCCTACTCTTTCCATAATTTCAAAGGGACCCTGCCCCTTTGCTAGGAATTTACTCTCAACTGTGGGGACTAGTACCAGCACTCTATCCCTCGGGTTGAAGGTCTGGGTCTTGCCACCCCGGTTATAAACCCTTCTCTGGGCCTCCTGTGCTTGCTCCATATGTTCCCGTACAAGTGGCATGACAGCCTTGATTCTATTTTGCATCAGTGAGATATGCTCAATGACGCTTTTGTAAGGCGTGGTCTCTCCCTCCCACGTTTCTTTTGAGACATCTAGCAATCCCCTGGGATGTCTACCATGCAGTAGTTCAAAAGGGGAATAACCTGTAGATGCATGAGGTACCTCTCGTATGGCAAACAATGAGGTATGGCAGCAAAAAAAATCCAAATTTCTCCCATCTTTCTCCACCACCCTTTTTAACATGCTTTTGAGCATTTTGTTAAATCTCTTCAAGACCATCAGTTTGGGGGTGGTAGACAGAGGTATGGAGATGGGAGATTTTGTACAACTTACACAATTCTTTAGTGACTCAGGACATACATGGTGTGCCTTGATCTGTTAATATGTATTTTGGAATACCTACACAACTAAATACCTGGACAAGCTCTTTGGCAATAGCCTTAGCTAAGGCATTACACAAGAGAATGGCTTAAGGATATCATGTGGCATAGTCCAGTATTACCAGTACATGCTGATGGCCCTGGGCAGACTTTACTACTGGTCCCGCCAGATCCATGCCAATTCTTTCAAAAGGCACTGCAATTGTCGGTAACCGTACCAACGGACTGCGAAAGTGGGGCAATGACGCAGAATACTGACACTCTGGGCATGACTCACAATATTTTTTGCATCTGCATGTAACTCAGGCCAAAAGAATCTCTGGGTTATCCTCTCCTTAGTTTTCTCTATACCCAGATGCCCACCTATTATATGACATGGGCCAAATCTAATACCATCCGGCGATAGGGTTTGGGAACCACTAATTGCTCTACCTCCTCCTCCCCTTGCTTTACCACCTGATACAGCAAGTTATTTTTAAGAGTCATGTATGGAAAAGACACCCCTACATTGGGTTCAACAGGTTTGCCATCAATCATTTTAATGTTTTCTCTGGCTCTAATGAGCGTGGAGTCTCTTGATTGTTCCGCACAAAAGTCACCTTTCCTGACTTCTAAATCAGGCACCACATTCGGTCCACTCTCACTATTAGAGTCAGAGATAATTTCTTGTTCATTATCCTCAAGCTGGGGTTTGGATTCTAGCTCCTCCTGCTCTCCAGCCATTACACAAAAAGGAAAAGGACCTATGCCTCCATTGAACACACAGTTTCCCTTTCAAGTTTGCAATCAAAAGGGTCTGCTGTAAGTTCCAGTGCTTCCTCAGCAGGGGGAGCGCTGTCCTCCCAACTCCTTTTGTTTTCCCATAAAGTCCAAAAGTGTGGAAAATCTTCATGAAGTAGTAAGGGTACCACCCCCACAGAATGTGTCATGGTGCCCCATGGTGCTACCACAGCAGTCTAGTAGTCACGTGTGTCACCATGTCACCATGTATACAAATCACCCCAAAAGTGCTAGGGTGTAACTTTGCAGGATTTACAAAATCACCTTTGACTAATGTCACAACACTATGGGAATCTAGCAGAGCATCGACTGAAATCACACACATTTGTTTTTCCGTGCGCTCTTGACATGTTGCAGTACATGCTACCTGGGCGAAAAGAGGCATGCGTTTTTTCAAGTAAGCATTATCACATTAAATTGGTTCATCATTTAGGGAACAGTTAGCAACAATATGACAACATCTGTGTTTGCACAGCGCTTTCAACAGAATCAATAAACCAGCTGTTAAAGAAGTGGATGAGGAGTCCATGTGAGTCAGGAGATAAGATGAAAGTCCACAATAGTTATTGCCAGCCACCAAGTTCGTTAAAACACCACCAGTGATCCACTCCCTATGCAGTGCTCACTTACCGGACACAAACTTGCGTAAGGCCCTTCAATGTTATGAGAGCATGTACTGCTGACAATCCTCTGATACTCCGCTTTCGCTAATCCCATTAATAAGGTTCTCAGATCACCGAAAAGAGAACAAACAGATCCACATAGCGTAATTCCATTAACAAATGTTTATTAAATAAAATCCGCCAAATGAACACTTACAAAAAAACCCAATCAACCTCATTGATAAAAGTAAACTCATTACATCACCACTCCAGACAGGCTGTGTAAACTCCTCCAATGTGCTTCCACAGTTGGTCCGTCTGTTTTTGGAACGCAATCATAGATTCCAGTTTGCCGCGAGGTCACACACTGACGCATTTCATCATTACGACTTCTACAGAAGGCGTGGTCTCATGGCACGGCTACCCGGCTAAATACACAGCGGAAGATCCACTCCTCCCACTTGTTGAGAGAGCCGTTCGTATTCGCATTCAATGCGTCTATACTCGCTGACGGGAAAACGTACTTTTAATCCCGCCCCACATACTTTGGCAGATCAGAGCAGAGACACGAAGTTTAGACACAACACAGTGCCCTCTCGTGTATCAAACCCAAGTGAGTCTCGGCTAATCTCCCACTTCATACTTTCTAATGCATAATTACATATAAATTAGCATAAATCCTAAGGACACTTTATGAATTCAAAACATCGTATAAAATCTGAATAAATAATATAATAATACAAGTGGCTGCTAAAAATATTCAATCGATTCTAAATAATCAATAAAATACATAATTGCATGTAAATTAATAAACAATAAATAAGAGCAAAAACAGGAACTATATCCAACTATGAGCCCCGTAAGTGCCCCTATTCAAGATCAATTATATTTCAAAGGCATACTTAGTCCCACCTTTCAATATAATAGTAGGAGTATGTTAAACAACTTACACAACTCTCAAAATAAATAATGAATACTTCATAAAGTAATAGTGGTATAGTTCCAAGGTAACTGCCCCAAATTATACCGGTGCTGGGCAGGTGCCCGGTCTCTCAACCTGGCCGGAGCATACCCCACCGATACAGAAATCAGGGTTCAAACCTATCCAGAGATCTGCCTATAACCACCAATTCTAGATGTCACTAAGAAAACAATTAATGTCCAACTCCATGTTCAGTCCTTTTGGATCAAGACTCTCTGTGAGGTAGATCCACTTGGTTCCAAGTTTAGAAATCTCTCCAACAAAATTTGCACCCCTCCATGGTGGTGCTAATTTCTCTATACCCCAGAATTGAAGGCCTACTGGGTCCCTTGCTATGATGTTCTCTGAAATGTAAAGACACACTGTGTTCTCTAAAACCTTGTCTTATGTTTTGGATATGTTCTGAAATCCTCACCATAAGCTTTCTTTTTTCCTTCCAATATACATCAAGTTGCAAGGACAAACCACTGCATAGACCACATGGTCATTATTACATGTAATAAAATCACTGATCTCAAAATTTTTGTTGTTACTAGGGGATGTAAAGTGGTTGATCCCCCTAAGGGGTTCACCCACCGCTCTGCACGCCCTACATCGTCTACATGAAAATAAACCTTTTTTGTCCCAGAGTGTAGATAATTTATTAGGAGGGTTTAGTATTTTTTTAACTACTCTATCTCCTATGTTAGGAGCCTTCCTGTAAATACATTTTGGTACAGGTGGTAGCACATTCCCCAAGGTCTTATCTAAAGTTAGGATATGCCAGTGTTCTTTAAAAATACTCTCCACTTCCCTATATTGGGAGTGAAAATTACTTATAAAGCCCCACTGTTGAGTTTCCTGATTCCTTGGGTCTTTCACTTTATCTTCCAAACACTGCTCCCTGGGAATTTTTTGAACATCCTGAATTAGTCTATCCATCTCGTCCGATTTATAACCCTTTGCAATGAATCTGTCTTTAATGATCTGTGATTGCTCTAAAAAGGCTGATTGATTGGTACAATTTCTTTTGACTCTCAGTATCTGCCCTTTGGGAATGTTACGCAACCAAATTGGATGGTGTCCACTATGTAAGGGCAGGTAACTATTTCTATCGGTTGCCTTGAAGAACACTGATGTTTCCAACTTATTTCCATTCCTGAAAATATTCTGATCCAAAAAATGTACCATATGTTGGCTAAATTCAGAGGTCAACATTATATTTTTTGTATTGGTGTTGAGCTCTTGAAGGAATAGTTGCAGAGATTCTTCCGAACCTCCCCAAACAAAGAAGAGGTCATCTATGTACCTTCTGTATAATAATAACTCCTTTCTAGAGTGGCCAAAAATCACCTTATCTTCCCATTCTCCCATGAAAAGATTGCCGAGGCTGGGCGCAAATTTTGCGCCCATTGCCACGCCCCTCTTCTGGGAGAAGAAATTTCCTTGAAACCAAAAGTAATTGTGTGTCAAACAATAATCTAACACATTCTTAAGAAAGATTTTTTGCTGGAAAGGGATGTCTTCTCGTTGGCTAAGTGCCCAATTAAGAGCCAAAAGAGCATCCTCGTGTTGTATAATAGTGTACAGTGAAGAAACGTCAGCTGTCACTAAAAATACTGTATCCTTCCCTGTCAAATCCAATGACTGCAATAATTGTAGCAAATTCTTTGTATCCCTCAGATAAGCTTTTGTTTTTACTACGCTATGTTGTAGAAAGCGGTCCAAGTATTGTCCCACCCTAGTTGATACTGACCCAATGCTGTTCACAATCGGTCTTGCCGGGTGATTCTTCTGATCTTTATGAATCTTGGGTAGTGTATAAATTGTAGGGATCCTACTTACACTGGATACTAAAAATTTCTTCTCTTTTTCTGTAAGTAATATGTGTTTTGTATCCCATTTCGACTAATTTAATCAGTTCCTCCGTAGATTGTTTAGTGGGGTCTGTTTTTAACCTCACATAGGTTTCTGTATCGTTTAGCATAGTGGTTAACTGCTCAATATAAACTTGTTTAGAGAGTATAACAACCCCTCCCCCTTTATCGGCGGGTCTTATGACCACTTCTTTATTGGTTTCAAGTTTCCTAATACCCCGTTGTATATATCTTGGGTTATTCTTTTTATTTGGGACTATTTATTTCAGGTCTCTCAGGACAGCCCCTTTAAATACCTCCAGATAGTGGTTTGTACTTTGTTGGGGGTTGAATACAGACTTATTTTTCAAACCACTGTCAACACCATTGGCAGAACCTATTTTTAGGTCTTGGGTAGTCACATTTTTATTTATAAAATATTTCTTCATGCTTAATTTTCTAATGTACTTATGTACATCTATGAAGACATCAAACTTATCAATTGGTTTCCTAATTCCACATGTTAAGCCCAAGTTTAATACTGTTTTCTCTTCTGATGTTAACGCTATACCACTTAGGTTGTAAATTCCATCCTGAGTTTTTATTCCACATTTCTCCTTTTTTTGGAGTGTATATCCTGCCTTACATCCTCTTCTCTTCCCCCGTTTGAATTTGGTGGTCCTGTCTGTTCCCAGTCCATATTTCCCCTCCTCCAGGGTGGAACATTCCACCCTTGGTGAGGGTAATATGGAAACCAGTTTGGTTGCAATGGAGGCTTCCCCCTCTTCCTGAACTGACCCCTCCCCCTCCCTAAAAAAGGTGGGGGTGGTCAGGCAGGGGTCCTAACTTCATTACTGAGGGGTTCATATCTATTGGCAAGGGCAACTCCCTGTGTTCCCCTTCCATATTGTTGTCCCCCATGACCAGAAATTCTAAAATGACCTCTTCCTCTTTTCCCATTTTTCATTACCCATTCTTGATTAGGGTTGGGAGATCTTGTTGGTGTTAATGGGTAAGCTAATCTTGGGGTTTCAGTCTTTTGAGGATGTCTAGGGGTTCCAGAGTGCATAGCTCTCTGTTCACTCTCATTAGAGGAAATGTTCATATTATTTTGCCAAACATATATCGATTTGTTCCGAAAATCTAGCATATCCCTTTGGAATTTTTTAATCTTTTTTGTGTCTTTATCTATTTTTTCCAATTTCCTGGTCATTTGTTCATTAAAGTCCTTCATTCTGGAGGAATCCTTAATGGGCTCCAGTTTTGAATATAGTTCCTTGATCTTTTTATCTAACATTAATAATTTTTTCTTCTTCCTGGTAAGAATCAGCTCATTAAAAAAACAGCCACTCTGTCATAGATTGAGGGTCATCTAACCCATCTTGTGGGGTAACCTCCCATCTAAGACTCCTAAAAATAATCTTTTCTTTCAGATAATATTCAAAAGTGTTAACGTCCCACCAAGCTCTCAGCTGTTTTTCAAGAGCATTTGTCAAGGCCGTCAACACACCATTAAAATTATCTGATTGATCTGTGTTGAGATCACATATAAAAAGTGTATCTAGATCTATCTGTCTGTTATTCAGGAATCCCAGCACATCCATAGCTGCCAATTTAATTAAAACAAATCTACAACCCCTGGTGTATTTAGAAAGAAAACCCACAGTCAAAATGATACACCAATCAGCGCTAATGGATGACTTGGGTTTCGAAAACTTATATGTGAATGCAGCCGTGCTAAAGGTATCAACATAAAGAAAGACATAAACACTTTAGCTCAAAACGAAATTATATTAAACATTCATTATAATGAGGCCATCTGTGTCTGCACAGCGCTTTCAACAGAATCAATAAACCAGCTGTTAAAGAAGTGGGTGAGGAGTCCGCGTGAGTCAGGAGATAAGATGAAAGTCCACAATAGTTATTGCCAGCCACCAAGTTCGTTAAAACACCACCAGTGATCCATTCCCTATGCAGTGCCCACTTACCGGACACAAACTTGCGGAAGGCCCTTCAATGTTAAGAGAGCATGTACTGCTGACAATCCTCTGATACTCCACTCTCGCTCATCCAATGTAATAAGGTTCTCAGATCACCGTAAAGAGAACAAACAGCTCCACATAGCGTAATTCCATTAACAAATGTTTATTAAATAAAATCCGCCAAATGAACACTTACAAAAAAAACCAATCAACCGCATTGATAAAAGTAAACTCGTTACATCACCGCTCCAGACAGGCTGTGTAAACTCCTCCAATGTGCTTCCGCACTTGGTCCGTCTGTTCTTGGAACGCAATCGTAGATCCCGGTTTGCCGTGAGGTCACGCCCTGCTGTGTTTCATCATTACGACTTCTACGGAAGGCGTGGTCTCATGGCACGGCTACCCGGCTAAATACACAGCGGGAGATCCACTCCTCCCACTTGTTGAGAGAGCCGTTCGTATTCGCATTCAATGCGTCTATACTCGCTGACGGGAAAACGTACTTTTAATCCCGCCCCACATATTTTGGCTCAGAGCAGAGACACGAAGTTTAGACACAACACAGTGCCCCCCGTGTATCAAACCCAAGTGAGTCTCGGCTAATCTCCCACTTCATACTTTCTAATGCATAATTACATATAAATTAGCATAAATCCTAACGACACTTTATGAATTCAAAACATCGTATAAAATCTGAATAAATAATATAATAATACAAGTGGCTGCTAAAAATATTCAATCAATTCTAAATAATCAATAAAACACATAATTGCCCCAAATTTTTTTTTTATTATATGTAATACTGACCATGTGGTCTATGCACTGGTTTGTCCTTGCAACTTGATGTATATTGGAAGGACAAAAAGAAAGCTTATGGTGAGGATTTCAGAACATATCCAAAACATATGAAAAGGTTTTAGAGAACACAGTGTGTCTTTACATTTCAGAGAACATCATAGCAGGGACCCAGTAGGCCTTAAATTCTGCGGTGTAGAGAAATTAGCACCACCATGGAGGGGTGCAAATTTTGTTAGAGAGATTTCTAAACTTGAAACCAAGTGGATCTACCTCACAGAGAGTCTTGATCCAAAAGGACTGAACATGGAGTTGGACATTAATTGTTTTATTAGTGACATCTAGAATTGGTGGTTATAGGCAGATCTCTGGATAGGTTTGAACCCTGATTTCTGTATCGTTGGGGGTGGGGTATGCTCCGGCCAGGTTGAGAGACTGGGCACCCACCCAGCACCGGTATAATTTGGAGCAGTTACCTTGGAACTATACCACTATTACTTTATGAAGTATTCATTATTTATTTTGTGAGTTGTGTAAGTTGTTTAACATACTCCTACTATTTGAAGGTGAAATGGTACTCCAGGAGAACACTGCTGAAAGCTGCACACAGAAAAATCCCTATATCAACAGAACGCCGCTGTGTTATTTTTACAAGTTGATCTTTGTTTTTTGGAAAAAAAGTTTTTTATCAAGTAAATAAACTATTTTTACATACTACACTATGGAATCCGTTTGTCTCTTCCCGCATGCTTAATTTTTTGGAGCACAAGCTGATCGGAAGGAGTCCAACGACCGGGAGGTCGTACCTGGCAATACACACGGAAGGATAGCTGTCTGAGCAAGCAAACATCCCAATTGGAAAAGCGGAACCTGTAAAGATACCTTGATGCGCATAGATCCGAACCCACTAAGGTGAGAGTTCTGAGAGCACTTACCCAGTCGAAGTTCACTAATAAAGGAATCCTTTTGGGGTAACTGACTACCCCCCTGCACAAAGAGGCTTCCCACACATGTTTGGAGCACGAAGCATTTTATGAACTTTTGGAGCACAAGTCACTTTCACTTTAATCACTTGATTTTGAAAAAGACATTTATTTATACATTTTTATGACTATTTATTTCTTTATGCATATATTATATGGTTTGCACGCTGAATCTAATGTTTTTATTGATGATATCACATTATGATATGGATTTTACTTTCATAGTAGTGTACATTTATTAAGGTTTATGAATACAAGCAATGGTATACTGGTCCAATGATGTTTTAAAAAAGATATATTTCAACATGCTTGCACTTTATCATCACACACCTTTTTACTAGTTTGAAGGAGATTTTAGCAACAGGAGCCTCTGTGTGGCATTTTGCCTCAGATCCACTAGGGGCATAGTTCATCATTAGTACACTGTAATAGGCTGCGCACTACCATTTCACCTTCATATAGTATCATATATTGTCAGATATCAGGTACAGCAGCAACCTAGTTCTACCCCCAGTGTACAGCCATAGTAGCGCGGGGATACACTCATACCTATACTCCTACTATTATATTGAAAGGTGCGACTAAGTATTTGTTTGAAATATAATTGATCTTGAATAGGGGCACTTACGGGGCTCATAGTTGGATATAGTTCCTGTTTTTACTCTTATTTATTGTTTATTAATTTACATGCAATTATGTATTTTATTGATTATTTAGAATCGATTGAATATTTTTAGCAGCCACTTGTATTATTATATTATTTATTCAGATTTTATACGATGTTTTGAATTCATAAAGTGTCCTTAGGATTTATGCTAATTTATATGTAATTATGCATTAGAAAGTATGAAGTGGGAGATTAGCCGAGACTCACTTGGGTTTGATACACGAGAGGGCACTGTGTTGTGTCTAAACTTCGTGTCTCTGCTCTGATCTGCCAAAGTATGTGGGGCGGGATTAAAAGTACGTTTTCCCGTCAGCGAGTATAGACGCATTGAATGCGAATACGAATGGCTCTCTCAACAAGTGGGAGGAGTGGATCTCCCGCTGTGTATTTAGCCGGGTAGCCGTGCCATGAGACCACGCCTTCTGTAGAAGTCGTAATGATGAGACACAGCAGGGTGTGACCTCACGGCAAACTGGAATCTACGATTGTGTTCCAAGAACAGACGGACCAAGTGCCGAAGCACATTGGAGGAGTTTACACAGCCTGTCTGGAGCGGTGATGTAACGAGTTTACTTTTATCAATGCGGTTGATTGGGTTTTTTTTGTAAGTGTTCATTTGGCGGATTTTATTTAATAAACATTTGTTAATGGAATTACGCTATGTGGAGCTGTTTGTTCTCTTTTCTGTGATCTGAGAACCTTATTACATGGGATGAGCGAGAGCGGAGTATCAGAGGATTGTCAGCAGTACATGCTCTCTTAACATTGAAGGGCTTTCCGCAAGTTTGTGTCCGGTAAGTGAGCACTGCATAGGGAGTGGATCACTGGTGGTGTTTTAACGAACTTGGTGGCTGGCAATAACTATTGTGGACTTTTATCTTATCTCCTGACTCACGCGGACTCCTCACCCACTTCTTTAACAGCTGGTTTATTGATTCTGTTGAAAGCGCTGAATGTTTAATATCATTTCGTTATGAGCTAAAGTGTTTATGTCTTTCTTTATGTTGATACCTTTAGCACAGCTGCATTCATATATAAGTTTTCAAAACCCAAGTCATCCATTAGCGCTGATTGGTGTATCATTTTGACAGCGGGTTTTCTTTCTAAATACACCAGGGGTTGTAGTCTTACCGGATCCCCCAGGCGATTTTTCACCCCTAGAGACATTGGAGTGGGGCATGGATGGGTTCAACAAGTCCTTGGCAGCAGTATATCTCTTCACCAGGTTCACCAGTTGGTTTACAGTCTTAGGGTCCCCATGGCTGACCCACTTCCTCAAAGTGGCAGGGAGCGCACGTAAATAACGGTCCATGCCCAAACGCTCCACAATCTTAGAGCCCGGCAAAGTCTCTGGCTGCAGCCACTTCTTGGTGAGGTGTATTAAATCAAACATTTGGGAGCGGGTGGCTTGTCAGTACTGTATGACCACCGATGCACCTGTTGAGCCCGGACTGCAATGGTGACACCCATGTGTGCAAGCATCTCAGCTTTCATTGTCCCATAATCCTGGGCTGCATCTGGTTCCAGGTCATAATAGGCCTTTTGGGGCTTTACTAACAGAAAGGGCACTTGCAGTCCTGCCCATTGCTCTTTTTGCCATCCTTCTCGAACAGCGACTCTTTCAAAAGTTGCTAGTTATGCTTCCACATCATCTGCAAGTGTCATCTTCTGCAGGAAAAAGCTGGCATACACCATTTTCTGTTCCACCAGCAAAGGACTTGCGGACCCCTTCTTTAACTCCACCAAGGCCTCCGTAAACTGGTGATTCTTTTCCTGCTGGGAGCTGGGCTGCAATGGCCTGGCGATTCACCTTCAGCTGCTGGCAATTTGCCTACCGCTGGGCTGCCCTGGCCTCTGTGACTTGGCAATTAGTTTCTTGCTGGGCTGCAATTGGGTTGCAGTGGTCTGCATCAGGGCTTTTAACACATCCTCCATCTTTCCACTTGTTTAGGATTGCTCACCGAAAATCCACCATCTGTGGGGGTTAGCTCAATGGGGATCACCTTCCCTGGGAAAAAGGTAGTCCAAACGGCAGGTTTTCTTAAAAGCTGACTTGTAGCCAGTTTTATTTTAATAGGTTGCATGAAAATCAAGCAAACAAAACAGAAAATAAATCCTTGCCATTCCGGCTCTTACTAAACATTTCCAGTTTTCCGAACTGAGCGGTGAAGGGCTTCAACCAGTCACCCACAAAACAAAGACAATGCAAACCATTTTGTTTCAGTCCTAAAGCAAACTTCATTTCATCAGCTCTCTCAGGCGTGATAGCTCCTGAGTCCCAGGCCAGAGCAAATCTTTGCTCTACTTCCTGCTTATTTATACCACCTGCTGGTGGACACAAGTGTACCACAAAATCTGGTCTGGAAACCAACCCTTCTAAGGCGGCTGGTAACACCTGGACCGGATATTGTCTTAGTTCACTCAAAATGAATGCATGTGAGGTGAAACATAACATCCATCGATCACCTCACCTGTCATAATGCCACAATATATATACATTAATATTGTTAAAGTTGTTAATATTTTTTTTTAAACTTAATTTTGCATAAAACATTTAACAGTGTCATTTAATGAGATCATTTATGAGGGCATGTTTAGGGGTGGAGTTAGGGGCATGGCAGGGTAGGGATTGGGTGGGGCAACTGGTGGCGAGTAACTCTTAAGACCTGGCTAGTGGATCAGGCCTTGAAATTTTGAGCCCTGATTTATGACACCTTTGCAGTAATGTAGGAGTTCTGGAGCAATCTTGGTCATCTGAGCATGATATAAAAAATTCCAGCAGCTTCATATTGCTTAATAGATTTTCTGCTAATAATCCTGCAAGTGGATCGTTTTCTCGTAACTGCTGTAACGTTGGTGGGTGGTGGAGGAGAGACGGGGTGGGGGGGGCACAAACATAAACAGATATGAGATATCAAACAGAACTATTGTTGTTTGTACTTGAACTAAACATTTATTTTAAATCACCTATTTCAGGCAACTGAACCAAAAAAATTTGACGGAGTAAGTAATAGCACCACACAACAAAACCTGACCTCAGACTAAAACTGTGTAATGGGTCAGGCAATAACGGGTACATTAGACAGAGATCATGAAAATTTAACATGTTAGGTTGACATTTCTCAACCTACAGCTGTTAATAGACGGTTTCACAATCTGAATGTGTGGTTGACCCACTGCTGGTTGAAGGCTTTGGGGACTGGATTTCTTGCAGTGGGAATGTACTGACAGGAAAACCAGGTGATTGATACACCTTTGGAGTTACAGGGGTGCCAATTGTGGAGGTAATTGGGGACGGAGTTGGGTATGGGATTGGGGGATGCGATGGGGGATGCAATGTATTGATGACATTCCCAAAATCAGAGTATGGGTGGGAGCGAGGGGGATAGTAAGGGTGGGTTCTGGGTGGTGGAGGGGTTGGATGGGGATAATAGGGACCAGATGGTGGTGGTGGACCAAAGCTAGGCGATAAGGTGGTTGCTGGCCCAACATGCATATTGGAGTATATGAGTGCCAACACTGTCTTTATTATTATGTTTCCTCTCTGGGCGTATAATTTTGAACATGCCTACCACAAGCATACCAAAAACATGGTCTTCGGACTCATGACTATCTAATTTTTGATGAAGTTTTTCAACAACATCAATTTAGCGATCAATGCTTTCCCCACCCCTCCCTCCTGCAGGTCTGCTTGTGTGACGCATGGAAACCTGACTGGGCCCAGCTGGCTCCACTGTGATAGCAGACTGCCCAGACAGGTTGCAATCAATTGCTTGTGATTCTTCTATGACAGAGTGACCTCTGACTTTTGGCCAGTTAACTCTTGTGATCCCTCCTGCCCTTCATCTCCGCTGTCTTTCCAACTGGCTTGTGTTCTGCGATAAAAATACTGTTTAGACACACCATTCTTTAAATAACTTTATAGTAGCACTTTACAAACATGACAGATGTTATATCGCTCTCACATATCCATGTAAGGTTTCAAAAAATCCAAGTCTCCAGCATGGACATATGGTATCACCCTCTTGGCTGCCGATCCACTCCTCGCCTCCCTTAGTCTTCTTAGGTGGTGTTTGAAACAGTCCCTTAAACCTTTCCATCGTGTTTGCAATAGTTGCACTGCAAAACATAATAAAAGGAAACATAACCAAAAATGTATTTTGTCTTTTAGGTACCTGGCAACCGGTCATTCCCTAGTGAGTCTATATTATGAGTTCATGGTGGGCAAGGCCACAGTCAGCTACATCATCCGAGACACCAGCCAAATCTTATGGGATGTGCTTAACAACATTATTATGGAGAGGCCTACACAAGAGGATTGGCAGAATATAGCAAGATTGTTTTGGGAGCTGTGCAATTTCCCTAATTGCTTTGAAGCTATAGATGGAAAGCACGTGCATGTCTTTAAGCCAGTTGGTAGCGGCAGTACGTTCTCTAATTATAAAAAAAAACTGCTATTTTGTACTGCTAGCAGTGGCCGATGCAAACTACTGCTCCACCTATACAGATATAGGATCATATGGGAGCAGTTTGGATTCAAGTATTTTTTCAAATTCATCATTTGGTCAAAGGCTACAAAGGAATTGGCTAGATCTTCCTGATAACTGTCCCTTTCCTGGCACAACTGAACCCCTGTTACCCTATGTGTTCATTGCAGGTGAGGCGTTTGTGTTGGGGGTACACCTAACGAGGCCTTACTCCAACCGGAATCTGAGTTGCCCTAAGAAAATTTTAAACTATCGTCTGACAAGGGCAAGAATGGTGGTTCAGTGCAGTTTCGGAATTCTTGCCAATAAATTTTGCTGCACACCCCTATTGCGTTAAACCTTTAAAACGTAATAACTGCTGTCAAAGCAGCATGCATGCTCCACAATGTCAGACAACGTGATGGGTACAATTTTGAGGATTCCCTTATGCATGAAATGGAAAGTGCGCGCTTGACTGCTACTAGGGGATCCAGCGATGGTACCACTGTTCGCAATCAATTTGCTTCATTTTTCCTTTCACCGGCTGGTGAACTAGAATAGCAAATGGAGGCTATTTCGTAATACATCGTTCATTAATAATGACTAAAATATATCTTTTTCTGCTGGGGCCTTTTCAGTTTTGTTGTATAAAGCCTGTACAGGTATTGAGTTTATAACGTTTAATCCTATACTATACTGTTGTTAATCTTTGGAATACTAAATGTTTTGGTATCATTAAAATAAAATGTTATACCAACAATCAGATTAATTGCTTTTGTGATATTGCTAATTCATTGTATCCATATTTTAACAAAAGTATGTTATTTATCAACATAAAGCTGAGATGATTCCTTTTCTGCAATAGGACTAGACATTAGTGATAGCCTGCACTCATGACCTGCACTGATAGCATGCACTCATGACCTGCTCTAATGACCTGCATAGATAGGATGCACAGATAGCATGCACTGAAGAGACTGCGCAGTTGGGGATACATAGTGCAAGTGAAGACCAAAATGAAAAAAATGCTAAACTTACATTTTTCTGTACTTTCATTGGCTGACTAATATCCCAGTTGTCAACACAGATTTGGCATATCTCCAGCCGTACACTGTCCCTCTTTGCTTGGTCCTTATAATTTGAATCTGTGGTGTCATGAAGGGTTGCACGCTGCCTCACAAGCCTTATGAGAACCTTATTATCAATAACGTCTCCGCAGGCTCTGGAAGACATGATCTGCAAAAGTCTCCTCAGCTAACATGCACGTCGGCCAGAATATGCAGAGATAACAGCATACAGGAAGTGCTCTGTGGGAGGGGCTACATTGTGGGGAATGCCTGGGTAATCTTTTCTTCCTGTAAAGTCGGATCCCAGTCACTTCAATATAGATGAGGATCCGACTTGGAGACGACTTCCATTAAACTCTATGGGCACAAGTCAGATAGAAGTCACCTTGAAGTAGTACAGGAACCTTTTCTAAAGTCGAAGTGACTTCAGTAGTGTTTATTAAGAAGGCTCTCATTCACTTAAATTGAATTTCTAATGTCAGCGACTTGGGGTGACTTGAGGTCTGACAAGTCTGATTCCAAGTCGCTGTAGTGTGAACCGAGACTTAAGGCTGTTGTTCATTGTAATATTTACAAATACTCTATTGGATTTTGTCATCTGTTGCAAGTATCTCGTGGCCTTTGTTCTGTGCTGGGACTCAATAAAATGCATCTCTCTGGATGAACCGAGTTGCTGTGGGAATAATTCACTGTAGGATAGAGGAGTTTTGCATTCCATACTGGCTAGCGCACTCTTGCCTTAACAACAATAATTATAATAATAAGCACTCCTCCTCCTATATGACAACATTACATACTTCAAGATACAACCCAATTAAAACCCAGATGTTACCAATATATTGTTAGGAAGGGACACCCATATCTCAGATGGGCCCAACCCATAATTCTCTACAATTTTAAACCAGTACCGCCTTCAAAGACCCAATAGACCCTACGCCAGCTGCTATGACAATAAAAAAAAAGGACCAAGAAAATCGAATGGCAAACTAAAACATAAGTACCGAGAACCCACTATATATACACCAGAACCTTGAAAATGGCAAGAAGCTCCCACAAACCAAACACAAGCAAAGGAGGGAGGGTGGGAGAAACCTGTCTGACACCGGCACATGCTCCGACTGAGCTCAGACAAGATTCCCCCTCCTCTCTACCCACTATAGGCCCCTTCATATGCCCTGAACCAGTGGCGGCTGGTGAAGTTTTTGGATGGGGGGGCGCCAGGCCCCGCCCTTCCTTTTGACCCCTCCTACTTCCAATAAGTCCCACCCCTTATAGAATCCACCCACTCCGTCCCCTGTATTCCACATATTGTGTCAGGAGTACACAGCTCAGTATCACAGGACACAGTATACAGCTCAGCATCACAGGACACAGTATACAGCTCAGCATCACAGGACACAGTATACAGCTCAGCATCACAGGACACATTATACAGCTCAGCATCACAGGACACAGTATACAGCTCAGCATCACAGGACACATTATACAGTTCAGCATCACAGGGCACAGTATACAGATCAGCATCACAGGACACAGTATACAGCTCAGCATCACAGGACACAGTATACAGCCCCAGCATCACAGGACACAGTGTACAGCTTAGCATCACAGGACACAGTATACAGCTCAGCATCACAGGACACAGTATACAGCTCAGAATCACAGGACACAGTATACAGCTCAGCATCACAGGACACAGTATACAGCCCCAGCATCACAGGGCATAGTATACAGCTCAGCATCACAGGACACAGTATACAGCCCCAGCATCACAGGGCACAGTATACAGCTCAGCATCACAGGACACAGTATACAGCTCAGCATCACAGGACACAGTATACAGCTCAGCATCACAGGGCACAGTATACAGATCAGCATCACAGAACACAGTATACAGCTCAGCATCACAGGACACAGTATACAGCCCCATCATCACAGGACACAGTATACAGCTCAGCATCACAGGGCACAGTATACAGATCAGCATCACAGGACACAGTATACAGCTCAGCATCACAGGAGGGGGTAAATTGCAGCCAGTATCACAGGTGGGGTCACTTATGCAGCCAACAACACAGCTGGGGGCAGTTATGCAGCCAATAACACAGGTGGGGGCCGTTATACAGCCAATAACACAGGTGGGGCCGTTTGCAGCCAATAACACAGGTGGGGGCAGTTTGCAGCCAATAACACAGTGGGGGCAGTTATGCAGCCAGTGACACAGGTGGGGGCAGTTTGCAGCCAGTGACACAGGGGGGGCAGTTTGCAGCCAGTGACACATGTGGGGGCAGTTTCCAGCCAGTGACACAGGTGGGGGCAGTTTGCAGCCAGTGACACAGGTGGGGCAGTTTGCAGCCAGTGACACAGGTGGGGCAGTTTGCAGGCAGTAACACGGGTGGGGTACACTGCAGAGATCCCCCCCCCGCACTTACCCCACCCAGCAGGCAGGATTCTTGTTGCAGAGATTCGGCATATGGAGAGCGCGCTGTGTCTGCAGAGTTCGGCACACGGAGAACGGCTGTCCCCCCTCGTCGGTCCCCAGCAGTCATGGTCTCTGTGGGAGCGGAAGTCACTTCCGCTGCCACAGTGACTCGGCCCCGCATCCAATCACAGTGAGCGGAGGCTCAGGGCAGCCAATCAAGCTATGCAGTGTGCGCCTGTTCAGCGCACACTCATAGCTTTTAATGGCCGACCAATAGGCTCACTACTTGGCTGTCATGTGACAGCCAAGGAGCCAAAAAAAAAAAGAAAGTCAATGCACCTGGGGGTGGGGCTGCCTTTTTTTTTTCTTCTTTTCTAGCCGGAGGGGAGGCGGCGCCCTAGTGTCCCTCACACACCAGCCGCCACTGCCCTGAACCCTCCAATCCAGCAAGCAAAATACATCTTTCAAAAATAACCCCACTAATACTCCACCTGGTCTGCATGTCCCAGGCATGCTGGCCCTCCTCCTAGTTTCACTTAAATCTAGGTCATATACTTATGTTTCCATTGCATATCATAAAACATAAGTCTGGTAGGAACTAAAGTCATTGGGTGATGCCCACAAAATCTCAATATCAATATTGCCCAGTGAGCTTCACACAAATGGAGACTGGAGCACATGAATTAGGGGACATTTTGGTTAAACTAAATGGAATTAATTAGAAACATTACAAAATGAGGTTGCATATTAAAATATAAAACACATATATTTACAATGAATTGGAATGTTATAGCTTTTTACTATAATTTATTTAACTGTAAAGCTTTGATTATCTACTGTGAGACATTTGAAGGCACCATTAAAAAGGGACAAAATAAAGAGGAAGGCAGAACAAAGCAGAGGGGAGGCCGAACCTTGACACTAAAGAAATGACTCTGACAAGTGACTATGACACCTGACAAATGGTTCTGACTGTTCGATGAATTATTAATAAGATGAGCCATGGTTTGTCGGATACCTGACTAAAGTTTGAAAGAAGACAAGAATTTCTTTATGTGGAGCACAGAGTAAATGGAGGCATGCCATACAATGTAAGATATGTAAAATATCTTTGCTCTGTGGTATAGTGTCCGCTGGCACAGATACTGTAAGTATTATACCTAACTTAAATAAATAATATAAAAAATATATGTAGCGCCATAACAAGATTAAGCAACATTGAGCAGTGAGTGAACAAAAACAAATCCAGAATATTGATAATAAAGTTCTCTCTGCTGTGTATAAGGAGAATTTCATTTCATAGTGGTAAATGAATCATTCATGAAATTCCTGTGCAGGCAAAGGGTGTAGGCTAATACATCCTGAAGTAAAAAAAGGTGATCCAACAAAGTGCTCCAAAGTCAATTAACAGTGAAAAAGTGGTTGAATTAATATATCCTTATGTGAAATAAAGGTGCTCCAACAAAGTGCTCCAAGGTCAGTCAGCACACCCCAGTGAGGTGAACACTCACCGGAACCGATGGCTGCCATTACAGCAGCAAACTCCCAGTCCAGTGACACTCCTTGTATGGATAGAGCTCCTTGATGTTTCTTAGGAGAATGCGTGATAGTAGACTGCAAGGATTTTTTTTGTCTGCTATGGCACCTTCTCCTAAGAAACATCTAAAAGCCATATCCATTTGAGGAGTGTCGCTGGACAGCTTCATCTAAATGGGATGGCAGATTTACACTCTATGCGAGTTTGCTGCTGTAGCGGCAGCCATCGGTTCCGGTGAGTGTTCCCTCCACTGGGGTGTGCCGACTGAACTTGGAGCACCTTTCTTTTACATAAGGATATAATGATTCAACCTCTTGTTTACTGTTAAATGACTTTGGAGCACTTTGTTGGATCACCTTTTTAACTTCAGGATGTATTAGCCTATACCCTTTAATTGCACAGGACGTTCTTGAATGATTCATTTACCACCATGGAATTTTATGTATGAGTTCTCTTTATACACAGCAGAGAGAACTTTATTATCGATATTTTGAATATGTTTTTGTTCACTCACTGCTCATGTGGCTTAATCGTGGTCTGGCGCTACACATATATATCATACAATGTACACCATAGCATAAGATGTCTCCACAATAGCACAACAATGTGCATGGTTCCACATAATGCTTGTTTGACACAGCTGGTACAGGTCATGGTATTGCAAGCTTTAGGCTCTAGTGTGATTTCACCCTCTGAAATTTTTTTGATGCCTCTTCGTGGAGTCAAGATGTCTCCTAGGAAGATTACTTTTTATATCTTCTCATAATCACCATTTGTGTCAGTAGGATGATTTACAAACATGTAGACAAACATAGCATGTGCTGTAACATTAGGCCAAGGGTCAAATTTGTATGTAGCATGCATGGCACGTGTACAAGATGCATATTTCAGCCTGAAATGCATATAAAATACAAATGTACCTCTTATTCCTTGCCAAATAATTGCTTAATAGTACAATATCCCTTTGGCAACCACTGTCATAAACACAGTGACATTATGGAGATGGGGACATTCACAGACAAGCTTAATGTCAAGCTAGTTACATGTCCCACCAACTGTGATAAATATATTTTGCAGTCTTTCAAACATGACTTAGTACAGTTCTCCTGCCAAAGAATCATTTCTCTGCACCCTCCTACATCCCCCTATCCATTGTCCATTGTTTAATACTGGTGCAGTGTGATGGCAGCCTAAAGAAGAAAAGCTCCTTTGATTTAAAACTTGCATGCTGTTAGACACAATATTTGATTATTCCGCTTTATGTATCCAGGGAGCAATCCATGTTTATAGAACAAAGCCCTAGGAAACATACCACTAATTGGTGATGTTAAAACAGCTGCCTCTGTTTTTAAGGGAAGAGCAGATTAACACTTTCAAGGCTGCCATTATATAACCACGTCATTCATTCATGTTCATTGAGAACAGAAAATATTGTTAAACACACATAATTATAAGGTGTATGTCATGGTAAATGGGGTGGCACAGGTAGTTAGCAGCACTGGGTCTATAATCTTGAGGGCATCTCGTTCTCCTTATTCCCTTTCAGTGTTGCCAACCTCCCGCAGCATTTTTTTACTGGCAAATCATTGAAAATCTTACTGGCAGAGCACATTTTTTACTGGCAACCTGAAAAGAACTGAACTCCTATTAAAAACTAAGACAATTGATATTTAAACACAACATGGAAACACTGACAATACCCATATCAAGTAGTTTGCCCAGTTTACACTTAAAAAGTCAGCACAGCATGACAAATTACCAGACCCTGATATTTATAGACAGTTCTAAAAATCACTGATTTTTACAAACTGTCAGTAAATTTACTGGCGGTTGGCAACACTGTTCCCTTTTACCACCAATGGATAAAAAAAAAAAATCAAATGCCTACTGGCTAAAAAGGGTTTTCAATTGTTCAAATGTGGTAGGATTTTATATATTGTGTAATCTGTGCAGCATTTGTGTATATGGATGAACTTATCAGTGATATGTTTTAGGCCCTAAGTTAAATTTTGCATCAGAGACCAATAAAATGCAAAGCTACCAGATAATTGGTATGTGAACTATATGGATACGCAGAAGGCAATGTTATTGATGTGCAGTTGATGGTGGGAATCTAGAGAAGACTTCTAAGTATATCTTATCTCTGGTTTTGGGGGAGGTAGTTGTAAAACTTTAAATAACACCCACCTCTGTAACTACCATTTGCTTCAGTAAGCTCCTGTAACATTTTGCTCTCAAGAGCTTGCTACTGATTGGACAATAAACTGATGTCTGAGTGCTGATCTGCAAAATGTACATTGATTGACGTAGTCAGCCCCATACAGCATAGCTACCAACTGTCCCTGATTTTGAGGGCCTGTCCCTGATTTGGCACAAAGTCCCTCTGACCCTCTTTCCTCCTCATTTGTCCCTCATTTTGATCTGATCTATATAGTTGTATATAAAATAAACTATTTATCTTTCAAAAAGTGTTTCCCAGTGCTAAACCTTTTATCCAATTTCTAAATTGCTGCATTTGTAAATTTCAAAAGCCAGTATAAAGGAATAGTAGTGGTAAAATAAAAACATTTGTGGGTTTAGCTATTCTTTTTTGGTATAATTCTCATTTAACCACTTAAGGACCAGAAGGATTTCCCCCTTAATGACCAGGCCATTTTTTGCGATGTCGCTTTAACTGACAATTGCGCAGTCGTGCGATGTTGTACCCAAACAAAATTTATGTCTTTTTCCCCCACAAATAGAGCTTTCTTTTGGTGGTATTTGATCACCTCTGCGGTTTTTATTTTTTTGCGATATAAACAAAAAAAGAGTGACAATTTTGAAAAAAAACAACAACATTTTTTACTTTTTGCTATAACAAATACCTAAAAAAAATATGAATTTATTCATCATAGAAACATAGAAAAGTGACATAGAAAAGTGACGGCAGAAAAAGACTGAGTAGTCCATCGAGTCTGCCCCTTTTTATTTTTTATTTTTTTTACATTAACCTTGTTGTCTGACTATAGATTTATGTTTATCCCAAACATGTTTGAAGCCATTTACTGTTGACTGTCTCACAACCTCTGTTGGTAGTTTATTCCAATCATCAACCACCCTTTCAGTAAAATAATACTTTCTAAGATTAGTTTTGAACTTCCCCCCAGTTAGTTTGAGGTCATGTCCCCGTGTTCTTGATTTTGGTTTCATATTGAAAAGACTGCCCTCCTGAACCTTATTCACCCCCTTGAGGTATTTAAAGGTTTCAATCATGTCTCCCCTCTCCCTTCTTTCCTCCAGACTGTACATATTAAGTTCCTGAAGTCGCTCTTGATATGTTTTATCCCCCAGACCTTTCACCATTTTTGTTACCCGTCTCTGAACTCGTTCTATTTTATCAATATCTTTTTGTAAGTGAGGTCTCCAGAACTGGACACAGTATTCTAAGTGAGGTCTCACTAAAGTCTATATAGAGGAATCAGAACCTCCTTCCTCCTGCTGGTGATCCCTCTACTGATACATCCCAGAATTATATTTGCTTTTCCCACTGCCTGGTTACACTGTTTGCTCATTTTGCAATCATCTGAAATAAGCACCCCCAAATCTTTTTATTCTGTAGTGCTGGCTAACACTGTGCCCCCAATGCTGTACTCTCTAAGCGGATTCTTTTTCCCTAGATGCATTATTTTACATTTAGAAATATTGAACTGCAGTCTCCACTGCTTTGACCAATCTTCCAGCAATGCCAAATCATGTTCCATGTTACAGACCCCTCCAGAGATATCAACCCTATTAGGGTTGATATCCCTAGTTTAGGCCGATACTACTATTTTTGGTAAAAAAAACCCCAATAAGCATATATTGATTCGTTTGCGCAAATGTTATCGCTTTATGGGATTTTTATGATTTTTTTTTTTTGACTAGTAATGGCAGCAATCAGTGATTTTTGAATGTATGTAAAGGGGGGTCCCGCGCTATAGTGGAATAGAGTATTCAGTTAGGGGAAGCCGCCCTCCTACTTTCCCAGAAGGAAAAACAGGTAAACAGGTGTAAATATTATGTCAGGAAGATGGCGTTAACCCTCTGGGTGCTAGTCCTATTACAGGCTGCACCTAAATATATGACCCTTGTATCTTAAAACCATAAATACTGTGCACAAAAAATAAAAAATGCGTATTACAATATTGATGTGTTGATTATAATCAATATAAAATCTCATATAGGTACATCAGAAATGTGCAAAAATGTGCAAAAACTATAAATAACACCGTCTTAATTAAGCATTAAAAAGTTAAAAAATTATTTTCTGATAAAGAACTTAGTGTATAGTGTCCATTAATCAGCAAAAAAGATTTATATAATAGTCTCTTTAAAATCCAGATGCAATAGAAGGTGTTCTATTGCACCTTCTATTGCATCTGGATTTTAAAGAGACTATTATATAAATCTTTTTTGCTGATTAATGGACACTATACACTAAGTTCTTTATCAGAAAATAATTTTTTTACTTTTTAATACTTAATTAAGACGGTGTTATTTATAGTTTTTGCACATTTTTGCACATTTCTGATGTACCTATATGAGATTTTATATTGATTATAATCAACACATCAATATTGTAATACGCATTTT
Organism: Glandirana rugosa; assembly: GCA_018402905.1. Lineage (NCBI taxonomy): Eukaryota > Metazoa > Chordata > Amphibia > Anura > Ranidae > Glandirana > Glandirana rugosa. The sequence goes on along the minus strand of BLSH010276280.1, from coordinate 261,942 downwards.
TTATTTTTTGTGCACAGTATTTATGGTTTTAAGATACAAGGGTCATATATTTAGATGCAGCCTATAATAGGACTAGCACCCAGAGGGTTAGCGCCATCTTCCTGACATAATATTTACAAATCAGTGATTTTTAGCTGGACTGCGACATTGTAGTGGACAGATCGGACAACTCACTGACATTTTTGACACTTTTTTGGGAACCAGTGACATTATTACAGTAATCAGTGCTATAAATATGCACTGTTATTGTACTAATGACACTGGCAGGGAAGAGGTTAACATTAGGGGTGATCAAGGGGTTAAATGTGTTCCCTGGGAGGTGTTTCTAACCGTATGGGGGACTGTGTGACTGGGGAAACACACAGATCCATCTTCCTGCATAGCAGAAAGACAGGATCTGTGTGATCTCCCCTGGCAGAACAGATATCGGCCTTGTTTACGATTGTGGGTGGCCGGCGGACATCGAGTCCACCCCACCCGCTGATTGGCTCCCCCCGCTGGCCAGTGGGTGCACGCTTGCCAACAAAGGCTTTTTCCCGCGCCGACGTACAATGACTGCGATTCGCGGAAACGAGCCACAGACGACGGTGGCTGGTCCTTAAGCGGTTAAGGAGACCCAGGGGATGTCCAATGCTTACAGACTTTGTCCTATAGGTGTCCCTAATTCCCATCTCAAAAATTTGGGAGGTATGCATAGAGATCTATAGAGACCACTAGCAGCCTATAGTCTACAGTAATGTTTCTCAACTCCGGTCCTCAAGTACCCCCAACAGGTCATGTTTGAGAAGACGTTGAGAAACACTGGTCTACAGAGCTCCTGAAGGAAAATCAGCACGCTAGATATCTGTGGATGATCACAGCAAAGGTAAAAATAACTTACACTTGCCTGTCCTAGATCCCAATGCTGTGTTAAGTAACACTATACAGAAGAATAGGAAGACTCTTGTTCTGCAATTGGTTTCATGTTATACAGTATATACAGAATAGCAAGTGCTTGGCTTAGTATCTGTAATGGGGAGCTGAACTCTGGACAAATTTGAAAAGTCAAGTGGCCACAAGAGCCGAGTGGTGTAAGAGTACCTGGATCGTCTCTTGTGCAGCTGATGATCTCCCAGAGTAAACCAGCAGGTGTAGTCAGCTCAGCAGAAAAGAAGCAGGAAGCTGGTAGATGCAGAGCTGTGAAGACATGGATGGGTGGTCAGACAAGCCGGTTTGGTAACAGATGGTCAAGACACAAGATCAGACATAAACGTCAGGCAGAGAATCGTCAGGATACAGGCAACCATTTGGCAACAGGATATCAGTCAATATAGATGCGTGGTTACAAGGCAAACATGAAGAGTAAGTTAATTAACCACTTCAGATCTGCGCTATTGCCGAAGTACGGCTCCAGCGCGGATCTGAAATGCCGGGACGACGTCCATGGACGTCGTCCCCTGTGCACGCTCCTCGCGCGCCCCCTGGCGGCAGCGGCGGCACGCGCGCCGCACGCTGCGCGAGCGTGCCCGTGGCTCGGGCGGACTCGATGTCCGCCCGGACCCGCCGATCTCTTTCAGGAGCCTCAGAACGGGGAACCGCCGTTGTAAACACGGCGGTTCTCCATTCTGTGACAGGGGACATAGCAGATCTACTGATCCCTGTCACTGGGATCAGTTAGATCTGTTATGTCCCGACCAACCCCGCCCCCCCACAGTTAGAACACACCCAGGGAACATATTTAACCCCTTCACTGCCCCCTGCTGGTTAACCCCTTCAATGCCAATGACATTTACACAGTAATCAGTGGATATTTAAATTTCTGATCGCTGCATAAATGTCATTCGTCCCAAAAATGTGTAAAAAATGTCCGACATGTCTGCTGCAATATCGCAGTCCCGATAAAAATCGCAGATCGCCGCCATTAGTAGTAAAAAAAAAAAAATAATAAAAACGCCATAAATCAATTCCCAGTTTGTAGACGCGATAACTTTTGCGCAAACCAATCAATATACGCCAATTGCGATTTTTTTTTTTTTTTACCAAAAATATGTAGAAGAATATATATCGGCCAAAACTGATGAATATTTTTTTTTATGGATTTGTACTTTAGCAAAAAGTAAAAAATATTGTTCTTTTTTGCAAAATTGTCCCTCATTTTTTGTTTATAGCGGCGATCAGAAATAACGCAGCGGTGATCAAATACCACCAAAAGAAAGCTCTATTTGTGGGAAAAAAAGGACGCAAATTTTATTTGGGTACAACGTCGCTCGACCGCGCAATTGTCATTCAAAATGCGACAGCGCTGAAAGCCAAAAATTGGTCTGGGCAGGAGGGGGGTTTAAGTGCCCAGTAAGGAAGGGGTTAAACAATAGGTGTCAGTGCCCACCCAGACAGTTTGACTGTGGACAACCCCCCCCCCCCCATCATTACATCAGGGGAAACTCCTTATTATGCCTAATGCATCGTGACTGCAACAAGTAAAATGCCCTCATCTGTTGCCTAATGCAGCTTAAGGGTGGCAAAAACATATCTCCACTGCACATTTTTACCTGCACATCTAAATGAAGCCTTAGTGACACTTTAAATAAAATACAGAAAAGGATGAAATAAGTATTCCAGTGCTGCTGATCCTCTGCTGCCTCTTTGCAGCCACTTCCTGCCTACATGTGTGTCCACCACAGTGACTATTCATTGGTCTGGTGGGTTTCCGGTCACCATGAAATACTGGAGCCCAGCTGGACATAAAGAGTGGTAAATGTTGATGGTACTCAGGGCTTTATCAGGGGACATAGAAAGACTTTTAAAGCATATCCAACTGCCTCATCTCCCCTCCTCCACCTCACAGCGTAGAGCTGCACGATTCTGGCTAAAATGAGAATCACGATTTTGTTGCTCAGGATAAAGATCACGATTCTCTCACAATTCTCCCGGCGTAACATCATCTTTCACATTATACAAAAAAATGGGCTAACTTGACTGTTTAGATTTTTTTTAAATCATTAAAGCGTATTTTTTTTTTAAAAAATTGCATTTGAAAGACCGCTGCACCAATACTGTGTGACATAAATTATTGCAAAAACCGCCATTTTATTCTCTAGGGTCTCTGCTAAAAATAATATATAATGTTTGGGGGTTCTAAGTAATTTTCTAGCAAAAAAATACAGAATTTTACTTGTAAGCAACAAATGTCAGAAAAGGTTTAGTCCTGAAGTGGTTCAATTTCCCTCATCTACAGAACTGAGTATAGTCCTTTGATCTAAAAGAACCAAGAGATACAGTGTATCTTTTGTGTTTACACTTATCAGCATGTTGTAAGAACTTGGCAGACTGGCCGGACTTTTTTTCTTTTCTTTAAAGTGGTAGTCAAGGAAAAAAAAAAAAAAACCTGCATCGCATACTAGCTCATTATGAAATGCTTATCTTAGATCGACGCTGTAGCAGCGGTCCCCGAGCACCACTGTGACCGGCGACATGCTGAGTCCGTCTTCTTCCGGGAATCCCGGGCGATGACCAATAACAGCGCGTACTCCAGCGCTGTGATTGGCAGGAGCATCGCTGACGTCACTCCCGCGCATGCACACGGGAGCCGTCATTTACAGCACACTTAGTGAAGAAACGGCCCAGTCAGACCGTTTCTTCACTGCGCATGTGCCGATGACGTCAGCACATGCATTTACACTGTATATCTCCTTACACTGTATATCTCCTAAACTGTGCAGGTTTAGGAGATATGCAGGGTACCTACAGGTAAGTCTTATTATAGGCTTACCTGTAGGTTAAAGTGATTGTCATAACTTGACAACCACTTTAACAGCTGTCAGCTTAGGCAGAGAACGGCTCGGAGATAAGACAGTGAGGGGAGAGAAGTATCGGCTGCCGCTCGCCAGGACGCGATTTCTGGTCGCCATGGGTTTTGTCGAGGCCTGAAGACAAGTTTACCAGGTTCCTCTTGCTAGGGACGCCCTGATGTGTTTTGCTGGGGGCCCTGGATGAGGAGATAGCAACACCTTAAGAATGATTGGCAATAATTAGATTACTATAGATTGCTCACAAGCAGATAGCTCGACTCTGGATTACAGATAAAATACCAACTGAGCAAATGTGGATAGAACAGGTCAATCATTTATTGATCAGAGAAAAATTAACATATCTACACAGACAGGTTCCAAATACATTTTATAAAATATGGCAACCATGGCTGGAGATCCCAGGCCTGACTCCTCATCGATTGATCAAAGACAGGATTCTACAAGGTGTGTCATGAACTAGCTAAGGATTGAATGCATATATTTGATTTACAAATATTGTGATCACATTGTTGCATAAGCAGAAAAAAGGCTTTGGAGGAGAGCCTCTCTCTCTTTCTCTTTACTACCCCTCCCTTCCCCCTCTCTTTCCCCCATCTTTCCATAGAAACATAGAAAAGTGACGGCAGAAAAAGACTGAGTAGTCCATCGATTCTGCCCCTTTTTATTTATTTATTTTTTTTACATTAACCTTGTTGCCTGACTATAGATTTATGTTTATCCCAAGCATGTTTGAAGCCATTTACTGTTGACTGTCTCACAACCTCTGTTGGTAGTTTATTCCAATCATCAACCACCCTTTCAGTAAAATAATACTTTCTAAGATTAGTTTTGAACTTCCCTCCAGTTAGTTTGAGGTCATGTCCCCGTGTTCTTGATTTTGGTTTCATATTGAAAAGACTGCCCTCCTGAACCTTATTCACCCCCTTGATGTATTTAAAGGTTTCAATCATGTCTCCCCTCTCCCTTCTTTCCTCCAGACTGTACATATTAAGTTCCTGAAGTCGCTCTTGATATGTTTTATCCCCCAGACCTTTCCCACTTTTTCTTAAGCTGAATGCTAAAAAGTTGCAGTATTCTCAGAATTTTTTGTTTACATATGACATAGTGCCTGCAAAAATGGCAGCCGAAATTTAGATTCACTAATCACTTGATATAATAACTTGGAACCCTAAAAGGCATATTGTCTATTCCTGTTATGTGCTCCTTGACAATAACATTTAACTGGCTTTACTTGACAGAACTATGTTAACTGTGTTATTGCACAAATAATAATAATAATTTCAAATAAAAATCTCTTTTGACTTAAAAAAAAAAAACATGGGGGGGGTGCTTTGAGGTCCCCCCAAAGCACCTTGTCCCCATGTTGAGAAGGGCCTCATCCCCACAACACTGGCCTGTAAGGGGGACCCCAGATCCTGACCTCCCCCTATGTGAATGGGTATGGGGTACACCATTGTACCCCTACCCATTCACCGAAAAAGGAGTGTAGTAGTGTTACAAAAAACAGTAGACAGTTTTTGACAAGTCTTTAATTGTAAAATAGCTCTTTTCTTCCCCCAATTCTTCTTCTTTCTTCCTCCGGTCTGCCTTCATCTTCTCCTGCCCCGCTCCTTCTTCTGGTCTTCTACTACTTCTTTTGGTCTTCTTCCTTCCTCCAATCGTTCACCTTCTTCTTCTTTTACCGCCACCGTTGCCACTGTGGTGCCGCCCAGAAGCGACTCCCAGAATGGGCGGTCTTCAGTTTGACAGTTATATTATCAGAAGGGTTGGGCCACCCGGTGATGTAAATGGGTGACCCCACCCTCTCTGATGTCACATGACATCAGCAGGGGGCAGGGTCTTTTGGTTATGTCACCCGGTGGCCCCATCCCTTCTTATAAAATAACTATCAAACTGAAAACCGCCCATTCTGGGAGCCGCCTCTGGATGGCACGGAAGTGGCAGTGGGGAAAAAAGAAGAAGACGATGATGAGAGGAAGGAAGAAGACCGAAAGAAAAAGCAGAAAACCAGAAATGGGAGCGGGGCAGGAGAAGATGAAGGAAGACCAGAGGAAGGCCTTGTCAAAAACTGCCTACTGTTTTTTGTAACACTACTACACTCATTTTTTGGTGAATGGGTAGGGGTACAATGTACCCCATACTCATTCACATGGGGGGGTTCGAGATCTGGTGGCCCGTTTATTAAAGGGGGCTTCCAGATTCCGATAAGCCCCCTGCCCGCAGACCCCCACAACAAGCAGCCAGGGTTGTGGGGATGAGGTCCTTCTCCCCATCAACATGGGGACAAGGTGCATGTTGAGGGCATGTGGCCTGGTACGGTTTGGAGGGGACGCTCGCTCATCCCCACCTCTCCTGCCATGCCAGGGCTGCGTACTCAGAAGGGTCTGGTTTGGATTTTGGGAGGGACCCCCACGCCATTTTTTAAAAAAATCTTGGTGTGGGGTTCCCCTTAAAATCCATACCAGTCCCGAAGGGCCTGGTTTGGATTTTGGGGGGGAAACCACGTCACTTTATTAAAAAAATTTGGCACAGGGTTCCCCTTAAAATCCATACCAGACCAGAAGGGTCTGGGTTGGATTTTGGGGGACCCCCACGCAATTTTTCTTTTAAAATTTTGGCGTGGGGTTCCCCTTAACCACTTTAGGAGAGAGCCTCTTTCTGAGAATTGGTGTTTACAACTTAAAATCATTTTTTATAAAGAAAATAACCTAGAACCCCCAAACATTATATATTTTTTTTCTAACAACCTGGAGTATAAAATGGCAGTAGTTGCAATACTTTATGTCATACTGTATTTGCGCACCGGTCTTAAAAGCGCATTTTTTTTTTTAAATCACTTTTTTGAATTACAAAATAAGACAACAGTAAAGTCAGCCCAATTTTTTTCTATATTGTAAAAGATAATGTTACGCCAAGTGAATTGATACCCAACATGTCATGCTTCAAAATTGCACCGCTTGTGGAATGGCGACAAACTTTGGCACTTAAAAATCCCCATGGGCAAAGTTTAAACATTTCTACAGGTTACCAGTTTTGAGTTACAGTGCTAGAATTATTGCTCTCGCTCTAACGATTGCAGCAATACCTCATGTGTGGTTTGAACACCGCTCTCATATGCGGGCGGGATTTATGTATGTGTTCGCTTCTGCGCACGAGCTTGGCGGGACGGGTGCTTTAAATTTTTTTTTTCTTATCTATTTTACTTGTTATTTTCACACAGTCTATTAAAAAAATTTGATCACTTTTATTCTTATGACAAGGAATGTAAACATTCCCTGTAATAGAAAAAAAGCATGACAGGACCTCTTAAATCTCAAAAATACCTCAGATTTCATATTTACACTAAAATGCAATAATAAAAAAAAAGAAAAAAAATTACACTTGCAGAAAAAAAAAATTGTCTCCTTAGAGAACATGACACGAATCAGTCAAACAGGTGCAGAAAAACTGGGCTTTGAGTGTTGGTGGTGGCAGGACACTATAACCTCTCACAATTACTCTTGTTGGGCGCAGGAATGGGTCCTGCTGTTGTAATTTATTTCAAAAATTGTAATGACATGCCCCAGGCAAATAGGTACAGAAAAACTGGGCCTTGGTGTTGGTGGAGGCAGAACACTGTAACCCTCACAATTACTCTGTTTGGATGCAGGGATGGGCCCTGCTGTTGTAATTTATTTTAAAAATTGTAATGACATGCTCCAGGCAAACAGGTGCAGAAAAATTGGGCCTTAGGTGTTGGTGGTGGAAGAACACTGTAACTATACTGTATATATATATATTCTTATTTTTTACACTGCCTGAACTGACTCTATATACTATACACTGAATGAGCTGTATATATAGTCTACACTTAATGCAACGTATTATATATATATATATATATATATATATATATATATATATACAGTATCTCACATTTTGTAAATATTTTATTATATCTTTTCATGTGACAACACTGAAGAAAGGACACTTTGCTACAATGTAAAGTAGCGAGTGTGCAGCTTGTATAACAGTGCAAATTTGCTGTCCCCTCAAAATAACTCAACACACAGCCATTAATGTCTAAACTGCTGGCAACAAAAGTGAGTACATCCTAAGTGAAAATGTTCAAATTGGGCCCAATTAGCCATTTTCCCTCCCCAATGTCATGTGAGTTGTTAGTGTTAGAAGGTTTCAGATGTGAATGGGGAGCAGTTGTGTTAAATTTGGTGTTATCGCTCTCACTTTCTTATACTGGTCACTGGAAGTTCAACATGGCACCTCATGGCAGAGAACTCTCTGAGGAGCTGAAAAAAAGAATTGTTGCTGTACATAAAGATGGCCTAGGCTATAAGAAGATTGCCAAGACCCTGAAACTGAGCTTCAGCACAGTGGCCAAGACCATACAGTGGTTTTAACAGGACAAGTTTCACTCAGAACAGGCCTCGCCATGGTCGAACAAAAAAGTTGAGTGCACATGCTCAACATCATATCCATAGTTTGTCTTTGGGAAATAGATGTATGAGTGCTGATAGCATTGCTGCAGAGGTTGAAGGGGTGTGTGGCAGCAACCAGGTGAGGAGTACAAAGACAAGTTTGTCTTGCCTACAGTCAAGCATGGTGGTGGGAGTGTCATGGTCTGGGGCTGCATAATTGCTGCCAGCACTGGGGAGCTACAGTTCATTGAGGGAACCATGAATGCCAACATGTACAGTGACATACTGAAGCAGAGCCTGATCCCCTCTCTTTGCAGGGCAGTATTCCAACATGATAACGACCCTAGACACACCTTCAAGTTGGCCGCTGCTTTGCTAAAGAAGCTGAGGGTAAAGGTTATAAACTGGCCAAGCATGTCTCCAGACCTAAACCCTATTGAGCATCTGTGGGGCATCCTCTCAGGGAAGGTGGAGGAGCGCAAGGTCTCTAACATCCACCAGCTCTGTGATGTCATCATGGAAGAGTGGAAAAGGACTCCAGTAGCAACCTGTGATGCTCTGGTGAACGCAATGCCCAAGAGGGTTAAGGCAGTGCTGGAAAATAATGGTGGCCATAAAAATGATTGACACTTTGGGCCCAATTTGGACATTTTCTTAGGGGTACTCACTTTTGTTGCCAGCGGTTTAGACATTAATGGCTGTGTGTTGAGTTATTTTGAGGGGACAGCAAATTTACACTGTTATACAAGCTGTACACTCACTACTTTACATTGTAGCAAAGTGTCATTTCTTCAGTGTTGTCACATGAAAAGATATAATAAAATATTTACAAAAATGTGAGGGGTGTACTCACTTTTGTGAGATACTGTATATACTATATAGTGTACATATACATTCTTACACTGCCTGTATATAGGCTACCCTAGATCTATATACTACACTGCCTGCACTGCCTGTATATACTCTGCACTAGATCTATATACTACACAGCCTACACTGCCTGTATATACTGTATACTAGATCTATATACTACACTGCCTACACGCCACTATATAAACTAGCTTCATGTTTCTCTGCCCGTTCACACACTACATACGGGCCGCTGTACAAGCGGCATTATATAGAGTGGGCGTTGACTGAGACCCACTGAGTAATGATTAGCCAAAGGCACCCTGCCAATCATGGATCTCACAGCAGAGCGTGCTGTGATTGGCCAAAGTATGCAGGTCATGTGCATGCTTTGGCCAATCAGCGGGTGGCATTTCCCCACGATTTCACTGCATTATGGGGCGCTCAAATTTCCTACGAATGGCCCATAATGTTCGGGATTCGCAGGCAAATCCACCTGTGTTCGAGTCTAAAAAATTTTTCGACTCACAGCGGGGGCTCATCCCTACTCAACACCCAGAGGATGCTACTGATCTAGGAGACAACACTGGGAGCTTGCTTGCAGGATTGGCTGAGCGTTCACTGGCCCTCCGTAATAGGGGGTCATTGCTGTCCGGTAAGAGGCAGTGTTTGTCGGTGTTCTGGTGGTGGTTGGTGTGGAGTGCCTTCCTTACTCACCTGTATCTATTATACATCTTAGATGTGGTGCACTCTCATGTCCAACGCACTCTGCAGAGTTGTGGTCGCGGCTCGGAGACCCGATCTCCGCCAGAGAGCCGCGATTGCTTCACAGAGAAGAAAAACGGGGGACCGCCGATGTAAACATGGCGGTTCCCCGCTCTGTCAGGCAGCATTTCAGAGATCTACTGATCCCTGTACTCTGTGCCCCTGACAGCCCAGCCCCCTCACAGTTAGAACACACCCAGGGAACACAGTTAACCCCTAGATCGCCCCCCAGGTTAACCCCTTCACTGCCAATGACATGTATACAGTAATCAGTGGATATTTAAATTTCTGATCGCTGTAAAAATGTCATTGGTCCCAAAAAAGTGTCAAAAATTTACGGCATGTCCGCACAATATCAAAGTCACGATAAAAATCGCAGATCGCCGCCATTACTAGTAAAAAAAATTAATTGTAAAAACGCCAGAAATTAATTTGAATGGTTTGTAAACGCGGCAACGTTTGCGCAAACCAATAGACGCCAATTACTATTTTTTTTTTACCAAAAATATGAGGAAGAATATAAATTGGCCAAAACCGATGAATACATTTGTTTTTTTATATTTTTTTTGGATTTGTATTTTAGCAAAAAGTAAGAAATATTGGGGTTTTTTTGCAAAATTGTCACTACTTTTTTTTGTTTATAGCGGTGATCACAAATGACATAGAGGTGATCAAATACCACCATGAGAAAGCTCTATTTGAGGGGAAAAAGGGACGCAAATTTTGTTAGGGTACAACGTCGCACGACCGCGCAATTGTCAGTTAAAGCGGCGTAGTGCCGAATCGCAAAAAGTGCTCTGTTCCTAACATGGGAAATCCTTCCGGGGCTGAAGTGGTTAAAGTGGTTGTTAAGCCACTTGTATAAAGTGCTCCCATTCCCTCTGTATTAGCACAAGATGTTCCCCTGTGCCATAACATATATACTTATCTGTATAGATAACACACAGGCTTCCTAGGATCAGTTGTGGTTTTTCTCTCTCCTCTGCTCAGCAAAGAATTCCTGAGGGTGGGGCCGAGCACTGACAGGGAAACTTCTTGTTCCAATACACAGGGCATAGGGGCTTTAAAAGTTAATTATAAGAGCAGAGAAGACACTCTACGTACTGACAGGGAGAGGGAGGGAGAGGAAGGGGGAGGAGAGAGCAGTTGAAGACAGGCAGAGGACAATAGGAGAGCTGCTAGTGACCAGACTGCACAGACCACGGGGCTCACAAGATCAGCTAATATGATAGGGAAGTCAGCACTCAGGGGGGAATCATGACCTGGCATTATCAAACAGGTATTTTAGGGATACAGAGGGATAATTTAAAAAGAAAAAGCACCATGCTGCTAATTGCACATTAAAGATACAGGAGCAGCATTTTTTTGGGTTAACAAACGCTTTAATTTCAGTGCAGATACAGCTTAAAGTGCTACTAAACCCAGGATCCTGCATTCACTATATCTGGTCTCCACAGTACACAGAACATGGAAATGTAATTATTTTAGTAAATATAAACTGATCAATACCTTTTCTCATCACCAGTATATAGCAGCCTTGTGACATCTATCAGTTCCAGGTAAAGCTTGTAGGAGGAGTTTTTATTCTCCTCTGATCCTCTGTCTGGACAGTGCTGATTGGGCATGTGCTGATCACATGCACCCTCCCAAGAAAAAAAAAACTCTCTAGCAATACACACCAAACTGAGCATGTGCAGCCCTTCTCCCAGTTCTGTAAATAGCAGGTTATTTTTTGGAGACAGTGGAAGAAGAGGAGGCTCAGAGAGACAGGATCAAACAGCCTTTATACACAATGCAAAGGATAAACCCCTTATTATTATTATTTACCCCCCACAGAGAGTATAACACGCATGCTTTTCTGCATATATAGACTGATTTTACTGTTGTGGGTTTAGTAACAATTTAAGGGCCAGTGCTTTGTCTTAACATTCACTCATCTAAGGTGCGTTCTCACACGTTTTTAGTGGGTTGAATTAAGAGGCTCACTCATTTTGAAGGGCTGCAACATACCTAAGATGATGCTTAAACTAGAAACATTTGCATCAAAACACAGGTTTGTGTAGTGTGGCGTGTTACAGCGCATGTAGACTGAAGTGCATTGGAGCACTATTCAAAAATGAATGGCACTACGGCACTTGCAGCACATGCATCTGCAGTGCCTTGAAAAAGTATTCATACCACTTGTAATTTTCCACATTTTGTCATGTTACAACCAAAAACATAAATGTATTTTATTGGGATTTTATGTGATAGACCAACACAATGTGGCACATACAGTAATTGTGAAATGGAAGGAAAATGATAAATGGTTTTCAGAATTTTTTACAAATAAATATTTGAAAAGTGTGGCGTGCATTTGTATTCAGCCCTCTTTACTCTGATACCCCTAACTAAAATCTAGTGAAACCAATTGCCTTCAGAAGTAATTTAATTAGTAAATAGAGTCCACCTGTGTGTAATTTAATCTCTGTATGAATACAGCTGTTCTGTGAAACCCTCAGGGGTTTGTTAACCTCCCTGGCGGTAATGCCGAGTGTGGCTCGGGGTGGAATTTCAGTACCATTAGTGGTAACCCCGAGCCACACTCGGGATTGCATTGCTGGATCCAGGCAGCGCTACTCACCTTGTCCCCTGGATCCAGCGATGTCCCCCGCCATGTCAGCGGGCTGTGTCCGCCGCCAGATGACTCCTGTGGGCCGGGCTCCGTTCCCTGCGAGCGTCGCGTCGCACAGGGACGGAGACCGGCGGGAAATTCAAAAAGTGTAACACACAGCACATACAGTACACTGTAATCTTATAGATTACATTACTGTATGAAAACATTTCACATCCCCTTTGTCCCTAGTGGTTTGTCCAGTGCCCTGCATGCACTTTTATATTATAAATGTCATTCTTTCTGCCTGGAAACATGAGAATGTCCATGGCAACCAAAAAGTGTCCCTTTGCGTCAAAAGTGGTTTCTGATCAGCTAGAAAACAGAGATAGTAAATAAGAATCATTTGCAGAATTGAGTGATACTGATTTTTGGGGGAATTTATCATCAGAAACTGAAAGTGACGACAGCGACAATTCTGCAAATGAGCAAATTTCTGCGTTTTTGGTTTGATTACATTATTGAATACATTTTATTACTATTATATTATTATTTTTGATAATTATTTTTAGTTATTTATTATATTATAATTTATGATTTCATTTTTCAAACTTTTTCATACCTAGACTACTACTACTAGACTATTGTTTGGACAGATTTAAGTGAGTTATTGCTAAGAATTACAGGCCTACAATATAAAATGCCAAATTTTCATGCAAAATAATCGTACCTCTTTCAGCACCAAAAATCTGAAATAATCATACCGCCAGGGTGGTTAAAGAACCTTAGTGAACAAACAGCCATCATGAAGGCCAAGGAACACACCAGACAGGTCAGAGATAAAGTTGTGGAGAAGTTTAAAGCAGGGTTAGGTTATTAAAAAGTATCCCAAGCTTTGAACATCTCACAGAGCACTGTTCAATCCATCATTCGAAAATGGAAAGAGTATGGCACAACTGCAAACCTACCAAGACATGGCCGTCCACCTAAACAAACTGGCTGGACAAGGAGAGCATTAATCAGAGAATCAGCCAAGAGACCAATGGTAACTCTGGAGGAGCTGCAGAGATCCACAGCTCAGGTGGGAGAATCTGTCCACAGGACAACTATTAGACGTGCACTCCACAAATCTGACCTTTATGGAAAAGTGACAAGAAGAAAGCCATAGTTGAAAGAAAGCCATAAGAAGTCCTGTTTGCAGTTTGCGAGAAGCCATGTGGGGGGACACAGCAAACATGTGGAAGAAGGTGCTCTGGTCAAATGAGACCATAATTGAACTTTTTGGCCTAAAAGCAAAATGGTATGTGTGGCGGAAAACTAACACTGCACATCACCCTGAACACACCGTGAAACATAGTGGTGGCAGCATCATGTTGTGGTGATGCTTTTCTTTAGCAGGGACAGGGAAGCTGGTCAGAGTTGACAAGAAGATGGATGAGTGAAATACAGGTCAATCTTAGAAGAAAACCTGTTAGAGTCTGCAAAAGACTTGAGACTGGGGAGGGGGTTCACCTTCCAGCAGGACAATGACCCTAAACCAGAGCTACAATGGAATGGTTTAGATCAAAGCATATTCATGTGTTAAGCCTCGTACACAAGGGGCGATGATCGCACGTACGACCGTGTTGAATCGTGCGTTGGCTGTTGTATGTAGCCTACTGACGTGCACCCGACGGTCGTACATACAACTTGCGACCGGCCGAACGTGATGACGCGAACGAGCGTATAAAGAGGAAGTGCTGGTATCATAGCGCCACCCTTTGGGCTCCTTCATCTAATCTCGTGTTAGTTGAAGTTTGGTGTGTGTTGATTCGCGACTTTCAGATTGTTCTTCAGATCGTTCTTTGGATCGTTCTTTGGCTCGTTTCTGGACGCTCGTTTGTCAACGATGTTGCCTTCTCGAGAGAGAAATCTCGCTGATGTTGGCCTAGGAGTTCAGGCTTGGACCCGAAACCAACATAGGAGAAGGAGAGAGAGGAGTTGCTGGACCAAGAATTGGTTGCTTAACCGTGATCAATTTGGTCATATGGCTTTGGTAAGGGAGCTCCAGGAGAATAACCCTGATGATTTCAGGAATTATCTCCGGATGATGGACCCCTGCTTTAGCCACCTCTTGGCATTGGTGCCCCCCTATATTCAGAAGGCGGACACATGCATGCGCCTTGCTATCACCCCTGAGCAAAGGCTCATTGCTACCCTGAGATACCTGGCGACAGGAAGGAGCCTGCAGGACCTCAAGTTCACCACAGGCATCTCCCCCCAGGCTCTTGGAGTGATAATTCCCGAGACATGTTCAGCCATCATCCAGGTTCTGCAGGAGGACTATATTAAGGTATGTTTCATGTTACTACCACATTTTATGTGTTTCTGTTTGATAATATAGTATTTGCCCTTTTTGCCAATACCTAATTATTAGCATTACAATATGTAGTGAATGTCTTCTTTGGCCTCATGCATGCTCTAAGCTTTTTTCGCCCCCTTTTTTTCCTCTACATGCCTCCCCAGCATCTTGTCCAGTGTCCATACACACTCAGAGGGTAGGGTTGCCACATCATCCCTTTAATCCAGGACACATAGGAATTACACAGGTTCTGAGGCTGATTTAATGCAGATAAGGCACCAAGTGAGTTTAATTACCACCTTAATCAGCCACAGAACCTGTGTAATTTCTATGTGTCCTGGATTAAAGGGATGATGTTGCAACCCTATCAGAGGGCTGGCATCAGGGGGTACAGGCAGTACTGTTGTAAGGGGCCCCAGTGTCTCAAGAGGGCCTTACAACAAAGACTTTAGCAGTGTTTAACATTGGAGTCTATGGGAGGGGGCATCCAGTTTGGGGAGACCATTCTCCTGAACCCTAGGCGACATAACTAACCAACTTTCCCCTCAAGGTGAGGCCCCCCTGGACCACAACTTGTTCAAATTTGGGACCTGTATCAACTATGCTTTCACACAAGGTCTTATTGCAAGCATTGAGTGAGGCTGTGTTGTCTGTGCACTGCTTTCGGAAGCCCTTGGATTTCACACTAGCATGCACTGCACACTTTGCTTGGTCAGGCTTGGCAGGCTTCATCTCTCAAGTGTGACAGAGTGTATTGTTCCTACTGGGGCTGCAACATGTCTACACCCCTGGCCAGTGGGCAGATGTTGTTGGCCCAGTGTGTCAGTCCTGGCTAATGCCACAATTATTTATGTCAGATGCAGTTTCTAATTCCCCCCCCCTCTAAACACACACTTTTGCCACATTAATTTTGCTTTCCAAACAGGCAGAGTGCTTGAGGTGTTCTTATTATGGGAAACCTAAGCCCCATGCTCCCATAAAGTTACATCATTTAAAACTACTGTATCTCCTGAAATGTAATCTACTATACACACTCTCCATCTTTTGCTGTCGACATTTCCCTACTATTTTCCCAAAACATGTACTGCAAGGCCTGCATTATTTTCTAAACAAAAGTAAAAAACAAAAAAGGTTCCAAGCTCAACTTGCGGACCAGTCTGCCACCAAGCCAAATGTACCTGTCTAACAGTCCAGCGTTTAAAAGACAGGGGATTGGTTACGAACGTCATGTACAAAACCCTTTTATCATCCCTTTACAGCTGTCGTTTTCTACCTCTCACACATATCATCTAATGTAAAGTCCTCTATGTCATCAAAATTTACTACATTGAAATACCCTCGTACCCCGAATCCAAAGGGTATTATTCTTGTGGAGTTCGTGAGACGGACAAACCTTTCGTTTTAATTACACCGTTTTCACACACAAATCTCCCCCCCCCTTAATCTTTGACGTAGACTGTATTTATTAACACCGTAATCGGTCCTGACTGTGTGACCCGGTTGTTGTAGACGGGTGACCGGTCCCCACATCTGTACAACGTCGGGGTCATCCTTGTTATGGATGACCCCGACGTTGTACAG
>BLSH010276280.1:230950-245436 GCA_018402905.1 Glandirana rugosa | reverse complement strand
TTTTTTTTTTTACAAAGATTAATTTATTTTTTCTTTTTTTATCTGCAGTTTCCTTCCAATCCCCAGCAGTGGCAGGAAGTTGCTGCCCAGTTTATGCAGCAATGGGATTTCCCTAACTGCGGGGGTGCCATTGATGGCAAACATGCGCGGATTCTACCACCACCGAACTCGGGATCTTATTACTACAACTATAAGGGGTTTTGTAGTATTGTCATGCTGGCCATAGTCTCTGCAAATTATGAGTTTCTGTACCTTGATGTGGGGAAGAATGGCCGGAACTCCGATGGTGGTGTCATCATGAAGACTGAATTCTACAGGCGGCTTCAAAATGGCACCTTGAACTTGCCACCTCCAGAGCACAACGTGGAGGGTCTTAACTTTGTCTTTGTTGCGGATGAGGCTTTTGGGCTTGGCGAACATGTCATGAAGCCGTTTCCGCAACAGAACCTGACCGCTGACCAGCGGATTTACAACTATAGACTGTCACGTGCTCGCAGAGTGGTGGAGAACGCTTTTGGCATTTTGGCCAACCGATTTCGCCTGTTTTTGACACCAATAAACTTGGCATTGTACAAAATGAATCATGTTGTGCTTTGCTGCTGCATCCTGCACAATTATTTACGCAGGAGTGCCAGCAGTTACCTTACAAGTGGACCCACTGACCCAGATGCAGCCCGGCCAGGCACATGTACAGCAGCATCCACAGAAAGCCATCTGTCCGATGCAATGGCGGACCTTGAAACTAGATGTGCTACCTTGGCCACCCAGAACGCCAGAGAATTGCGCCGGAAATACATGGAGTATTTTGTGGGGAGAGGGGCTGTGTCCTGGCAAAACATGATTCCAGTTCCTTAATCTTATCCTTATAAATGGATCCTTCATTTTAACTACTCTTGTCTGTGTGTTTTTTCATGTGGAAAAGAGATGTTCTAAGTGTGCTTTATTTTTGCTCTTGCTCCAAGAGAGAAATCTAACCTTCATTTCTCCATGAGATCCAAATCTCACCTTCTGAAATGTATTTTGGTGTGCAGGGGTTGTGCTACATATACACAAACACAAAATGTTGTTGGTGTTCATGCATTCCATGCATGAAGACCAAAAACATGATGCATTAACAACTTTTTAAAATGTTAAGAGATGAACTACATCTGTGTTGACCACATAGAAGAGCGCATTTGCAGTTTAAAGACCTAAACTTTAGGGAACTCACAGGCATACATAAAGTAAAGAAGAAGTCACACACTGTTAGTATCAAATATATATTTATATTGTTTGCACACTATGATGTGCTTAGCATCACTTTAAATCCACATATAAAAACAGATATAAAAACAGATATAAAACAAGATATAAAAACGCGAAAACCTGGTAAGGCTCAAAACAAAAGCATGTAAACATGTACTCCATCACATCAGGGGTTGTCAAGTGCCATCTTTCTGTGTGGGCAAACCCCGCCGTCCTCCAAACTGGAGTTTCTTGGAGAAGGGGGTTTTGCATCTGAGAAATGTGTGAGTGCACCACATCAGTGGTTCCAAGCTGACGCGTTTCAGAGTTGTCCCCCTTTATCCAAGATAGTGGAGTTTGTTTCAAGGTGCCCACCCCCAAAACGTGTCAGCTCAGAACCCATGATGGTATCAAATCACACATTTCTCACATGCAACACCCCTTTCTCCCAGAAACTCCCGTTTGGAGGAAGGGGGGGTTTGCCCACACAGCAAGATGACACTTGACAACCCCTGATGCGATGGAGTACATGTTTACACGCTTTTTTGGGAGCCCCTTTAAAGTGGGCAACATGCCCTAAAATGGGGTCCACCACACCAGGCCAATTGCAAGAAGATTCTCAAATTTTTGCCAGCATGTCCCCAACATCCCTCAGTCGCTGCTGGAGGTTCAGCGCTGCCCTCTCTTGTTCCTGGCCCAACCTCTGCAGTTCCTGTGCTGCCCTCTGATGTTGCTGGGCCGCCCTCTCCATCTTCTCCAGCTCCACACGGCACCACTGGATGTCCCGGCTGAGGCGACCAATGGTGCAGTGTGGCAGCTCGTGAGCTGTAAGTAGAGGAAAATGCATAAGGTCAATGATGTGCAGCATAATAGCTGATGATGGCTTGGATGAGCCTAGTTTTTGCGTAATTGTTTGGGGGAGAGTGGGTGCACTTTCCCAACACTTTAACCACTTCCCGACCGCCTGCCGTGTTTTCACAGCGGCAGTCGGGTTGCTGTGCGTGAATCTGCATAAAAAGGGGGTGATCTGCAAAGGGCCGCTAGGAGGCTTGCACCCACCACACTCCAATGTCCGCTGGCAAGCTGTGATGAGCGGCCACAGGCAAAGTCATTGGTTTCCAAAAAGTGTAAAAATTGACGTTTAAAACGACGCAGTGCCAAATTGCAAAAAGTGCTCTGGCCCTAAAGCTGGCAAAGCTTCCGGTTGGTAAGTGGTGAATGCCAACAATAATAAAGGTTCAGGCCCTACTTTTAACAAATGTAAAAAAGGTGTGTTGGTTTAATAACTGCTGTCTGCTGTCCCATGTACCCATAGGTGTGCCTATTGCATTAGGGTGTGCACCCCAAACCTCAAACACACATGTCTTTCTCTGCAGCCTCAGCTGTACAGTACAGTGAATGAATGGGATAGTGCTCGTTGCTGAGCGTCTTCCTATTCATCCACAAACTGAAGCATAGTAAACACGGTTTACTATGCTTCAGTTATGAATGAACATAGTGAGTGTGTTCACTGTGTTAAAATAGAAAAGGAAGGGGCCGATAAATTACATATTTACCAGCCCCTTCCTCCACTCTCCATTCTTCAACATGAGGGGAAACAGAAGCAATAGGGGACATCTGCACCACAGGCAGTGATTAGGATGTGCCCAGGTACACCTGCCACACCCCCTGTGCACGCCTATGCATGTACCAAAGAGGCATGTCAATACACAAGAAACAAGAATAGAACAGTACTTACAAAGGCAAACAGGAGGCTCCCTCGGGGACTGGGGATGTTGGGGCATCTGGCCATCTGAGTCTTCTACAAAAAGAAAAAAAGGCATTCATTGAGCATCCCAAAGTCGCTACAGGTTCAACACATACATTGCGGGATATGTTTCTATTGTACCAACCTTCCAATTGGGCTGGGCTGCCCACATCTGCTGGGCTCCCACCACTCACTTGTGGGCCCTCGGGAGTCCTTTCTGAAAATAAACAACAACAAACAGACAATGATGCAATTTGGCTGTGCAAAAATACTTGACAAGTAGCAACATTCGTCAACTCCTACAGCTGCCCCCCCCCCTCGCTTCTATGGGATGGGGGCTGTCTGCTATCCATCATATACATTTGTGTGCCTTCCAGCACTGGGGGCTATCCTCTCACCATATCTGCACTAGCAAGGCTGGATTAATGGTCACTGATGAATCAGGCAGCAGCCAGTAAAGTGATACTTATCCTTTAATTTAGGCCTGATACCCCCGCCCCACCCCCTTTTGGCACCTAGCAGCACCCCTGGCTGTGTCACAATTGATCTAATTGTCATTTAGCACTTACCTTCTAGAGATGAAGGTGGGCTTACCGCCACCTGAGCTGAGGGGCCAGGGGTGGCCTCATCGGTGGGTTGTGGAGGGTGGTGGGCCGCTGCTTTCTTTTGTTGTCCTGTTGCAAAATACAAAAAGAACATAAGTGCAAAAGCTAAAGGAATGTCTGAAAACAGTCTAAAATGGTATTCTTCATATATAGTATGCTGGATGTAGAAATTACATTTGGGAACCCCAAGGCATACAAAGATTCCAAAAATTCACAGAGAATTCTTTCTAGCTACTTTGACCAAGAACAGATCCACACACTGAATTTACACATCTACATACTGGTTACAAAAATAAATTGCTTACTTTTTTGTATGATCCGATGGATCCGGCGCAGCTGGTCGGGCTCCCTGTGTTTCAGGTCCGACCAGCGCTTGCGGAGCTGTTCCTTGCTCCGCCGGACCCCGTGCTTAGCAAATATGCGCTGGACGACCCTCTCCAGCACATAGTCCTTGTGGCTATTGGGCCTTTCAATGCCCCCCCTCCTGCAATCATAATCCTGGGCCTCCAGGATGGCCACCATATCGGCCATCTCTAGCCTGGACATGGGGGTGGCCTTCAACTTTCTGTGGCTCCGACGTGATTCCGCCATCTTTACTTTATTTCGTCCTTCCTGCTGTGATCGTTTGTTTGTTCCGTGGAGGCGTTGGTACGTGTCACGCCCCAGCGTCGCGCCGTACCTGAGGGCGGTGCGCATGCGCAATGTAAAGCACGGTATAAAAGACGAACGATCGAACACAAAATTGCCGTAGGTAGCAACTCTCTTTGTGACGAGCGCTGCTGTGGGAACGACCGATGTGGGAACGAAGGTTCGGCAGGATTTTCAGATAGAGGTGGGTAGAGGCCTATACTGTTATGCTTGGATTGCAGGTACATGGGGGCCCCATGATAACCACTCATACTTGTCAATTGTCCCTTATTGAGAAGGAAAGTCATGCTTTTTACTAACCACGATATCTGTGTCCTGGGCAGCATCCCATAACCTGTATTGTGGCCTCCTAAACCACCCCTGTACTGTGCACTTCTGCTCACCCCTTTGTGTTGTTTAGTCTTTGATTTATGGCATGTTTTCCAAACAAATTGATTGAAAGTAGTGATGAATATATGTTTAATTCCATCAACAATTTAAACGTACATTCTTGAGAGCAGGTGCATAAAACGGGCCAGGCTGGTAGGGGCCCTAGTGCCTTACTTTGCCCAGGGGCCCATGGTTGTATTAAGAGCGCCCTGTTGGGCAAAATGGCTTATACTGCTTAGGTTTGCTACATCATCCCTTTAATTCTGGACAGATATTAATTACTCAGGTTCTGTGGCTGATTAGGGTGGTAATTAAACTCACTTGGTGCCTTATCTGCATTAAATTAGCCTCTGAACCTGTGTAATCCATATGTGTCCTGGATTAAATGGATGATGCAGAAAGCCAAATACTGCTTGGCTTGTGGCCTAGATTTGGTGGGGCTTTTCTAGGGGTATGCTGGGTGAAGTTGCATGATGCTTTGTCTTCTGTCTTGCAGGCATAATGAGCGATGGCTTCTTCACACAGGAGTTCCTGCCCAAGTTTATTGAGCTATACCATCAGCTCCCCTGCCTGTGGGATGTCCAGAGAAGAGACTACCACAATAAGACTCGGAAGGAGGCAGCGTTAAGCCAGCTGGTTGACCTCTGTAAAGAGATTTACCCCGAGCCAACCTCCAAATATGTGCGCCAAAAAAATTCAAAGCCTTCGCACAACCTTTGACAGGGAGGTGAAGAAGGTAGAGCAGTCCAAACGGTCAGGAGCTGCAGCGTCTGATGTGTATATACCTAAACTGTGGTACTATACCAGCCTGCAATTCCTACAGGGTGGATCTGAGGCTAGGCCATCCCTCTCCACCCTTCCCTCAATATCAGGGGAGGACGTGTCTCCTAGTAGACATGAGGAGGAGGAAGAGGCCGTCATCACCCAGGTATAGTGTTGGGGAACATATTGTAACGATACAATCCAATGATAAGAACTAAACATTATTGGCCAAACATTGGAGTCTTAACACATTTGTTTTGAGATCCAAACACAGTTGTGGCCTAAAGTCATTAAAAGTATAAATCCAAATGCTGGTGCCAGAATGCTAGTGTTTGTCATTTCTAATTATTCAATAAGCAACAGTAATGAAATGTACATTTGTTTGGATTCATCACCCACACAAACAATCATATTCTAATAATGTCACTTTTTTATACTCAGGAAAGTGTCACCGAGACGGTGACTGAGGAGGAGGCAGCTGGGCCATCACAGCCCTGTGTGTCCAGAATTCCTCCCCTGGAGGTTGGGAGGAGAAGAAAGAGGAGGGTCCAGGACGCCGATGAGGCTACAGCCCAGTTCTTTAGGGATGCAAGCCAGGTCCTCCAACGAGACCCAGATGAGGCGGAGGCATTTGGGACACTTGTTGTAACCAAGATTCGTAACATGTCGGACGACCAGAAGCAGATGGCTGAACAGCTGATGCTGGAGGTGATGGTTAAGGGGGTGAGGGGCCAAATTAAGCCCACAACACGGCTTGTGGACGATGAGCCAACACCACCTCCACCTCCTCCACCACCTGCCCCATCACATCCACATCCACTGCCACAGCAGCATCCTGCCCAGTGGCAGTACTATCCCCAGGGCCCCCAACAACCCTGGTCTGGGGATTATGGCCAGTACCCCCATTGAGGGTTTTTTTTTCTTTTGTTTTTTTTCTTGTATTTGTTTATTTTGTTTTAATTTTATACATATTTTTGTTCTACTTTATACATTTGCTTTCTGTTATATTTTGTTTCCAGAAAAATTCAGAGGATTATTTGATTTGTATTCTTTATGATTTAAAAATAAAGAATATTTAAAATAACAATACTTGCCTAAGTTTATTAAAGAAAATGCCAGGTTTCAGGTAGGCAGTTACATTAAAAAGAAAAGTTACAACAAATAGCAAGGGACCACAAACACGTTCAATTCAAGGAATTCTCATATTTCAGAGCTTATAATATTGTGGAAATGGTAAATAGAAGAAAAGAGATTGTAAATAATGCAAATTCTATTAATATCACTACAGAACAACTGTCTTTTATGACATTAGTATCATGTGTATCACTAGCAATGTGCATCTTCATTATTATCCCACTGAAAAAGATGCTAATGTGCGCCGCATTTCACTATTTGAATTGAATTGGCAATAGACCAACGAATATGCAATTGGGAAACAGAAGCCTGGTTTTACACGAACGGACACTTCCGCCCGTTACGGACTTGGCGCATGTGTGTTTTGCACTATACAACTTGTTGTACCCATCTGCTCTACACACGATACAATGATCGTATGCGAGCTTGTTGGTACTACCAAGTTTTGTAGTCTGCACATACAACTCCCATGTACGACCGTCGTATGTTCAACTGTTGAAAGCGCGCCCACAAACGATCGATTCCGCATGCAACGATCGTGAGTACGACGTGTTGAATGCGATCGTCGTCCCGTGTGTACGAGGCATTACAATGGCCCAGTCAACGTCCTGACCTAAATCCAACTGAGAATCTGTAGCAAGACTTGAAAATTGCTGTTCACAGACGCTCTCCATCCAATCTGACAGAACTTGAGCTATTTTACAAAGAAGAATGGGCAAAAATGTCACTCTCTAGATGTGCAAAGCTGGTAGAGACCTCCCCAAAAAGACTTTCAGCTCTAATTGCAGTGAAAGGAGGTTCTACAAAGTATTGACTTGGGGGGCTGAATACAAATGCCCCCCACACTTTTCATATATTTATTTGTACAAAAATTTGAAAACCATTTATCATTTTCCTTCCATTTCACAATTATGAGCCACTTTGTGTTGGTCTATCACACAAAATCCCAATAAAATACATTTACATTTTTGGTTGTAACCTGACAAAATGTGGAAAATTTCAAGGGGTATGAATACTTTTTCAAGGCACTGTACTTAAGCACTTGCCGACCGCCGACTGCAGTCTGACAGAGTGGCTCGTTATCCCAAACCGCCGTCATATGACGGCAGCTGCGATAACTAGTGCTGTGAGCCGGAGGCTCGCTCACTGTGTCCGGGGGGGGGGCAGGGAGGGGGTAGGGTGGACTCGATCGCCGCTGGCTACCCGCAATGGCCCCCCCAGCAGTGAGAGAAAGCAGGTCCGTGTATGTAAATCACCATTCTCATAGAGGGGGAAGGGCGGTGGTCACAGGCTTCCTCTATATGGAAGCTGTGATCATCCCCTTTCCCCAGCCAGGGCAGCCCCCATACAGTTAGAACACGCCCAGGGAACACAGTTAACCCTTAGAGCACCCCCTGCAGGTTAACCCCTTCACTGCCAATGGCATTTACACAGTAATCAATGCACTTTTATACCACTGATCACTGTATAAATGCCAATGGTCCCAAAAAAGTGTCAAAATGGTCCGACATGTCCGCTGAAATATCGCAGTACCGCTAAAAATCGCAGATCGCCGCCATTACTAGTAAAAAATAAAAAAAAACCCCAGAAATGAATTCTCATCATCCGCAAACGCAGCAACTTTTGCACAAACCAATCAAACGCCGATTGAGTTTTTTTTTTTACCAAAAACATGAGGAAGAATCTAAATCGGTCAAAACCGATGGAAAAAAATGTTTTTTTATATTTTTTTTTTGCATTTGTATTTTAGCAAAACGTAAGAAATTAGTTTTTTTTTTGCAAAATTGTCGTTCTTCTTTTGTTTATAGCGGCGATCAGAAATGACACAGAGGTGATCAAATACCACCAAAAGAAAGCTCTATTTGTGGGAAAAAAAGGACGCAAATTTCGTTTGGGTACAACGCCGCACGACCGCACAATTGTCAGTTAAAACGACGCAATGCCGAATCATAAAAAGTGCTCTGGTCCTAAAGCTGGAAATCCTTCCGGGGCTGAAGTGGTTAAGATTCAGTATCATTTAACAAGATATGTGATGTTTGTTGAATCCTTTGCCACTTTCCTAAGCAAATACTTTTAGACCCATGTGTTTATTTTAAATACAAAAATGACATGTCATAATATGTGTATTTAGAGGGTACATTCTGACTGTGGTTTCTGCTCCAAAACCTCAGAGTAATGCTAATCATTTGTCATTTGTTAGCAGATAATGTGTAATCAATTATGCATGTCTGTTTTGGGGCCAAGATAAAGTTGGTCTCTATGACAATCTCCATGTAAACACAAACAGTAAATAGGAGACCTGTTCATCTTGTGTCAGAGCTCTGGGATTTACATGAAATTGTTCAAAGCAAGCATGATTTGGAAATCTTCATACAAAGAACATTCTGTGTTTAACTGGAGTGAGTATTTTGTAATCCACTAACTGGTTCCCATATAGGAGGCTCTGTGTTAAGTACACCACTTCAGCTGAACACAGGTTTTGTGTACTTAGCTGTATCATAGTTACAAGGCCAAGCTGTAATATTTGTTGTCACCCAACATTAGATGAGATTAACTAAGAGCATGTACATGAAGTGACCTTGCAAAGTTATGATGCATTTCATTTTCCCCAAGGGCTCTTGTTCTTTTCCAACATATCAATACAAATCCCCAAACACATAGTATTCTATCAATCAATTCATTTTCATTCAAACTGAGGTTAGATAGACAGTTTTAAAACTACATACAAATTTGACATGCACTATACTGCCCTGGACAGGATCTCTGCTTGGAACTCCGTTCCTCTTTGAGTTTCCGATTTTTTTTAACAAATGCATAAAATATTATTTATAACTTATAGTGTTATAAAAGTACTATACAGACAGGGGTTCAAAGATGGATGAGGGAGTCTGGGCAATAAAAGTATTACCATCTGTGACCAGTCCACTGGCAAATTATGATGAGAGCCCACATTTCCCCAATCTGGACACAGGTAGAAACCAAAAGCAGCATGCACACATTGATATCCACCTTATGTCAAGAGATCACGTACCACTAACAAAGGCACAAATAATGCTTAAAAAATGCAAGTTGCAAAAAAATGCCCCAAAAGTGGGGCTTAAAGTGGTTGTCAACTCGTGACAACCACTTTAACCTACAGGTAAGCCTATAGTAAGGCTAACCTGTAGGTTCCCTGCATATCTTCCAAACCTGCACGGTTCAGGTGATATGCAGTGTATTAAATGTGCCAACGTCATTTCGGCCCATGCGCAGTGAAGAAACGGCCTCCATGCCGTTTCTTCACTGTGATCGTGCCGTGACTGGTGGCTCCCGCGCGTGGGAGTGACGTCACGCGACTCCGGCCAGTCACAGAGCCCGAGTCGCGGCACCAGAAGGAAGAATGGCAGAAGATGGACGCTCCCTGCTGTGGGGACATCGCTGGACATTGCAGGCTTAGTTTCCAGGTAGGTGACACATAATGGGCTACTATGCGATGCATAGTAGCCCATTATGCATCTACTTTGCAGGAGAATATAGAGGAAGTAAACCCAATCTGGGTTTACTTCCTCTTTAAGGCGTTTCAGCTGAAGCCACAGGGTATGTTCACACCAGATGTGGTGGAACTGCGTTGGGCAGCTATTCCAGCACAGGCCCACCATATGAAAAGGCAAAATTCTTTGTCTCTGGAGTGCCCGGTTTATACCACTGCATTGCATTTTGGGTCGGGCTGTGTGTGCTGAAAAAAGTACTGCCCCTATTGTAGGATTGGCAATTAAACTTAATGAAATGTCTCTCTGAAAATACAGTATATATTATTCATTTTTAAGTGACTACTTCAGGGGTTGGGTTTTAGTAGAATGGGGGTAGGGGATAATTGGTAAGGCAGAAGATTCAGGATGTGCACAGAACCAAGAACAGCCTTGCATTTCTGACAGCACCAATAGTTATTTTTGTACATAACAAACTGATATAACAAAACAGGTTTGCAATAGACCTAAAGGGAACATATAAGAGAAGTTTGTTTTTAGGGTATACCCACACCTAACATCTACCTCAATCACTAAAATCAGCTCTTAGGGCCGGTTCACACTGCTGCAAACACTATTGAGAATTTAAGCCATTGAGATAGCCTCATCTGCAAAAATATAGAGTTCTATTAGGGCCCTTCACTTCGATGCGTTGTGAATCTAATCCATGAAAAAAAAGGTTCCTGTGCGAGTTTGATCCATGCGCGATGCTGTGCGTTGCGAATTCAGCTCCATAGACTACAATAGAACACGGATTGAAAACGCAATCTCCCATTCACATCACTGCGATAGCTTCTCCCTCCAGCTCCAGCTCCAGCTTTGCAGTAGATTCGCACCAACACATGTAGAAATCGCACTTGTCACAAAAAACAAGCACTGAAAAATTTGCACCGCAATCATTTTAAATCCTCTGTAAATTTGCACCGCAGCAGTGTTAACTGACCCTTAGGCTGGGTTCACACCTATGCGAATTGGATGCAACTTACACCGCATCCAATTCACAGGACACTTGAAAACAAGTTGTTTTCAATGTGTACAGTTCACATCTGTGCGGTGCATTCGCACACCGCATTGCACAGAAAACGTGTGTGTTTTCTGTGCAGTGCGGTGCGAATTCCAGCCCCATTTTGTTCAAGGGGAACGCATCTAATTCGGAGATGTGTTCTGCATTGAACGGGGCTCTTTCCTCCTTCTCACTGCACCTCCCTCCCCTGTCAGCCGATGCGCTGTGAGGTCGGACAGGAGACGCTGAACAGCAGCTCCTGTCTTTCTCACAGGCATCACGGCTGGAATTCACACCGGACAGGTGTGAATCCAGACTCATATTTTAATATAACTTCAAAAGCTTTATTAAATCTGAGTCTTTAAATAAAATAATACCTGGTAATCCTGATGTGAAGGTCCTTGCTCAGGCATTTCATGTTATGGTAAAGCATCTGTTTACCAATTGTGCTCCTGTGTTGTCACAGTCACATGCACCCCTGGCAAGGTACCCTCCAGGTTGAAGGCATGTGGCCTGGTATGGTTCAGGAATGGGGTTGTTTTCATACTCACCTTTGGTGGCCTGCCAGGCTGCATGCTTGAATGAGGCTCTGATATGGATTCTGCATGGAGTTTCCCTTTAAAATCCACACCACACCCAAAAGGCCAGGAATTTCTGGGGGTGGGGGGAGGGGTGGCACCCCATTTTTTCTCACGTGAGGTCTGCCATGTCATCCTTATCAAAGATAAGGGTTTGGTATGTATTTTTAAGGAGAACCCCATGCCATTTTTTTTCATGTGGAGGTATTCCATTGACACAGTGGTTCTCAAATAACAGGCCAGGTTTGCAAGATAACTGAAATACATCACAGGTGATATCATTTACTGCTCAGTGATTGCAGTATTCTAGTCTGCATCTCCCCAAGGTCATACTGAAAATCTGGCCTGTTGGTGGGTCCTGAGGACCGGAGTTGAGAACCACTGCATTAACATCTATATCAGACCTTTATCTAAGATAAGGACAATTCCTTGTCTATTTGCCTAGAAAAAATTTCAACATTCATTTCCCATTGACTTCAATGGGGTTATGGGTTTTTGCACCCAAACTTTAGTTGTGTTCTGCGAACCTGCCTCAAACTGACTTCAGATATTTTTTGTTAATGCCTATCTGTGTTAAAGTTTAACTAAAGGCAAAACTTTTTTTTAGTTCTGGTGGAGAGAGATTAGAAGCTGTATGAATGGAATGGGTGGGCATAGTCAGGCACTTTTAATGGGTGCCTGGGACAGCTCCCTCGGTTGTGTTAAGCCCCACCACCATAGTCTTCTGGGAGGAGGAAGATTTCTGCTAAACGAAGACACAGCAGCACATGAAACATATCACACTGAGTCCTGTTTCACACTACAGCTAACCCTGCAATTCAGTGCCGGTTCATGCATCGCACCCGAATCGCACACTGGTTTACACTGCGAACCAGTGTGAACTGTAAAATGGTGCAGGAATCGGATCGCATAGGTGTGAAAACCCATGTCATCCGATTCCAGTGTGGACCAAAAAAGGGTCCTGCACCATTTCGGTGTGAATGCGATGTGATTTCAGCCACAGTTTACAGTTTGTATGGCTGTATTCGCATCGCACAGACATCGCATATGATCTGCACAGCAATGCTGTGCGAATCACATGCAATGTCTGTGACTGCACAAGTGGGAACCCAGCCTTAAAATGTTACTAAACCCACAACAGTAAAATCTGTCTGTATATGCAGAATAGCATGCTTGCTATACTCACTGTATAACTTAAGGAGTTAATCCTCTGCATTGTGTAGAAAGGCTTTTTAATCTTGTATGGCCAGATACTTCCTGCTTGCCAAGTCTACTATATTAGTACTATACTGTACTACATGCAGGCAGTGTGGAAACATTGCACATGCTCTGTTCGATCCTCCTGTTTCACATGGATACAGACTACATTGCATTTCTAGAGGCAGTGATTGTTTATTTGGAAACTGAGCATGTCATTGGCAAAACACCAATCAGCTCTGGCCAGATTGTGGGTGAAGGGTCACTGATGCAAAGGAAGTTGCATCATCAGAGAGTGAAATCTCCTCCCACATGCAAACCGGTGGAAGTCCTGGCTACTTGCAGTTTATCACCTGACTGCAATATACAGATGAAAAAAACAGGTATATAGCAGCAGTATTTTGATATAAAAAGAAGATTTAGAAGCTGTGTGGACTGTGGGAGGGCGGATGATTTTTTTTTATATTGCTGGGTTTAGTAACGCTTTAAGGTAAATAATTTCCAGCTTATTCTTTAATTTTTCTCAATTTACCGTAGGTTTTAATAGTAATAACAACAACAGTGCTAAAATAAGCAAAGGTCTTATTTATTTGTAAGGAAGGAAAATAAGTATATAGACAAAACTAAATGAATATTACAGAATAATTACAATAAAAGATCAAAGATATTACATTATGCAGAATGTCCATTCTCTTGGCTGGGGTTCATCAGACAGGGAGAGATAACTTGCTTTCTGATTTTACAATACACAAGACCCCACACATACCTAGACACACCTGCATCGACACTACTCACTATGGTTTCCTCACAACACATGGGGTGTCCAATCAGGTCCGCCTGTCAGTTTTTCAGGCGGACCTGATTGGACACTCCATTCACTCCTATGGAGCGGCGGATGTCAGCGGTAACATCTCCGTTGATATCTGTCGCTATCCGATCCAGCCCTGTCCGTGGTCCTATTTTCCATCCATCTGGTGGATTGGATGAAAACGGACAGGCAGTCCTTTTTTCATCCGATCTCCCCATAGAAGAGAGCAGGACTTTGTCACTGTGCAGAGCGCAGACAGACCTGTCATCCGCCTGGTCAGCGTGGATCAGTGGAGCGAACCCCCTTCTGTGAAAACTGAGTCTGTCCAACGGAGGCGCCCATGTGAAAGGGGCCTTAAGAGGAGCTGCAGGCTCCACCAGAAAAAAACTAAAATTCAGCAGCTACAAATACTGTAGCTGCTGACTTTTAACCACCTCCCACACGGCCACTGTATATATACGGCCGGGTGGGAGCTTCCCCGTTCTGACAGGACATGTATTTACGTCCTGCAGAACGGGAGCTCGCAGCGCGGCCACGCGGCGCGCTGCTGCTGCGATGTCATAAACATCGACGACTTAAAATCAAAAAAAGACCACCTCGGACGTCGAGGAGAATTCCGGGGAAAGTGTACCCGCGGAGGCAACCTGTCTGAGTCAAAAGTGTCTTCCCCCAAGCGAGGTGACTAGGTGCGACTGGTCCGCCTACTGTCCAGACAGACGCGAGACGTGTCACTGTTTCAGGACGAGAGAAGATACCCCTCTAGCCTACTTTTTTCCTGACGGACAGGCAAAAGTAGGTTAGGTGGTCTACCTACCTTTTATCCTGGTGCCTGTCCCGACCTAGCCTATCGCTGTCTATAGTTGCCTCTACAATGGCGACTGTAGGCGGCGAGGTATCCTCACTTA
>BLSH010276280.1:199248-230940 GCA_018402905.1 Glandirana rugosa | reverse complement strand
CTGGTCAGCGTGGATCAGTGGAGCGAACCCCCTTCTGTGAAAACTGAGTCTGTCCAACGGAGGCGCCCATGTGAAAGGGGCCTTAAGAGGAGCTGCAGGCTCCACCAGAAAAAAACTAAAATTCAGCAGCTACAAATACTGTAGCTGCTGACTTTTAACCACCTCCCACACGGCCACTGTATATATACGGCCGGGTGGGAGCTTCCCCGTTCTGACAGGACATGTATTTACGTCCTGCAGAACGGGAGCTCGCAGCGCGGCCACGCGGCGCGCTGCTGCTGGATCCTGTGATCATTATGATCACAGGATCCAGCTGAGCAGAGATCGGGATACGGGCGCAGTGACTGGCCCTCCTGATCATGTGACGGCTGTGTCCAATCACAGCCGTCACATTGTAAATAGAGACGAACGTCTCTGTGACAGTTCTCCCCCCGCCGAGCTCAGTGAGAGCTCAGTGGGGGGGAAGGGGGGGGAGGAACTGCAGCTATGTGACAGCTCTCTGCATGATGATGATTTCATGCAGAAAGCTGTCACAGATCGCCCCCCCCCCCCCACACAATGCACCAAGCACACTGATACCCCTGTCCCCATACACTTCAGTGTCCCCATAAACAGTCCCCAAAACATCTGTATGTCCCCAATCACATCTGTCACCATACACAAAACATCTGTCACAGTCCCCAAAACATCTGTCTGTCCCCAAAACATCTGTCACAGTCCCGACACATCTGTCACAGTCCCCAAACATCTGTCTGTCCCCGTCACATCTGTCACCATGCACAAAACATCTGTATGTCCCCGTCACATCTGTCACAGTCCCTGTCACATCTGTCTGTCCGCCAACACCAAATAAACTCCGATTTGGGTTATTTTTACCAAAGAAATGTAGCAGTATCATTTTTGGTCAAAATTTATGAAGAGAAATTATTTATTTGCAAAATTTTATAACAGAAACGCAGAAAAATGCATTGTTTTTAAAAATTTTCAGTCTTTTTTTAATTTATAGCGCAAAAAATAAAAAACCCAGGGGTGATTAAATACCACCAAAAGAAAGCTCTATTTGTGTGAAAAAAATTATAAAAATTTCATATGGGTACAACGTCGCACGATCGCGCAATTGTCATTCAAACTGCAACAGCGCTGAAAGCTGAAAATTGGTCCGGGAAGGAAGGGGGTTTAAGTGCCCAGTATTGAAGTGGTTAATATAAGGACCTGTCCAGGGATCCTGCAATGTCCTCACCTGAGCCCATTATTCAATCGGCTTTGGGTGCAGGTGCTGGCATCTCTAGTAAGGGAAACAGAAAGTGAAGCCTTGCAGCTTCAAAGCCTGTTTCCTACTCTATATACGCTGGTCCCTGGGACCTGTGATGTGTCCCAGAAGACTGCGGGCGAAGGAGGGGGGCAAACTTCCGACTCAGTTCACTGCGCCGATCTGAGTTGGAAATGGGAGCGGGTACCTGTCAAAATCAGGGGGAGGGTGCAAAAAAGCGGAGCTTCACCTTTTGGATGGAGCTCCTCTTTAAGGGACCTTCACATTTTTCATACAATTCTGTCTCACTTGCTGACATCCTCCAGCAGATGGAGCCGTCATACAATGGGCACATTTCTTGACCCAGGTCACTGGCTTTTGAATCCTTGTTGATGGATAGTAGTTGGATGTAACTGTCAGCACCAAAGGGTGTCTTTAGGGTGCCATAACCACCCTGCTCCACTGGTCTTAAAGTGCATTCAGTAGAAACAACACATGGCCCATTGATAGCCAAAATACCTTGCTGCCATATCAGCCATACAGAAATGTCAAATCAGTGTATCATAATTGCACTATTTGGAAATGTTGCACAGTCCAACAGCTGTCCTGTCCTAAAAATGCTAACTGCGTTGCTGTTTTGCTGACCAATGGCTGCCATGTTTGGCTATGGACAGTATATGTATAGTATGTCTGCATGGCAATGTCTTCTTCTATTAGAAACCATAATCTACATCCATGTAGGACTAGTGTCCACCCTGGTCATCATAAATCCTGTGTGTCTAAATTATTCTTTTATTTAAACCATTTGACTTAACTTGAAAACATTGAACTTGGTTGGTCTTAGTTACATATTCCTTAATGTAACAGCAATCATCTAACATCTATATTTCAGATAATATGAGATTAATTATCTGTTCTTGTTTAGGCTGCAGTGTTATGAGTCTCTATGGCAATCCTTTATAAACAAGCACAACAAAAAGACATTCATCTTTTGGGACTGAGTTTTGTAGTTGACACTAATGAGACTGTTGATCTGCATTGTTAGATCAGTTCATGGGAACCTGCCAATTTCTTGCAGGAATATTAACCTTTAAAGGGGCATTATGCTTACATTTTTTGTATATATAAAGTGCAAGGGTAATTGCATTCTGTATGATATTTTTTAACCAACATGTAGTTATTAGGTGGACTTTTAGATTGTAATGGCTTGCTTCCTATTTTTCTTTCTGCTGAGGATACTGTTCTGGCCTCTCCGACAATGACTAAACCACCCCTAACAATGCCACAAAAATCGTATGCTGCTAGATGACACCCCAAAATATTGCTGTTACAGGGTATAATGTGGAGATGAAGAATGAATACTATCACAGTTTTGTCAAGATATTAACTGGCATAATTTATTGCAGGCCTAGGGGTTCTATCGTTCAGGCCAAGTTCAGCCCAGGTTCTATCGTTCAGGCCAAATGGTAAATCTGGGTACACAATTCTAACAGCGGGGACTTCCACCAGTGCTCCTCCCGCGACTCTGACCTCCCCCCTTCTTCACTACAAAGCTCACCCCTCATCAGTGGGTACCTAGCTCATTTGGCACTTGGGGCCCATCATTTTTTACATCCTCGAAAAAATATAAATGGTAGGAGGAAATATAGCAATAGGCGCTGTCAAAACCATTGGTGCATTTGGTCACATTGGGAACAGCAGTTGTGTCCGTGCAGCCACTGAATCCCAATTGACTTAATTGGGACTGCCCACATGGGGATCCACTAAACACCTGTGTATCCCCTTGCGGGTAAACATGGCTATCACGCAGGGCACAGATGCATATGCACAATGTGAACAAGACCTAATTGTTATGTGGGTCAGATACCTGGAAAGTATCTTTCACACATCCTGCCTCTCTGTTCGTTTTTGGCATTGCAAGAATTGATAAATGTCTGCATATATGTGCGAACCCGCTGATTCCAAGCTCACCCTCCAGGGCCCAAAGAGGCTCTCCCTCAGTCCAGGCTTTAGGTCCAGGCTCTTTCTCCCTGAATTCAGCAGGGCCTCCTGGCACGTTCTCTTCTAGTCCAGGGCCTCCAGACAGCCCCTTTTCTAGTCCAGGGCTTCCATGCTCCCCCTCTCTTAGTCCAAGGCCTCTAGACACCTGCTGTCCTAGTCTGGGTCCTCCAGGTACCCCCTCTCCTAGTCCTGGAACTCCGGTCCACCCTCCCCTTTCCTAGTCCACAGCCTCCTTTGCACACCCCCCTCTCCTAGTCCAGAGCCTCCTTCAGCACGTCCCACTCTCCCAGTCCACGGCCTCCTCCATACACACCCCGGTCCTAGTTAATGGCCTTATTCAGCACACCCCCTTTCTTAATCTAGGGCCTTCTTCAGCACACCCTCCTCTCCTAGTCCACAGTCTCTTCTCTTCCCCTATCCTAGTCAAGGGCTTCTCCAAAAAAACTCCCCTCTCCTAGTCTGGGGCCTCCAGGCTCCACTTCACCTGGTCCAGGGCCTCCAGGCACCCTCTTTCATTGTCCAGGGCCTCCATGCTCCCCCTCTCTTAGTCCAGGCCCTCCAGACACCTGCTGTCCTAGCCTGTGTCCTCCGGGTAACCCCCTCTTCTAGTCCAAGTCCACATCCCCCTCTCCTAGTCCATTGCCTCCTCTGCATACTCCCCTCTCCTAGTCTACAGCCTCCTTTGCACATCACCCTCTCCAAGTCCAGAGCCTTCTTCAGCACATCCCGCTCTTCTACTCCATGCCCTCCTCTGCAACCCCCCCCCCTCCCCTTTTCCCAGTCCAGGGCTTCTCCAAACATCCCTCCTTCCTAATCCAAGGGCCTTTGCTATGCAAACCCCCTCTCCTAATAGAGGGTTTACAGTTTCAAGCAGGATCTCCTAAGCAACCGTAGCTGCAGTGTCGCTCATGAACTCTTTTCTAAGGGCTGGTGGGAGGAGCGAACTAATTCAGCACTGGTGTCCCGTGAAGTGCTACCACTGCTGCTACTTACCAGACAAATTGGCAACTGTGTGTGACATTAGACTTGATTGGCAGTGGCAACCTTAGAGATGCGGTACCCTAGGGATGCCACTGCTCTTTATCTTCAGACCAGTGGTGGCCCGCCCCCCCTCCCCATCCATGCGTCCAGTCCCCTAATCTGCATGCAGGGCGCCGGACGCATGGATTTCAATGGGTGGGTGTTTTTATGAAGCACGTGATGAGAGCCAGGGGCTTTAATAGGCTTCAAAAAAGGGTGGGCTCTGGCCACAGAGCACTGCGTTTCGAGCCCACCCAGTTGTGTGACAATAGCGAATGAATATTCGCTATTTTCACAATGATCCTCCTCCTGGCCAATCAGGAAGTGGGTCCGAGACCCATTACCCGATTGGCTGAAATGACAGGTGATCCTGTTGGACGCCTAGCAGGAGGAGGAGATGCCCGCCGCCTGTCACCTGTAGGAGCACTGTCCGCCTGCAGCCGTTGATGGAGTAAGTGCCGACCGACCTCGAGACCCCCGGGTGACCTGACGTAGCGGGATCGGGGGGGTGATTGGTGGCTCCAGGGGCGGTGTTTGTTTGTCGCCCCCCCAAAATAAAAGCACCAGCCGCCACTGGATGGGACATATACTGTAAGAGGGCTCACAGATAGTCAGTAATGAAATTTGTGACAGGAGTGTCGGCAGTTCATTGGTGTCGTTCATCATGATTGACGTTGTGTCTACATTGCTGGAAAATGTGATTGACATTCGATTTACACTGGAGGGCTTTTTTTTTTCTAAGGTGTGGGTGTTTTTTTAATATTTATTGATTTGTCTTTGTGCTGGCTTTGCTCTTTGCAAAGTTCCCACCGAACGCTGAGCCCATGAGGACTGGTGTCATTTTTTTGTCACATTTTCTTTTGAAAAGTAAGGAATTAAAAAAATATTTTTTTTTTTACATACTGTCACCAGTGCAGTACAGCCCTATAATATAACTGGTGTGGCATTAATCAGGGACACTGACTGGTGACAGTACTGTATGTAAAAAAGAAAAAAAAAATATTTTCAAATTTTTCTTTCTTTTTTATTATTTTTCTTTATGATTTGCTTAACCAGAGCAAACCATTATTACCATATTAAGAACTGTACTACTCTGAGGAAGTGGTTAGGATTTTTTTTACACATAATGATTGCTTATACCAGTGAATTTAACCACTTGCCAACCAGCAGCTTTCCTGCGTGGTGTATATGTGTATGGCCGTCCGTTCATGCGAGATAGCGGGCGCAATGTCTGCCGGCGACCCGCAGTCATGGTGTACAGAGGCAGATAGGGGATCTGCCTATGTAAACAAGGCGGGTCCTCGTTCTCACAGGGGACATGTCTGAGTTCTGCTGTTCCCAGTGATCAAGAACAGCGATCTCTGTCATGTCCCTCCCTGGCAGCCCATCCCCCCTACAGTTAGAACACACCCAGGTAACATATTTAACCCCTTGATCGCCCTCTAGTGCTAACCCCTTTCTTGCCAGTGTAATTTATACATTTATCAGTGCATTTTTAAAGCGATGTAATGTCACTGGTCCCCAGAAAGTGTCATTTGGGGTCAGATTTTTCCGCCGCAGTGCCGTATCGCAAAAAAATGGCCTGGCCAGGAAGTGGGTAAATCCATCCTGGGCTGAAGTGATTAACTGGTATAAGCAACCATTTATACTGAATAAAGCATTCATTCAGTGTGTGTTGTTGCGATTAGCTGTGTTTGACCACAACGAATCACATGGTACAGATGGGCTGTGATTGGCCTTGTCTGTACCATGTGATCATTGTGACCAATCACAGCGTGCAACACAATTGTACACAATGAAAGGAAGCCACCCATTGTTTACAACTGTCATGTGGTCTGCTGCGATTGGGCACAGCGATTACATGGTACCGGCAGTGGGCCAGTGCACTGATCAGTCATTGGCTGTGTCCGGTGGCCTGTGGGGAGCGTGAGAGGTGCATATGAATGTCCCACCTGGCCATCATTTGGCAATAGACTGGATGGGAAGTGGTTAAAGAAACGGTACACATTT
This sequence comes from Glandirana rugosa, assembly GCA_018402905.1. NCBI lineage: Eukaryota > Metazoa > Chordata > Amphibia > Anura > Ranidae > Glandirana > Glandirana rugosa. Next base: position 224,660 of record BLSH010276280.1, on the reverse strand, counting down.
TTGCTAAAAATGTGTGCTGTCCCTTTAAGAAAAAAAAATGGCATTAGGTCCCACTCAAATTTTATGCCTTTGTAGATAAGGTCTAGTATGGATCTTGAGGGGGAGCCCACCCCATTCCTAAGCAGAAATGATGTAATTTAGCAGCAATTTTATATTTTTTTTCAAAATTTCACTTTTTCAGAGGTACATTGCACTGGTGTGCAACTTCACAAAGGAACTCCCCAAACATGTTATTTAAAGGAATTGTGTATTTTAAATGCTGACCTTTAATCCACATTAAACAATCTGCTCCCAGCTGTACTGTATTGTTTAAAGTTTTTCTTATGCATTGGTGCATGTCCCTAATGACAGTACCCAGCTGTCCATGCTCCTTTTTTTAAAAAAAAATACCTGGAAATTGGACTTGAAAATGTCCAGAAAGAAAAAATTTTCTCCCGCGGACTTCAGTTGGGTTCAGGCACCTGCTAGATTCAGCAATCATCCAGTGAACCAAACCTTGCTTGGTTTGCTCATCCCAAACTCATGGGGTCTTGGCAATGACCAAAGTATGCCCTCAAAGTTTCTTCTAGGAGCCTAAAGCTGGGTATACATGCACAGTTTAAACTGACAGACCCCAGCATTGACACATGTTGATGCAGGGATCTCTCCCGCTGTTCAATTGTATTCTGACAGCGAGGACTCCCCTTCCTTCCCCCTATCAGAATACACAGATCAGTGCTTGCAGCCATTGGCTGCAAATGCTTAGCAATGGCTGGTTTCCCAACAGGACTGTTCAGGAAAAGCTGGCTTCTGTTGAACAGACAGTGGCACACAAGTATATTGAAGATTTGCTTGCACAGCTGACTTCACACTTTCCCTCTCTATACCGCAACTAAGATACTTCACTTGCACTTTCACACCCTATGTAGAGTTTCAGGCTCCTCTCATCAGGCTCCCACCACCAGTTACATGCTGAGAATGATTCTTGTGAAACGAAAACCCTCCCAGACCTGCTAGTCACATGTACCTGCAAAGAAATCCTATCACTACTTTATATCATCACATATGGTGGCAGAATCCTGGGGATTACTGTATCACAAGTTAAACAGTTGACATCATTGCGCTGTTTCATGTTATCTATTCTGAATGTAAGGACGAGCCCAAGATTTACCACCAAAAGAGCTCAACACGACCAGGTCTTTCATGTTGTAAAGGGACCTTATGCGAATGACAGCCTTTCCATACTTGCATGTTCTCTATCACAGTGCTTGATGCATTTATGTAATGCAAGCACACCTTTATGTTTTTTCAATTTTTTTTAACACTGATTTCTAGGTATAGCTTTTTTGCATAGTTACATTGGTCCAGCTTGGACCAATGTAAGCTTGCATGTGCCATACCTTGCCAATCCATGAGGAAGCTGGAAATTACTGAAGCAGGCTCAGCTATTACAGTGATCACCACTAGCTTCCAGGTCTTGTGCTGAGCTGCCTAGCTGCAAAGTGAACACCGGAGGTCTCTCACTTGCTCAGCATGAGCACCATTCACAGAGCACTTTGCATTCTCTCAATAAATATAAAGTGCTCTCTGATTGATGTGACATCACCTCCCCACTTCTCCACCTTGTCCAATAAGAGAAAGAGTGGCAGGGCAGCCTCTCGGCACAATGCCCAGCAGCTAGCAATGATCACTGTTACGGCAGTGTATACTACAGTGCAGTGGTGGTTGGTGGTCAATATTTTGGAGGAGTGGCAAACAGACCCCTGCCCCCCCCCCCCGCGACTCCCACTACCGGCAATCCACTTGCACTAATGCCACCACCCATGCAATATCTGTGGCCTTACCTTATACTGCAGTAGAGGTGAGGGGAGGAGGACAAGGTGGTGGTGCACTGCTGAATTCGGGCTCCTGGAAGAGGTTGTTGCCGGGGGTCATTGTTTCTCCTCCCAGCCAAACAGGAGGTGGGTCCTGAGACCTGAATGGCCGGGAGGAGAAGCAGGAAGACATTAGCCAATGCTAATATGCTAATGTCACACAGGTGGGTGGGCTCGGGGCACAGTGCTCTGCCCCCCGAGCCCATCCTTTTTTAAGCCAATTAGAGCATCTGGCTCTAATCATGTGCTTCAAAAAATAAAAACCCACATTGAAATCCATGCATCCAGCACCCTGCATGAAGATTAGGAGTCGGGGGCATGGATTGGGGGGTGGCGCCCCTGTGCCCCTAATGGACGGGCCGCCACTGCTACAGTGATTTCCAGCTTCCACAGGGATAAGTCGAGTTCAGGCACATGCATAATTATATTGGTCCAAACTAGACCAATGTAAGCCATCAGCTTTAATGGATAAGCGCACCTTGGGGAACATGTAACATGTTCCACCCCGTTTTTAAGGTGGAGCATGGAACATATTACCACTGCTGTAGCATCCCCCTCTGCTGCCTGTAGTGATCAATCTCTAAAAAAAAATGTGGCCACGCGGAGCTCCACTCGCCTGACCACGTAATTTATTCACAGAGTTCTGTGTATGGGAGAACTACAAGTACTGACAACCTTTGTGGCACAGTTTCACAGATAGATTGAAGACGTTGCAACATTGGGTTTATTATTTGTAGCACACATCTGAACTTTAGAGTTGGTTGTTTATGTGAATACAACATATTTCTTTAATCATAGCTGCTTTTCACTTTACGAGGGTTTATAAAAAAAATGTTTTGATTCGATGGATAGTGTGGTTGCAGTGAAAAAAATAATATAGTGTATGCAATTGTAACTCCAGTCATAATGTAATTGCATGTTATTAAAAATTACCTTTCCTTTTCAATCTGCGGCACTGTCATTTCTATAAAATGCAAAGAAATGTGGCTACCTGGAGGCGTTCTGTACACAGATGGTGTACAGAACGCCGCCCCCCCAGAAATGTCATTTTCTGCTTGTGTGATTGGTTTACTGACTGTCTACACTAAGATACAAGTCAGATTTTGGGCATCCCCTGAAACAAAAATATAATTTTTGGTGAGATACTCCCAAATTGAAATCACATCTAAAGGGATACAGACCCTGACACTTTCCTCATTAGAGCCCTGCAAGTGAAGCAGCTGATTGATAAATATAAAATCACTTCCATGCAGATTCACCTTACACATGGACACAGACAAACAAACAGCGATTTCTTCAGAATAACATTGATCACCCCGAGGGGGAGCTTTTTTTCTCAATAAAAGTGGAGTTACTCTTTAAAGAAAGTGTTAACAAGCACAAGCAGCCACGAAGTTGAACATAATTTTGATTAATGCAACTCAACATTTTAACACCTTTATATTATTATACAGGATTTATATAGCACCAACAGTTTGCCCGGCGCTTTACAAAATGAAGGCATACAGTACAGTTACATCACAATTTGGTACAAGAGGAATCAGAGGGCCATAAACCTTACAGTATATCCTAGAACAAAACTATACAGCACTGTGAAAAGTATGCACCCCAATCTAGTTTTCTTTATTCAGATTTCTGTGCATTTTATCAGATCTCTTTTTGCCCGCCTTACCAGTGTATGAATGGAGCCCAAGAAACAAGAGGAACCAACTTTATTTTCATCCAGTTTCTTTTAGTATAAGATATATAATTGCAGTCATAGGTATGAAAAATTGCCTCCAACAGTTGGATTACATTTTCGGTTACCAGCTCTGAGAACCTGCAGTGGCCATTAATGAGGTTGGGCACTCTCAAAGTGTATATACATAGCCCATTTTTTTTCCTTTTATTTTTAATAGAGTAGAGATGGATTAGAACCCCTGTCAGGTTTTTATCTCTGTCCATGTACTCACTAGGTAGATTCTAGAGATTACATCTCTATCTGACCATCCACATTTCTATTTTCTTTTATAGTCAGCTTCAGGCTGTCCTCACCCCATAGCACATGTAAACAAAGGGATGAGATACTGTGGCTTCCATCATGCGTCTCTTTCCTCCTCCTCCTGGGTGTCCAATAGAATCACCTGTCCTTTCAGTCAATCAGGCGACCCATTTCCTTCATTTGCTATTGTCACACAACTGGGTGGGCTCAGGGCGCAGTGCTCTGTGCCCTAAGCCCACCCTTTTTTGAAGCCAATTAGCGCCTATGGCTCTAATCACGTGCTTCAAAAAAAAAAAAGTCCCCCATTGGAATCCATGCGTCCGGCGCCCCGCATGTAGATTAAAGGGCTGGATGCATGCATGGGGGGTGGCGCCTGCGCGCCCCTAATGGAAGGCCCGCCACTGCTTGTGGGGCAGGAAATGACCCGGCCTGCAGCTTACTGGACTAGAAAATAGCACAATGTGAATGTTCCGAAAGAGATGAGTTTGAAGGATGCCCAAACTCATCTCCAGTAGATTCATCCTTTTTGTTTTTCCCGGTGCCCATTGTTTCTGAGGCAGAAGGTGATGGAGAATCCAGATATTTAGAGTTGTTACCAGATCTACCAAATCTTTTAGGCCTCATGTACACTGCTGCTGATAAACCAACGTTTAGGAGCAGTTGGACATTTTTTTCAGCTGCCACTGAACTCTTCTCTGTGTTATGTTATCAGTATATGTACTAACGGCCATTTATAGTCATTTCTAGGTAGTTGAGTTTCAAAGCATTTTTTGGAAAGCAAAAAAATGCGTTCATGACGAATGTTCAGAGGCATTTGAAACACCAAATGTCTGTAACAGTTTGTAAACGAGCCTAAACGCGGTAACTCATGTTTAGCAGCATTTCGTTTAAAGGCGTCTTTCATTTAAAAAAAAAAAGCTTCTAGACGCAAATGCGGCTAAACGTGGCATGTAAACGCGGCTAAATGGACACTTTAAACGTCAGTTTCTAGCTGTCAAGTTAAAATCGTTCAGGGGAGGTTAAGCAACGTCCCGTGTACTTTAAGCCTTACTGTAACAAGTAGCTAGGAGGGGAACTCTTCTCACTTTGTAGAGAATCCCTCTAATATGTGGTTGTATCTCCAGGACAGGACATTAAGAGAAATCTCTGCAACAGGACGCAGACAGCAAACAATAAACAGGCATGTGTTCTAACTTTACCCTATTCAAAACTAAGAAAAAAAAAGTTAGGGACTTACATACACTTTAAGGATTTTTCTTTTTTTCTACATAAGGAGAATGCACATGGCTAGTGGGAGACACGCTAAGTTTGACAGGAACAAAGCGCTAAGATGGAAAGTAAGGTCTTGTGGTAAAATAAGTGGCTCAGCCATTTTTTAACCTCCAAAAGGAAAATGGTGACCGGGTGGGTGAGCACACATTGCAGTACCCGAGATGCCTCACATCACAGTGCACCAGTTTGGCAAATTGCGACAATTTCCAGACTTGCCCATGGAAATAAATGGGGCCACTCCACAACTGCTTGGCTTGCTTTCTAGCACAGTAGTTTAATATAACATTCCTGTTCAGCTGTAAAAACATAAAGGCATTCAGGAAACAGCAGCATCATCTCCTACAAACTGCCTCTGAAAAGTAATCCGCTGTGGATCACTTTTCAAAGGAGGTGGCAGGGACTGGCACCAGTGGGAACCTAGCCTACCAGAACCAGGAGCTACTGTAAGCAATCTCACACTTCCAATCAATAAAAGAAGGCAGCAGCTGACTCAGCCCACCAATCACCACCTATTACTGAAATAAAACCTTTGGGTGGACCAACCCTTTCATGTAACATATCTCTACGGTAAATGAATGTAGACTTGGTACCTTACCAGGTTGTTTGAAGTAAATTATGGTTTAGGGTGTCTCGTCCATAAACAATTTACAGAGAAAGGGTAGGGGCTCCTCAGCCCGTACCCGAATGAGGACAGAAAATTGGACTATCGTGGCAGCATGGGATGGTTAATATATGTAACAAAGGAAGTTAAAATACATCAAGATTTTTATTTATGTATAAAAAATAACTTATAGACAAAAGACAAGATACATTGTTCACAGACATTTAAAAATGTTACAACAACATTAGTTACACCATTCTGCCTTTGATCCCCGTTATATAAAGATAAAAGGGAGGTGATGGATTCAGATGGTGTCAAGGTGTAGATATTGTGTGGCCTCTACATGTTTCGCGGCTACCCGCTTCATCAGGAGGAGTATCTACAGTAGTTGAAGGCATAACTTTAATAAACAGGATTACATAACATTACACAAGTTATTACACATATGCAGCAGAAAGCAGCTTCATAAATATACATTGTGTAGAGGGGGGAATATATATTGATGGTGGACTGCCGCTTACCCACTTGTCCAGTACCATCAAGTGCGACACAGGCGTGCTAAAGATGAATGTAGTTATAATGCATGTGTAGATTAAATTAGGAGCAAACAGGCAAATGGAGTTTACATACGTCTCCATTCGAGCATATTATTAGCGGTAAAGCAAGAGTGCTATTTACACTTTCCCGTTAAGGTTCAGCAGTAAACTGCAGCTGTAATAACACATTTTTCGGAATCTGTTGGGCATGCATATGTTTTGAAGTATGCAAATCAGGCAGCAAGAGATTCATTTCATTCATAGCTGGGAGAAATCCTTCACCTGTTAACAATTAAGACTGTGAATTCCAGCTCTGAGTGTTTCATGCAGCAACTGTTCCCTAGGAAACCACACACTCCGCACCATTCCAGGGATCAGGGCTACATAATGGAACAGCTGATGAATATGTGATATGCCTTTAAAGGAGAAGGAGCCACTCAGAATTAATAGCAGTGTCATATTCATCATGCTAAGTGTAAAGCAATTACACTAGGCTAGGCGGCCTGTGCAAACCCCACTGGATATAATAAATTAAGACTCTAGCCAAAGATGCCTAGTCAGAGTTTACTAGTGCTGGGTTTCATTTTTTGGGAACATTTTATTGATATTGATAGGCAATATTTCACTGTAACAATCAATTATTTATTCCCCATTCTGGTCCACACTTACCTCCCTCTCTCGCAGCATTCTGCATTGCTTACATCCTTCATTATTCTCTGCCTGTGCCTGCACAGTAACATCTCATAGACATGAATGGAGCCTTACTGCAACTGTACAGGTATTTTCTATCCATGTTTATGGAAAGTTAATGTACAGGCATGGGACTTCACTATCTGAATGAAGAATAAATGCATTGCAAGTTGCCGCTGTCATAGTCGGAGAGAATTAAGTGGGCACCTTGATTAAGGTTAGCTCAGTGTAGGTTGGGGGATAGTGATTGTGAGCCAGGGGCATAACTAGGATTGTGAAAAAACTGGGGCACCATCAAGCATCCTGAGTGAAGTAATGATGGAGAATTGTGGGTGTGGCCAAATTGCAGGGAGGGGGTAGAGGAGTGTGGCCAAATAAAAACTGAACCTACTTTGGTCTGGGTCAGGATTACAAAATGTAAAGAGTGCAGCTGTCAGGACTCACAGGGTGCAGGAGAGAGGGGTAAGCAATGCACCAAGTAAAGGGGTCAGGAGTAAATAATGTACAAAGTGAGGGTGTCAGGAGTAAGTAGTGCACAGACTGAAGGGGTCAGGAGGGGTTAATGCACAAAGTGAAGGGGGCAGGAGCAAGTAATGCACAGGGTGAAGGGATCAGGAGTAAGTAATGCATAGAGTGAAGGGGTCAGGAGTAAGTAATGCACAGAGTGAAGGGGTCAGGAGTAAGTAATGCACAGAGTGCTGGGGTGAGGAGTAAGTAATGTGCAGAGTGAAGGGGTCAGGAGTAAGTAATGCACATAATCCAGGGGTCAGGCGTAAGTAATGCACAGAGTGAAGGGGGCAGGAGTAAGTAATGCACATAATCAAGGAGTCAGTAGTAAGTAATGCACAGTGTAAAGGGGTCAGGAGTAAGTAATGCACAGAGTGAAGGGGTCAGGAGTAAGTAATGTACAGAGTGAAGGGGTCAGGAGTAAGTAATGCACATAATCCAGGGGTCAGGAGTAAGTAATGCACAGAGTGAAGGGGCAAGAGTAAGTAATGCACAGAGTGAAGGGGTCAGGAATAAGTAATGCACAGAGTGCAGGGGTGAGGAATAAGTAATGCACAGAGTGAAGGGGTTAGGAGTATGTAATGTGCAGAGTGAAGGGGTCAGGAGTAAGTGATGCACAGAGTCCAGGGGTCAGGAGTAAGTAATGCATAGAATCCAGGGGTCAGGAGTAAGTAATGCACAGAATCCAGGGGTCAGGAGTAAGTAATGCTCAGAATCCAGGGGTCAGGAGTAAGTAATGCACAAAGTGCAGGAGTCAGAAGAAAGTAAGGCACAGAGTGTACATATGCTTTTCTGCATGCAAAAAGCTATCACTTTGTCGGTGCAACTTTTTTAACAGCAGCTGTAGAGACAATTAGCGCTTTGGTCAGGACTAGTTGGGGGGGGGGGATTCGTGGGAGAGTGCAGGGGGGGCAGAGAGAGTGAGAGAGCTGGGAAAGGGAGAGAAAGAGAGGAGGGAGAGGACAAAGACAGAGAGAGGACATGTGTAGAATGTATAGAATGTGTTAATTCATATCTGATATTTACACCATTTACAACTCACTGTCCAATTATGGACTCCCCCGGGATCCAACCGAAGCTCAGGCTCAGCCACCAAGCTTGGTCTTCCCCAGGGCCAGACACCGACTCAGGCGGAGCACAAGCATCTAAACTGATTAATTTAACCACAGACTGTAAATTGAAATCACCCACACAATCCACTCCAGAGTATACAGGCACAATGAAAGTGCACGGTTGATAAGCATCCTTTACCTGACTCCCAGCTGCAGGCTGCAATTTTAAATCTTCCACCATCATAATCATTTCTACAGGCTCAGCATGCATGATCTTATTGCATAATGCAAGTATAGGGCGCAATTATCAACAGGCATACAAGGAACCAAGGAAATAAAACAAAAGGGGCACAAATGACATGAATCAACTGCTTACAGTATCTTAGAAACTTGTGTAGTCAAAGGTGGTAGTCCAAGGAAATAGCACCAGAGGCAGCCTTCAGAGGATGAACCAGAACCCAGGTTCATAAACAAACTGAAAGAGAGGCAAAGAACAAAGAGGCGCCTCTAAGTGCAATCGACAAGGTACAATAATTTATTGAAACGGTTAAAAACACTCACAAGATCCCAGGTATATACAGGCACAATCACAGTCCAAAGACATGGAGAAGGGGCAGGTGTAGGACGCAAATCCAGCTAGGGGAGATGATCAGCAGTGTAGCTGCAGCGTCTCCGATCATTCACTACCCATGGATGGTAAACAGCTGGCTGAAGCGGTGTGGGAACGAGGCTGGGAGTGCAGGAGCGATCGTCTCAGGTTCGCCTGAAGAAGTGACGCTGGCTACCCACGTCATCGGAGCCTGCTGTCAAGGAAACGCGTCGCATCTGTGACGTCATCCACCTGAGACGATCGCTCCTGCACTCCCAGCCTCGTTCCCACACCGCTTCAGCCGGCTGTTTACCATCCATCGGTAGTGAACGATCGGAGACGCTGCAGTTACACTGCTGATCATCTCCCCTAGCTGGATTGGCATCCTACACCTGCCCCTTCTCCATGTCTTTGGACTGTGATTGTGGCTGTATATACCTGGGATCTTGTGAGTGTTTTTAACCGTTAAAATAAATTGTTGTACCTTGTTGATTGCACTTAGAGGCGCCTCTTTGTTCTTTGCCATGATCTTATTGCATGCCTGGGGGTTGGAGAGTTGGGCAGAAACCCTCAACTGCTGTCTTCTGTACCCACCTGCTGCCTGTCGGACTTGCAACGCAGAGCTGAGGAGGAGTTTCAGAGCACTCCTCTCCAGATCTGACAGGTGGAGCCAGCAGCAGAATAAGAACATACTGAATGGAAGGAAAGAAAACATGAGGGATTGTGGTACTGGGACCTGGAGCACCAGCAGGAGATGGGAGTTACAGGCCCGGGTACAGAGCACTAGTTACAACCCTGGTGGGGGGGGGGGGGTAGAGACTTTTTATTTAAACCTGAACTTGTCCCTTAAAAAGAAAATCGGATTGGTGTTGACTGCAACATAATAATAATGCAACATAGACACAATACATTCAGGCCCAAAAAAATAATTTAGCGATACTAAGTATACCAATGCAATGTAATACGTTTTGCTTGCCCTTGGATTGGAACATACTGTAGGTGCAACAGATGGAGCTTAATAGCCTATTTATAAAGATTGGTTAAATAATAGAGAAAAGCAGATGGATAGAGACAAATCTGCCTGCCCTATGATGTCACTGCACATGTAGTACTTCAGATTTTTCACTGTTCTCCATTAAAGATTGAAGGATTTACACCCATGACAGGGACATTTTCCTAAAGTTTGTAAGTATAGAAAGTGGGGCCCAACTTTACCAAACAGAGAGAACTAAAGACTAGAGTTGAGCGAACCCGAACTGTAAAGTTTGGGTCCGTACTGAACTTTGGGGTGTCCGGGACCCAGACCCGAACCCGTACTTTTCAAAAAAAGTCCAGGTTTGGGTCCGGGGTTCTGGTATTTTATTCCACGTGTTGAACAGCTGCCAAGGGCAGCCAATCAACAAGTATTTCACTGGTTTTCCCTAGAAGCCATCACAGCCATGCCTACTAATGGCATGGCTGTGATTGGCCAGTGCATCATGTGACCCAGCCTCTATATGGGGGCTGGAGTCACCGTGCTGCATGTTATATGCTCTCAGGATAGTTTAGGGAGAGGATGCTGCTCGCTCTGTGAGGGACAGACTGCAGAACATCTCATGCTGCATTACTGAACGGTCTGATTGTGGACTAGGGAGAGATACTAGTACTGGTGCTTTGAGGGACAGATTGCAGACCTCATCCTGCTGTACAGAACGATCTGACTGGATTAGGTAGAGTCTGTTGCTTTAAGGGAAAGATTATTGTTCTAAAATCATCTCCAAGTTCTATAGGGAAAGGTTCCAGCTGTTGCTTTAAGGGAAAGATTATTGTTCTAAAATCATCTCCAACTTGTATAGGAAAAGTCTATTGCAGCCGCATAGAGAGCCATATTATTGTTCTAAATTTTATGGCTCTATGCTCTTTCACCACCTCCTCAACCTCCAACTCCACTTCCACCTCCATTTTTGATTTTTTAAATGTGATTTTAGCTTAAAAATTATTTTAAGTAATTTCCCTATCCCCATTTCTTTGTAGGGCACTTGTCCAACTCTTACCCCCATTTTCCTTCCTTTTGCAGACCTCTAGGACTTCCCAGGACTTTGTTACAGCCATTTTTGTGCCTAAAAGTTTGGGTCTCCATTGATTTCAATGGGGTTTGGGGTCCGGGTCAAAGTTTGGGTCAAGTCTGGACCCGAACCCGGACTTCCAGAACCTGCCGAACCCGGACTTCCAGAGGTTCGATCGACTCTACTAAAGACGTATCTAGAAAAGACAAACAAACTGTGGGAGATTATCTCGTGTGGAAGAATGCAGCTTGAAGGCAAACTTTCTTAAAATATGGCGGGCTGCCAGTTTTATTTGATAAAAGGTTGCAAGCCATAAAACAAACAAAATAGCCAAAACAAAACCTTGCCGTCCGGCGCTAAACTACTACAGAGCAGGATACCCCTCTATACGATGTAGGGCTTGTCCCTGACAGCTCCAAACAAAACAAACACAAACCTTTTCTCTTGCAGTCCTTAGAGCAACCAACTCTCCAGGTGTAGCTCTCTCAGTGTAGTTCTAGTGAGTCCCAGGCCACAGCACAACTGAGATCTCTTCCTGGTCATTTAATGCAGCTGAAGAGGGATTTGGGGTGGGCCAGAACCAGCTCTGCCACTGTGGCTGGCAAAACAGCATGCGAGGCGACAAATATCGCCCATCCACTATTGCGCCACGCATAACGTCACATATCCCCCCTCTGCTCATGCCCCTGAGGCTGAGCAACTGTCACACCCATACAGTGGACTCGGAAAAGGGCTTCCGCATTATTTTGCAGCTTTCCCACCCTATGTTCCACTGAACTTGTAGGGCCAAAAACCACCTTGTCACCCGACTATTTTTTCCCTGTTGTCACACATCCACTTCAGGGGGGCATGGTCTGTGACCAGCCTAAATGGCCTGCCCAATAAGTAATACCTTAGGTCCTCCAAGGCCCATTTAATAGTGAGACATCCTTCTCGACTATGGCACCATTTTTTTAGTTTCCGGCTTAGGTATACAACCAGGTGCTCCTCCCCGTCCATGATCTGGGACAATACAGCCCCTAGACCCACATCAGAGGTGTCGGGCTGCACCACAATGTCCCTGGTGAAGTGCGGGGTCACCAGCACCGGTTGTACACAGAGGGCTTGTTTCAAATTCTGAAACGCCTTCTCGGCTTCAGGGTTCCATTTCACCATGACCGAGCCCTACACTTTGTCAGGTCCGTCAGTGGGACGGCAATGGTGGCAAAGTCGGGTATGAAGTGCCTATAGTACCCCATGATCCCCAGGAACGCTCGTACCTGCTTTTTGGTTAGAGGTTGGGGCCATTTATGGATTGCCTCCAGTTTGTGGGTTTGTGGTTTAACGAGTCCCCGACCGATAATGTGGCCAAGGTATTTGGCCTCCTCTAGACTGATGGCACACTTTTTTGGGCTGGCTGTGAGACGCACTTTCCTAAGGGAATCTATCACTGCTTTCACTCAGGGTCGATGCGATTCCCAATCTGGGCTGTGGATGACCACATCATCCAAGTAGGCGGCTGCGTAGGAGCGGTGCGGTCTTAGGGTTTTATCCATCATTCTTTGCAATGATGCAGGGGCAGGGCTTGAGTCCTGTGGGAAGGACGTCTCTGCACTTATTCCACGGCAGGAGGGACGTTCCCCTTAGCAGCCGTGTCCTGCAGGACCCGGCATGTCCTGGCCATCAGCCCATTTTGCTGTGAATTCCCCCCCAGAGGTCCGCTGTGATCTACCCGTCAATCACAGACAGCTGACGGGTAGATCGAGTATCAGCCGACATGCAAAGTAGTGCAGGAAGCATCTGTAAGTCCTCTGTCATGTCGAACTGCTCCCTGGCAGTTCCTTCTCTCTTCTTGTCCATCTCAGGTGATGTCACAAGAAAATTGGGATGGACGAGAAGAGAGGAGGAGCCGCCGGGGAGCAGCTCGACGTGACAGAGAACTTACAGACGCTTCCTGCGCTACTCTGCACTTAAAACAGCTAGTAAACACTGTGCCCTGATGTACCCTAATGTGCCCCAATGTGCCCTGATGTGCCCTATGTGCCCCTTGTGCCTCATGTGCCCTGATGGGCTCCATGTGCCCTGATGTGCTCCATGTGCCTGATGTGCCCTGATGTGCCCCATGTGCTGATGTGCCCCATGTGCTGATGTACCCCGTGTGCCCTGATGTGCTCAATGTGCCCTGATGTGCCCCATGTGCCTGATGTGCCCCATGTGCCTCATGTGCTGATGTGCCCCATGTGCGGCGATGTGCCTGATGTGCCCCATGTGCTGATGTGCCCCATGTGCTGATGTGCCCCATGTGCCTCATGTGCTGATGTGCCCCATGTGCGCCGATGTGCCCTGATGTGCCCCATGTGCGCCAATGAGCCCCATGTGCGCTGATGTGCCCCATGTGACCTGATGTGCTCCATGTGCCCTGATGTGCCCCATGTGCTCTGATGTGCTCTTATGTGCCCTAATGTGCTCCATGTGCCCTGATGTGCCCCATGTGCCCTGATGTGCTCCATGTGCCTTGATGTGCCCCATGCCTTGATGTGCCCCATGTGCCCTGATGTGCTCCATGTGCCCCATGTGCCCCGATGTGCTACATGTGTCCTGATGTTCCCTAATGTGCTCCATGTGCCCTTATGTGCCCCATGTGCCCTGATGTGCCCCGTGCCCTGATGTGCCCCATATGCTCCATGTGCCTAATGTGCCCCATTTGCTCTGATATGCCCCATGTGCTATGATGTGTCATGTGCCCTGATGTACCCTATGCCCTGTACTCTGATGTGCTGTGACCTGATGTGATGTGTGCTGTATCCTGATGTGCCTTGTACCCTGATGTGGCCTGATGTGCTGTACCCTGATGTGGCCTGATGTGCTGTACCCTGATGTGCTGTGCCTTGTACTTTGATTTGCCGTGCCCTGTGCCCTGATGTGCTATGCTCTGTGCCCTGTGCCCTGATGTGTTGTGTTCTGTGCCCTGATGTGCGCTGTACCCTGATGTGCTGTGCCTTGGGCCGGTCTGGATAAAGTCCAGGTCCAAATTTTTGACCCAGTCCAGCCCTGGCTGTGGCAGGCAGTGTGGGTGTGTGGGACGGGCAGGGCGTCCGTGCCAACAGGGGTCAGTTCAACCTGGGTGCCACATATTGGGGGGTGTCGTCCCAGCTCACCTGTGGCCCACTCCCTTGGTCCTCCTCCAGCGGCCCCTGTAACAAGGTCCCGCCTCCTATGGTCCGGTAATAGGCAGAACAATGCCATGTATGCCGTGTATAGGAGGTGAAAGAGGACAGAGGGAGGGAAGGACAGGTGCACTGGGATTGCACCCCCCTCCCCAATGGGGGCACTGATCAGGCTGCACTGATAGGGGCACTGATCAGGCTGCATTGCTGGGGACACTGATCAGGCTGCACTGATGGAGACACTGATCAGGCTGCACTGATGGGGACACTGATCAGGCTGCACTGATGGGGACACTGATCAGGCTGCACTGCTGGGGGCACTGATTAGGCTGCACTGATGAGGACACTGATCAGGCTGCACTGATGAGGACACTGATCAGGCTGCACTGATAGGCACACTGATCAGGTTGCATTGCTGGGCACTGGTACGGCTGCATTGCTGGGCAATGATGAGGCTACACTGATGGACAATGGCAAAGCTGCATCTGATGGGCACTGATCAGGCTGCATTTGATGGGCACTCAGGAGTGCCCATCGGGGGTTGGGCCCCACTTTGCACAATCAACACAGGCGGCCTGAGGACATTGTGTGTGCGTGTATATATATATATATATATATATATATATATATATATACATATACACTCACATATACATACATACACACACACATTTTTATTTTTGAGGTTGGGGGCGGGAATCTTGGTTGAGTTCCCACACTTTATTTTCCTAAGACTTGACCCCTGTGCAGGGGCACTGTCAGGAAACTAATGCTGCTTCTGGAATTCGGGTCTGGAAGCCTGTGCATGTGTGCACGTGCGTATGCGCCAGCAATGGCACCAAATGGCCCATTAAAGCTGACAGCACCCTGTAGCCAGTGCTGTCCATTCTACAGCATATCCTGTGTTTCCCAGTGATCTGAACCTGTGCATTTACTGTTCCTGTGGCCTCGACTTGATCTGGCCACCCATGCTTTCTGCCTGTACCGACCCCAGCTTGTCCACGACCACTCTTCTGCCTCATCCCTGCTGTACCTCACTGCCTGTCTGTTAACGAACCCTGCCTGTGCCTGACCATCCATCCGCCTGCTCCTTCTGTGCCGTATTGCCTGAACGTTACCGACTCGGCCAGTACCACTACTCTACCATCTCTGCACAAGCCTCGCTAAAGCCTACTCTGCTAGTACCTACTACCAGCCAAGACTTCGTGCCATCCCGCACTCCCGAGCTTCCAGTTCCCACCTTCAGGGGCTCCCGAATCGGGATAGTAAGAAAGGTTGCTCCCCGCACAAACCAGACTCCACCGCCAGGATTGTGACAGTAACGGACAGCCCTGATGGAGTCTGTGCAGGGACCCTCTCCTATGGATGAACTATGCCAGCACCTGGCCGGCCTTACACAAGCCATGAAGAGCCTACAAGAGGGCTACACACGGCTCAAGGAGCAAGTGCAAGAGCTCTCTGCACCTTCTGCATCTGGGACTGCACCAGCTGCTGCTCACACTGTTGTAGCACTACCATCTGAACCTAAGGTTCCCACACCTGAACGCTTCTCAGGAGACCGCAGGAAGTTCTGGGCGTTCAGAAATGTCTGAACTATACTTCTCACTCCAGCCCCGGGTGAAGTCAGATTCCAGTCCTCTTATTGTGCCCAACACTGCCTGCAAACAGGCCCTGAAGTTGCTCCAGCCCTGCTTTGCCTGGACTCGGATCCAGATCCCGAGACTCACCAGGCCGTTCCACCTGCATACCACACCTTTTTGGACGTATTTAGTAAGAAGGGCGCAGACAAGTTACCACCTCACAGGCCTTATGATTGCCCCATCGAGCTCCTTCCTGGGGCAGAAGTCTCCTTTGGATGTATTCTTCCTCTCACCGAGCTCGAATCGGTGGCCCTCAAGGCCTATCTAGACGATAACCTCAAAAGAGGGTTCATCTGCCCGTCCACATCCCCAGCAGGGGCAGAAATATTTTTCGTAGAAAAGAAAGACCACTCCCTGCGACCTTGCATTGCTTATAGGGAACTCAATAAGATCACGGTGAAGAACCGCTACCCTCTACCTCTGGTACCCAAACTTTTTCAATGGTTAGGGGCGGCTACCGTATTTACCAAGTTGGATCTGTGAGTAGCCTACAATCTTGTCCGCATCAGGGAAGGCGATGAGTGGAAGATCGCCTCCCGTACTCCTTTTGGGCACTACCAGTACTTGGTCATGCCCTTCGGGCTCTGCAACGTGCCTGCAACGTTCCAACACTTCGTGAACAACATCTTTAGAGATTACTTAGACTTGTTTGTGATCATCTACTTAGATGACATTCTTATTTTTTCTGCCAATCTGAACGATCACCATCAACACGTAGCCAAGGTACTAAGTCGCCACTGTCAGCATGGGCTCTATGCCAAAGCGGAGAAGTGTGACTTTGAGCGCTCCAGCATTCCCTTCCTGGGATTAATCATATCAGTTATGGGAGTCACCATGGATCCACAGAAAGTTGCCGCTATGCTGGAATGGCCTGTACCGGTGGATAAGAAGGGGGTCCAGCGTTTTGTTGGATTCGCTAACTTTTACAGGAAATTTATAAGAGGGTTCTCAGCCATCATCTCACCAATTACCCAGCTTACCAAACAAGGCACTCGCTTCCAGTGGTCCAGCGGGGCACAGGCCGCTTTTGAGAAACTCAAGGGACTTTTTACCTCAGCACCTATTTTGAAACACCCAGACCCAACCTTGCCATACGTCCTAGAAGTGGACGCTTAAGAAAATGCAGTGGGAGCAGTCCACGAGACGAGACGTGGTCCCAAGCGTCACTGCATCCTGTGGCATTCTTTTCTTGCAAATTATCGGCGCCAGAGGAGAACTATGATGTTGGGGACAAAGGGTTACTGGCCATTAAATCAGCATTAGAGAAGTGGCGCTATCTGCTAGAAGGGGCTGCTCACCCCATCCTCATTTACACTGACCACAAGAATCTAGAGTACCTGAGAACGGCAAAGAGACTCCACTCCAAGTGAACGTATGCGAGGCGACAAGTACCGCCCGTCCACTATCATGCCTTGCATAACATCACAAAACATTGAAACTAAAGAAAAATAGTCTTGAATAGCAGAAATAGCATTGGACATACAATGGGGTTGGGTAGCAGTACCATGTTTATCTGAAGACGTTATAATTTTAGTGGCCCTCATCCACCTGTCAGTAGGAAGAAAAAGTAGAGTGGTTTTAAAAATGTATCAATGGTTCCCCCAGACTGATAATTGTTCGCTTTATACTAGGAAAACCCTTTCAGCAGTTTAGCCATTTTGTAGCTTAGCACCATGCTAACCACATACAAGTGTGTGACAGATGAAATGGAAAACCATTCACATAAAATGTTACAAGAAAATAGGAGTTGATCCTCTAGCACAGAAGCACTTATAGTAATGGAATTTTGTAATGTACAGTTATCGGCCTAAAGAGGGAATAACACTTCATACAAGGCAATAAAGTCAGGCAGATGGTCTCCTGGCAATTAGTTAATCATATTCTGTAACAGACTGTCCATTACTTACCATGCTTAGATTTGGGTTCAGGCCTTTTCAATTTCCCGCAACTTCCTTGGTTCCTGCACATTCTGGCACTTTTTGTTTACATGTAACAATCAGTATTTTTTTTGCTAGAAAATTACTTAGAACCCCCAAGCATTATATATATTTTTAATGCAGAGGCCGTAGAGTATAAATTTGGTGGGTTTTGCAATTTTTTGTCACACTATATTTACACAGTGGTTTTTCAAATGCAATTTTTTTGGAAAAAATATATTTTTTTTACATTTTCATTTAACCACTTTAAGACCGAGCCTCTTTTTGGAGTTTGGAGGTTATCAGCTAAAAACAGTTTTTTTTGCTATAAAATTACTTAGAACCCCCAAACATTATATATTTTTTTTTCTAAGACCCTAGAGAATAAAATGGCGGCCATTGCAAAACTTTATGTCACACCGTATTTGCGCAGCGGTCTTAAAAGCGCGATTTTTTTTGAAAAAATTCAGTTTTTTGAGTTAAAAAATAAGACAACAGTAAAGTTAGGTCAATTTTTTTTCATATTGTGAAAGATAATGTTACGCCGAGTAAAATGATACCCAACATGTCATGCTTCAAAATTGCGTCCGCTCGCGGAATGGCGACAAACTTTGCAACATAAAAATCTCCATTGGCGACGTTTAAAAAATTCTACAGGTTAGCATTTTTGCGTTACAGAGGAGGTCTAGGGCTAGAATTATTGCTCTCGCTCTAACGATCGCGGCGATACCTCACATGTGTGGTTTGCACACCGTTTTCATATGTGGGCGGGACTTACGTATGCGTTCGCTTCTGTGCGCGAGCTCGCAAGGACGGTGCGCTTTAAATTTTTTTTTTTTTTTTTTAATTATGTATTTTACTTTTTAATTTTTATTTTTACAACTTTTTAAAAAAAAAAAAAATTTTGACCACTTTTTTTCCTATTACAAGAAATGTAAACATTCCTTGTAATAGAAAAAAGCATGCCAGGACCTCCAAAATATGAGATCTGGGGTCAAAAAGACTAAAATGCAATAAAAAAAAAATTTTTGAGTGGCAGGGGAAAAAAAAAATGTCCCCTTTAAGAGCATTGGGCGGAAGCGACTTGTGACGTCGCTTCCGCCCAGCATTGTTATGGAGCCGGGTGAGCGGCTTCAGCCGCTCACTCAGCACACGGACACCAGAGGGAAAGGACGCGATCATCTCCGCCGCTGCCGGCGGGTCCGGTAAGCGGCGGAGATGACCGGAAAGCGGCGGGAGGGGGGGGGGCACCTCTCCCGCCGCTGATAAAAGTGATCTCGCGGCGAATCCGCCGCGGAGATCACTTTTATCCGACGCAGAATCGCCTCCTGAAAAAAATGATACCGGGGTTATGGTAGCTATCTGCTACCATAACAACGGTATCCCACTTCAAAGTACCGCCGTCAAACGACGTACGGCGGTCCGGAAGTGGTTAAAAAACACAATACACAACAATTTTTTTCGTAAAATATAAAATATAATGTTATGCCAAGTAAACAGATACCAAACATTTCACGCTTTAAAATTGCATGCAACGGTGACAAAGAACGTAAATTTTACTATCCATAGATGACGCTTTAAAAGCCTTTACAAGTTACCACTTACAAGTTAGCACACACACTGCATCTGCCCTCCCTCCTTCCCACAGATCACTAGCACCCGCCTCCTCAGGTGCATGTTTTTCCAATGCAATCAGTGAGTATTGTTCCCACTAATACACAGCCATAGATTGTTCATTTGGCATAGTGTGCAGGAGCTGAGCGATCAGATAACAGCCTATGTGAATATAGCTGTAGTATTAAAAACAGAAGTATGTCCTGGGTAAAGCACACCATACACTATACAATCTGATTGTAAAATCTCCTTTAGATTTACCGTCAACTATGTAGTGCAAGGGCCTTCCTGATTGGATACTGAGTGATTAAATAGATGGTGTGTCCTATTATATCGCTTTGTTAAATCTAAAGGAGATTGTGCGGAGATTGTGCAATCAGATTGTATAGTGTATGGCCACCTTTATACACCTGAAATTAACTAGTTTCAGTGCCATTAATTGTTAACAGCATACCAAACACAGAAACAAACACACATTTTCCCACGTGAAAATTTGAGTGACAAATGGAGCAAAACGCACACGCCAAAATGTTCCATAAGCTACTTTGCCATGTGTAGCACAGCCCAAAAAAAAACGAGCCAAAAAATGGCAGAATGCACAGAACAGAATGCATTTAACCTCTTCATAAAACATGGTCAGCTCATCACCCCCCACATTCAAACAGCGAGACTTCTACAATCCACATACTTTTTTTTTTTTTTTTTTGAGATTTAGATAGAGTTTGGCAGGCTTTGGGACATAAGGGGGAGGATGGCTTGGAGAATAGCATGTGTGGGTCTATTTCTCACTCACACTCATGTCATTTCTGAAAAATCTTATTATGATTTATTACTAGAGATTCTAGTTCTAATAAAACAGTAAACGACACACATTCAGGACAAGTCATTCAAAACATTTTCCATGCAACAGAGAGAGAGAGAGAGAGAGAGAAAACGAAAGTAATATAATCATGAAGTGCACTGCCGTCGTTTTTTATCTTTTATTTCTTACCACAAGAAACTTTTTTCCGGTGGTCCCAGACATCCCCGATGCTTACCAAAGCATTTTTTATATTTCTCTATATACTCGAGCGTCCCAGACTGCTCTGATGGGAGTCTCCGACTTCCCAGTGCTTCTCAGAGCACTCTAACTGGCCAATTAGTTTTACTTTTATCTCAACAGGAGGATATTATTTTTAGCCTTTCAGATTCAAATGGGTCTTGGAGACACCCGTACCTACGGCAATGTAATCTCCGTCAAACAGACAAACTCCCAGGATGAGCCCCCAGCTGAAAGGAAGGGGTTACTGTATCCTCGGCTAGCTCCTGAACCTCCGACAGGCACCTTTATGATTATCAGACATGTCTGTAGATAATATGCATAGATAAGAAAGACACACACAGAATGATAGTTAAGCAGGGAATTGTGTGTATTGTGACGCATAGGAGGCGCCCTTTCTATGGCAGAACATGTCACAGATCATTCAAGAAATGGCACATGCGTACATCATCAAGCAGTAGAAACTGGTAAAAACAGGTGTCCTTTGTTACAAGATACAAAGGGTGCACTAGCTGCAGAATATTGATGCAGAATACAAGAACTTCATTATGTGACTAACTGGCCTCAGCTATTTCATGAGAACCTAGCAAAAGACATTTTCTCAAGATAAGGCCAGAAACAAACCAGACTAACAGATATTTTAAAGTGGAACCCTAACATACAAAATGGATACCGTCAAATCCTTTCAGTCACCTTAAGGGAAGAAGTAGGAAAGTAGGTAGAAATAAAACTTAGAACAGTGATCTGTCTTCTCCCCGCTAATTGATAGTTTTCACACACAGTTTGCAGATGTTCTAAGAACAGGGATATGGCTTCTCCCGGCTAATGTATACTTTTCTCACAGAGTTTTAAGATGATTGTGGAATGTACAATCATCTTAAAACTGTATGATAAAAGTATAAATTAGCCGGGAGAAGCCATATCACTGTTCTTAGAACAGTGATATGGCTTCTCCCCGCTAATTGATAGTTTTCACACACAGTTTGCAGATGTTCTAAGAACAGGGATATGGCTTCTCCCGGCTAATGTATACTTTTCACACAGAGTTTTAAGATGATTGTAGAATGTACAATCATCTTAAAACTGTGTGATAAAAGTATAAATTAGCCGGGAGAAGCCATATCACTGTTCTTAGAACAGTGATATGGCTTCTTCCCGCTAATTGATAGTTTTCACACATAGTTTGCAGATGTTCTAAGAACAGGGATATGGCTTCTCCCGGCTAATGTATACTTTTTTCACAGAGTTTTAAGATGATTGTAGAATGTCCAATCACCTTAAAACTGTGTGATAAAAGTATAAATTAGCTGGGAAAAGCCATATCACTGTTCTTAGAACAGTGATATGGCTTCTCCCCGCTAATTTATACTTTTCTCACACAGTTTTAAGATAGTCCACATCCACCTCCATTTTTGATTTTTTTATGTTATTTTTTTTTTTATTATTTTAAGTTATTTCCCTATCCCCATTTCTTTGTAGGGCACTTGTCCGACCCTTACCCCCATTTTCCTTCCTTTTGCAGACCTCTAGGACTTTCCAGGACTTTCTTACAGCCATTTTTGTGCCTAAAAGTTTGGGTCCCCATTGATTTCAATGGGGTTCAGGGTCCGGGTCAAAGTTCGGGTTCTGTCAGGACCCGAACCCGGACTTTGTCCCGAAGTTCGGTCGAACCAGCAGAACCCGAACTTCCAGAGGTTCGATCAACTCTACTCACAGGTAAAGCTGCTGCTAACCCTGAATCGCACAGTGGCGGCAAAGCCAGAAAGCAAAGCCAGAATCTCCACCCCAATGCGTTTTGTCCAATAGGACGCAATCAAGGGGTCCCCTTGATAACGTCCTATTGGACGAAATGCTTTGGACCCATTTTTGAAGACCCATGGTGGGCTGGTGACATCTCTCGCTCTGATTGTTCATGGTTCCAGCCAGTTTTGCACATTACCACTTTTACAGGAACGTGCGCATTGGGAATATCGTGTTGGAATCAGTGGGAGGAATAGAGCCCCATAATTGGTGTCAGTGGGAGAATTCCTTGCCCGTCTTTGGTGTCATTGGATGGAATAGTACCCCATTGTTGGTGTCACTGGGAGGAATAGGGACCCATTGTTGATTTCGCTGGGAGGAATAATACCCCATTGTTGATGTCAGTGGGAGGAATAGTGCCCCGTCTTTGGTGTCAGTAGAAAGAATAGTGCCCCAATGGTTGGATGCAGGCAAGAAGGGCCAAACCCTGCCCTGTGGAACGCAGTTTGGAGACCCCTGACCTACAGAATTGTGTTTGACTAAAGCTGGCCATAAATGGATCGAATCTCAGCCTTGTTCAGCAGGGATCGCCCAAAATTTGGTCCATCTGGGAGTAGGCTGGTTGTACTGAAGTCGATCAATCAACTGACTTTAGTACCACCAGCTTGTTGGATTTTTTGTATATGATTACTGATTAATATTACTTGAATTACTTACAGCTATAGCCGCTACCAGTAATTGTTGTGTTCTACCAGCATGGAAATCTCCCCGCACGCTAGTGCTGCAGGAGGGAATCCCCCATCAACACTGACTGTGGTTGCAAGGAAGATCATCTACTGTACAACCAGCCTGCCCATACATGATCGAGATTCAGATGGTCCCTTCTGAACCTGCTGAATTTCGATTCATGTATGGCTGGCTTAAATCACTCTCCATGACATTATGCATCATGTAACTTTCAGGTATGGATATTTGGTAGAAACTGTCCAGGTACTTCAAAGGCATTGCACAAAAGCAGATAGCCCAGTATATGGCAGGCCTTTGGCCACCATCTTTGATACATTCCCACTTAAAGGGGAGCACTACACCCCAGGGATTTGTTTGGAAGAGTTTTTCCCTTTTCTTGTTGGGATTGGAAAACTCTGTTTAGATTGCTCCAGTGTAAAATGTGGGTCCCATTGCTAGCTGCTGACTGCTATTTACCACTAGCCAGTGGGAGAGTGATAAGGAGGGACTGTATCTTTATAGCCCCTGCGTAGGTCTCCCATATTTAGGGCACCCTGTTAATTCAGGACCTAGGATGTCTACACCTTTCTGTTGAACCAAGTTGTTGGGTAACCATTATACAGTACATGATTTAGTTACTATCTCATTTGTAAGTTGTGTTATAACTTATTGTATGCACTATTTGTTTTGCCATTGTTTATTAGAGCCAGTTCACACAGGGGCGATGCGACTTCAGGGGCATCTCAAAGCCGTCCCACACCGTGCGACTTCAGTGCGGCTTGCAAACAACTTCTGTAATAGAAGTCAATGCAAGTCGCCCCCAAAGTCATACAAGAACCTGTTTCTAAGTTGGAGCGACTTGAGTTACTCCTATTAGAACAGTTCCATTGCACTGCATGGAGCGCAACTAGGACTAGGTCGCCTGACAAGTCGCCCCTGTGTGAACCGGCTCTTAGTATTGTTGTTATCTTACTCTGCCGGATGTGTTGCCCAAATAAACACTTCTTTCAGCCTCAATGTGTCCGAGTGTATGGTATTGCCTAGCGGGTCGCTAACACTAGGGACAGGGGAACCCATTAATCAGTGGTTTCTTCAGGGTTAGGTTATATTACATGTATTTACAGTTGTATTCAGAGAAGTAGGAAACAGCTACAGCAATTTAGACTGACTAAGCAGAGAGGTCAGTCCTGCCATTTTGAATGTAGATCGACACTTCCAGAAGTGTTGGATTCCCAGATATCCCAGACACTCACAACCACCCCGTTCCCTTTTGGCCTCTACATCCTCACAGTGTTTCAGCAGGTGCTGAAAAAATGCTGTTTACTATGCAGTGATATTTTATTTCTTACCGTGTGATACAAGTGCAGCTATATGTCTGTGTCCACTATAGGCTATGTCTTCCTTTGGACCACCCATAACTCTACGTATTCTAAATTTTAAAAAATGACTCTGCCCCATCGGAAAATCAGAGGACTATGGTCCCCACAAAAAAAGAGAATGTGAATTCAAATTTCTGATGGTAGACCAAAATCACTTATTTAGAATGTGCAGGCTATGAGTGGGTGAGGTCCTAGGGTCTCCCTTTGACGGTAGAAAACCAAGTGTGTTAATTCTTTGTCCTCAGTAGAGTTGAGCGAACTTCTAGAAGTCCGGGTTCTGCTGGTTCGGCTGAACTTCGGGACAAAGTCCGGTTTCGGGTCCGGACAGAACCCGAACTTTGTCCCGGACCCCGAACCCCATTGAAATCAATGGAGACCCGGACTTTTAACCACTTGAATACAGGACGTTTATACCCCCCTTCCTGCCCAGACCAATTTTCAGCTTTCAGCGCTCTCACACTTTGAATCTCAATTACTCTCTCATGCTACACTGCACCCAAACAAAATTTGTGTCATTTTTTTCACACAAATAGAGCTTTCTTTTGGTGGTATTTAAGAAGCTTTGGGTTTTTTATTTTTTGCGATATAATTGAAAAAAGTGTGAAAATTTTGAAAAAAAAACAATTTTTTTTAGTTTCTGTGATAAAATTTTGGCCAAAACCTATACTGCTACCTATCTTTGGTAAAAATAACCCAAATTAGTGTATATTATTTGGTCTGTGTGAAAGTTATAGAGTCTACAAGCTATGGTGCAAACTTTCGAGATAAACACACTTTTTTTACTGTGTTTAAAACAAACCCACGTCACATCGTACTCTCTCATTAACTCTAAGTTTCACACTCTCGCGACTTTCGACTTTTAACCAGACCCGTCCTTCCCCCCATATTTGCAGGACATAAGTTCACCAATTTTCAGGCCCAGAGGTAACTAAAGTTACCCCAAGCCCCAGGCCCTGTTTCAAGCCCAAGACAGGCCTGGGCTTTGGCCTGAAACAGGGCTTCAAGTCGGCTTGGTCGTCTTGGGCCTGAAGATCTTCAAGCGAGTTGAGATGACTCCTGTTTCTTAATTGTGTGAACCAAAAGATG
>BLSH010276280.1:183682-197344 GCA_018402905.1 Glandirana rugosa | reverse complement strand
TGGTTGCGCTCTTCACACACAGTTTGCAGATGTTTTCAGAACAGTGATATCATATCAGTGATATAATATCACTGTTCTGAAAACATCTGCAAACTGTGTGTGAAGAGCGCAACCATATGCATGCTCTTCTCTATGCTGTATTTTCAAACACACTATCCAGATGTTTGAAGAACAGGTGTATGGTTTCTCCCCGGTTTTAGGTAAAGTGTTCTAAACTATTTTCAGATGTGTGCAGAACAGATGTAATGTGTGAATAACATCTGTTCTGGTGCAGAACACATGTGTGTGAATAGCAGATGTGCAATGATTGACGGTTTCATTTAAAGTGACACAGACTTTAAAAAGAAGTGTGAATAAAAGATGTGCAATGATTGACGGTTTGATTTAAAGTGATACACAGACTTGAAATAATTGTGCAGAAGAGATGTGCACTGATTCCCGGTTTCATTTAAAGTGACAAACACATTTTGCAGAACAGTGATATGGGTACTCCGGGCCTATTTATACTTTTTTGACACAGTTTGAAGATGATTTTAGAACAGTTCTATGGCCTCTAATGTTAATTAATACTTTTCAGACCCATTTTTAAGATGATCTTCATTTTTGCATTTTTTATGTTTTTATTTTTTAAAAAATATTTAAAGTTATTTCACTGTCCCCATTTCTTTGTAGGGCACTTGTCCCACCCTTACCCACATTTTCCTTCCTTTTGCAGACCTCTAGGACCTTCCTGGGCTTTTTTACAGCATTTTTAAGATTTTTCATTAAAATTACCAGAACCCCGGACCCGAACCCGGACTTTTTTTGAAAAGTCCGGGTCCGGGTCCCGGACACCCCAAAGTTCAGTACGGACCCGAACTTTACAGTCCGGGTTCGCTCAACTCTAGTCCTCAGTGATAAAAACAGAAACTGGCCACAATGGCTGCAGAGTAATTCTGAATATCCAAGACAAAGAACTAACAGTATACAATACCGTATTTATTCGAGTATAACGCGCAAAATTTTCTACCAAAAAAAGAAATCAAAGTTTGGGTGCGCGTTATAAACGAGGGCTGGGGTGGGGTGACGCAGTGGCGGCAAGTCACATGAGGACGCAGGCGAATTGTGAGTTCGCACTGCGCCTTTTCCGGGCTGCAGCCGCTCACTGTACACAAGGGCAAAAAAAAAAACGTCCCCTCGTCGCGTACAGTGGGCGGCCCGAACTGGGGTGAGAATTCTTATTATACGTTGTAACGTATGGTCGCCTCTTCATTTCCTTTCCTCGCCTCGCCCACACGTTACGGTAGGCATTGCTGTTTTGCACAATTCAGTGTTCTTCATATTTTTATTGATATACTGGTACCCGTTAGATGGCAACTCAGGGTATCATTTTAAATAAATATTGTTACCGGTAATTTTATTTCGGTATTGTGTTCATAGTTTACATTGTCAATAAATTATTTTTATCATGGCCGCACGTGTTCAACAACGTTTGCCACTTACAATGCTTGGGCTGAGCCGAGAAAAAGTGAAACAAAATTTTATACCGATTTTTAATCGAAAATTAGGGGTGCGCGTTATACACGTGTGCGCGTTATACTCGAATAAATACGGTATCTATGCCCCCAACTCCTCGCCACAATTATTTCTATGATCTTCCAACATTACAACATGGGTTCTTTCCAACCCAACAGTAGATACAATTGTGGGTGGAGATTTCAATTATGTAACGAATCTTAGTGAAGATAGAAAATTGATGCCCCCACTGCTTCCACTGTTTTTTTGCCCTCCCCCCCCAACCCTCCAACTGACCCTTCCAAGCCTCCTGTCAGATATGACAACATCTCTGCATCTAAATGATGTCTGGAGCCTGAGGTTCCTGGCAGACAGGGAATTTGCACACTTTTCTCATTGTACAATCACATATTGACTATGTTTTGTATAAACTCCCTGTTATCCTGCTACTGAGACCTACTGTATATAAATGGCTTAGTGATCACGCCCTGTCTCAAATAGCATCCACAATTCAGCACAGAGAAAGTACTATTTATTATTATTTATTATTATCATACGGAATTTAAGTTTTATTATACTATATTATATGGAGATTCCCATCTTGTTTACCTCCTTCAGAATCTTTTCAATCCGCTCTGTGGTCAGCTTGGTTGCAAAATAGTACCCTTAAGCCGGCCATAGATGGTTTGAGTCTGGACTGGTTCAGCAGGGCCAAGATTCGAACCATGCATGGGCAGGCTGATTATACCCAAGTTGATTGATTGACCAACTTGTATACAACCAGACTGGCTGATTTTTCATGCGATCATTGCCAGCGGCTATAGCCACTGGCAATAATCACTTTGTCTCTTCCTAGAGAGCACGGCTCCCTCGCCCCCTCCCAACTTCCCCCCGGGAGAACACAATAGCTCAGCAGGAGGGACCTCAAACAACAATAGCTGTGTTGATGGGGGAATCAATCAATTTTCTTTCCCGCAATCAAATCATATATGGCTAGCCTTATTGTGGAGCTACTCCCTGAGTCCTACATGCCCATTTAACTAATTGTTATAAATGCCAAGATTCTATTCCTAATTGTAGTTTACAGACTGTTGTCTATGCTTCCAGTTCTCACCTTGTTGGATGACATTAAAAAAAGGAAACCTGCTCCATCTCTACACTATATGGCCCTTTCATGCTACAATGTACTAGTCCTTTCAACAAAACAAATTTAAAGCATTGGGCCAAAGACTTCACTGATTTGGCAGATAAAATATTAACAAGTTACCCTAATATTACAAATGAGGTGTGGAAGGAGACTTAGTCAAACTATCCAACCCCACCATTAGTCACCATTAGTCACACAAACGTGATCACAAACTGGCCTGAATATGAGGATCAACAGGCAACCCTGGCTCATTTTCTTTGGTCTTGCCCACCAATCACTACCTTTTTGAAGGACATCACCAAATATATTTGTAATTTTACCCACATCGCCATATCTCCTGATCCTATGCTACATAATTTGCTTATTATAACTGATCTCCTGCTTCAAATCGCAGAATCTGCACTACACCATAAACCTATATTTCTTTCATTTGTTCATAGCCAGAAGATGTATCACGAAAAATTGTCTCTGTCGCCACCCTTAGTACTTAGTACTCATTTACTAAAGAGGATATACACACTATTAGTATACTTTCAAATATTCCACCTGGTATGCTAGAGAAGATCTCACTGGCTCTTTGTTTTTATAGAACAAAGGATAAAGGCTGATAATATTCTTTTACCATGTGATCCTAATAACCATGTAAAACAACTATACAATATGGGAATCTCTCTCGGTTTTTATTGTAATAATTGTATTTTTATTTAATTTTCTGTGTATTTAATTTTCTGTTGAGAAGCTGACCTTTTGCTATAATCTGGACAGCCAATTTATATTTGGTGTTATTTGCTACCCTTTAATTGGACTTCTTGTTCACTTTTTTTTTAGGAAATCCAAAACAATCATTTTAGAAACCATTGGCATTTCAAATATACTGTTTTCTAGATAATAATGCAGGGGCAATGTATGAACTATTTGACCTGGATTGATGTATACCTTATAGATTTTCAGATTTTTTGGCGTCAGTAATTTGTATGCTTTGTAATGATATATTTCCTGAATTTCAATACAAATGCAATTGACGAAAATACCCTGTGCTAGCAGCACACTAGAAAGTCAGCCAGCTGCTTAACACAGCGTAGTGGTCTAGGCCTTCAACACCCTCCCTAGTGCTTCACTTAACAGTACTCAAGCTCTCTGCTTATTGTAGCATTAGGTGGGTGGGTAACTGTTAAAAATAAAAAAGAGGTCTCAATTATTACTGTTCAATAATAAATGAAGTTTCGCTACTATACTGCACTACAATGCATTTTGGGGCTGTGAGTGTCTTTTCTATGTCAATTCCTTTATGCAAACAAAAATGTGAGTTTGACATTTCACATCTGTCACTGCTTATTTTTTTAAAATCGCAATAAAAAATTACTGAACAACAACAAAAAAAATAATATTAATAATAATTAATGAAGTTTCAACTGGGCTTTAAGTTAGTCCTTGATGGTTTAAAAAATAAATTGGGCATTAAATCGTTCTTGAGAGTAAATCAAACACACACACACAAAAAAAATCACAAATACAAAAATAGCAATTTTTTTTTGTTAAAATTAACAAACATGTTATTACTTGCTCTGTGAATTGGTTTTGCACAGAGCAGCCCAGAACCTCCCTTTTGTGTGTCCCTCTTCGCGCTCCTGGCCCTTCCCTCCTGTTGAGTGCCCCCACAACAAGCAGCTTGCTATGGGGGCACCTGAGCCAAGCCACTGCTCTGTGTGTCAATTCAGACACAGAGCCCCGCCCCCTCTCTCTCCTCATTGGCTCACTGACTTTGATTGACAGCAGTGGGAGCCAATAGTGCTTGCTGCTGTCTCAGCCAATAAGAAGGGAGAGTCCCGGGCAGCCGAGTCTCTCATGCAACATCACTGGATCCAGAGGGGGCTCAGGTAAGTATTAGAGGGGCTAAGGGGGGTTAAGGCTTTTTATCTTAATACATAGAATGCATTAAGATAAAAAAAAAAAAAACCTTTTGCTTTTACAACGACTTTAACTTATCAGACCAGAGACAGTGTATTTTGCAACAAAATCACTGTCCACAATTACATTGCTAGCTTCTCTTCCCTTCACATAATGCGGTTGACTTACTAAAGGCAAGTAGGTTGTTCACTCAAGGGAATTTGGCGCAGAGCTTAGTGAATGCAATGAATGTCTACTGACTTCCATGATCCAATCCTGTGCAAGCAAAAATTATATTTCTTTTATTTTCCTTACACATGATTGGGAATTCTTTGCAAAGTGAAATATCACCACATTCAGTAAGCTCTGGGGCAAATTCTCATTCAAAGTGAACAGCCTACTTGCCTTTAGGAAATCAACCCCAATGCCTCAAGTTTCATCTCTCACACAGGGGCCTATGGGCTATATAATTGCATATCTGTGTTTTCTGAAAGAATGTAATGAGAATGACTTTCTGGGACTTCTCCCATCAAGTGGTGCTTGTGAGTTTTCCCAGACTGGCCTTCCTCCTTGCCCCACTCCTTCTTTTTCTTTATCAGTTCTAGAGGCAGCAGAACTTCCAGAGGGTGAGCAAGCATAAAGGCTCCATTTACACGGGACGCTATTTTAACCTCCCCTGAACATTTTTTTTTGACAGCTAGAAGCCGGCGTCTAAAACGACCGATTTTCCACGTTTTGCTTGCGGTGTTTAGCAGCGTTTAGCGGTGTTTGCGTCTAGGAGCGTTTTTGAAGATTTTTTTTTTTCAAATGGAAATGCCTGTAAACTAAATGGTCCTAGACCCGAGTTACCGCGTTTAGTGGCGTTTACAAGCTGTTTAGCGTTTCAAATGCCTCTGAACTGCCGTCTGAACCCATTTTTTTTGCGTTCCAAAAAAAGCCTTTAAACTCCACTGCCTGGAAAGGACCCTGTGTAAATGTACTGATAAGATAACATAGAGGAGAGTTCAGGGGCAGCTGGAAAAAACACCCAAATGCCTCAAAACGTCCATTTACCAGCAGCAGTGTAAATAAGGCCTTAATTATCTGTGTTTTCTAAAAGAATGTAATGAAAATGACTTTCTGGGACTTCGCCCATCAAGTGGTGCTTGTGAGTTTTCCCAGACTGGCCTTCCTCCTTGCCCCACTCCCTCTTTATCTTTATTAGTTCTAGAGGGCGAGCACACATAAACAGCTTTGCTATACAACGTCTTTCATTTCCAGGGAAACCAAAACATTTGGACCCTGT
Organism: Glandirana rugosa; assembly: GCA_018402905.1. NCBI lineage: Eukaryota > Metazoa > Chordata > Amphibia > Anura > Ranidae > Glandirana > Glandirana rugosa. The sequence continues at coordinate 191,531 of BLSH010276280.1, read as the reverse complement.
TTCTTCCTTGTAAAGCATTACCATAAATTAGAAAAATAATGTTTTGCCATTTGTATTTGAAATTCCAGACAGATTTATAATGTTAGCCCATGCCTAATTTATAAAGTGTATAGAGCAGATTATAAGATGTATTTTCCTATCTATTAGAGACCTGACTGTTAAAGGTGTGACTTATGTGCAACTGTCCAAACTTCTGTAAATTCCTTGCCCTGACGGAGGTGATGGGAAGGGCTGACACACATTTTCCATGCACAATTAGTGCCATAGTCACCCAGTGAAAAGACTTACTTGCTAGCAGCAGATGACAGCTGTTTAAAAACATTCTAATTAAAGAATTATAAATAACAACTGAAATCAACTCTGTGAACCCGCTTGGGCTCGGCATACTGAGCCCAGCAACAAACTAACTTTATATCACTGTTTTCCTCACTAATGGAGAGTGGGGACAGCAATTCACGAGTCATCCCAAAGCAAGACAAGGCAAGAAGCCTTGTTCCCTATGGGGTCAGATGCAATACAAAGAAACGGCCGCACACTGCTGCATAGAATTGCTGAAAAATTGCTTGTAATTTATTCAAACATGTTGTATCACAATGTTGCAAAAATTGACAGATGTCGACATATCCAAAGATAGGAAAGGGTTAACGCGTTTCACAGCGCATTCGTCTGCTTAATCATAACCTATGGTTTTGATTTCACAGGGTCCCACGTCCTCTCCTGGCGCCACGGAGCAGGAAGGAAGTTCACCACCCCTCCCACCCGGCGATCTTCTGGGACATGTGGCAGGTCCCAGAAGATACGTCGGCCATTCACAGCATGCAGCGCAACTCATGCATGCGCAGTGGGCGCCCAGCTTCGAAGCCAAAGCCCAAAGCCAGATGCCCACACTTGTGATGCCGGCACCGCACAGAGGAGGGGGAGAAGAGCAAGGCTGCGGGTGACTGCATTGCTGGAGCCTGGGACAGGTGAGTGTCCGATTATTAAAAGTCAGCAGCTACACTTTTTGTAACTGCTGACTTTTAAAAGGGTGGAACTCCGCTTTAAGTCAAATCTACCCTGACACAGATCCAATCAACAGCCTCAGAGCTATTGATTGGAGCAGTGTGCTGGAAGTTTGGGGGTAACAGGTAAAGAAGATTCAATTGGGCTTTAAAGTGATTATAAAGGCAGAGTTTTTTTTAAAAACTAAAATAAATAAGCTGTTAAACTTACCTGCTCTGTGCAATGGTATGTCGCCATGGCCCCGGTCTCTAGAGGCCTGATGGTGACCTCCAATTGAGCTGGGCGCCAGACACTTTGATAATGCAGAACAAAAGATATTCATTTTTTCTTAAAGAACTGGGAGAGAGGGTTAGAGCCAGGACACCCTTTAGGTGGGTGCAAAAGCACTTAGCAGATTCCTGAGATTCACAAAAATAGGACAATAAGATTGTTGTATAGTCCCACAGGCCTTCTCACTGAACTGTGCCTGATGAGAACTATTTCCTTTGGTATTGAACTTGTACTTTGGACATCAACACAGATCGGTACACACACCAAACTTGGTTTCCCCGTTGTGTGGACCTGGCCTCCATCTCACAGCCTCCCACTGCAGCTTCATGAACTTAAACTCACAGTCTCTTAACAAGACTCCTTGGACTCCCACTGCCACTGGGTTCCTTGAACTTCACACGGCCAACTGCTGTACCTTCCAAGCATCCCCACGCTGACCTGCTGGGTGCCTTACTCGGCTCTTCACCCTAACTGAGGAACTCTCTTGCAAGTGTCTCCCCTTCTATCCTGCTGGGTTCCTAGTTTGACTTCCACTGAGACTTTCCCAACTTCTTCATCGTCCCCCTTTGGTGATAAAGGCTGCTCTGGTACTCTCTCAGAACTCTGGCCTCAGATAAAAGGAGCGTTGTACCTTAAGGGCGACAGTTTCCCCTTTACCTCTCACCCCGGTTCGCACGTTGCCTCTGGTGACAGGAATGGTCCCTTCGCCTCCGACAAAGAGGAGTTCTCCGGCCGGCGGAACCCGTGCAACTTGGTTAGGCTTCCGACATGAAGCCCCAACCCCATGCTGTTGCTGCTTGTCCTGGGTAGGCCTCAGACTACCTAGCAACCAGGCGCTCCCGGATAGGCCCCAGGCATTTGGCCTAGGAACCGGGAGTCTTCAACACACGTCCACCCAAACAGCCGTCCAGGTGGCACAGAACAGCAATCACCTGACTCCTCCCAAATAAATAGGCTCTCCAAGCAGGCTATGGGACCCAAGAAAACCCCTGCCAATTGGCTAGAGCAACCTATCCATTCATATTCCAGGTTAAAATGCACCTTATCTTTCCAATGCCATAAGTGGCAGTGCCACCCAATGGCAGAGGAGAGAGGTGCAAAAAAAAATCAGGAGATCCCCTAACAATTGGCCAGGCTAGTTACCACCTAGCAAACTAGATTTGACAACATCCCTGTTCAAGACCATGGTGCTACAGGTATTGCACAGAGTGGTCCCTTACCTCCTCTTTTGAAGTTCCCCGCCAGAACTGTCCACCCCTCCCTTCCTGCAGCAAGCCATGTACTGAGGGGGAACCCATGCATGTGTGCTCCTAAGCTGGACTGTGTGCATCCGCAGACATGCATAGCTTTGGCCACATCTCCTGCTCTCTCCTCAGAGGTTTTGACTGACAGCAGCAGGAGCCAATGGCTCCCACTGCTGCCCGTGTCTCCTGTGAGACTAGGGAGTGAAGGGAGAAGTGGAGCCCACGCTTGTGACATCACATAGTATGAAATCTGGAAGTGATCTGCATATTGATTTGAGTTTGATTTGTACAGTGCTGCCTATATTTTTATATATGTGTATAGCATTGTTTTTAGTAAATATTGGATACCATTGATTTTACGCTGCTGTGTTCTCATTTTTCCATGGACTCTCCCCCGAGTGGATGCCAATATACTATATATGGTGGATTGAAGTGGCAACATTATATTTCCAGGATTTGAGCCGATCATTTTCAAGCATTATATGACTTCTTACCTAGAGGGTCATACTGTTCCGGTAAGGCCATGTCCCGAGCACTGGTGTGAGAGCATGGAGTGTGTTGTTTTTTTTTCACTGGAGGCGGTTTTTTTACACTATATGAGGACTATTTAATTTTCATGGTGGAGTTCTTTTGTTTGCATGGACATTCTACTATAGACACAGATACTGGACTGAAATTAGTTTTGTGTTGTTTTATTTTATGAGCGCTGCACTTGAGTTTGGGTTTAAGTAAAAGGAGAAGACCTGCAGCCAGAACAGCACTGGATCATGAGAGGAATCGGGTAAGAGTTAAGTGATGGAGGTGAACAAGTAGTAAGGAGTTTTCTACCTTAACCTGTTGCCGACCGCCCGCCATGGCTTGACGGCAGAAACTTGGCTCGTTATCGCAAACAGTGGCTACAAGATCATGCACTGTTAGCGCACGCGCGCGCTCACTGTGTTCTGGGGGGCCAGGGAGCGTGTAGGGTGGACTGACAGAACGGGAGTCCGTGTATGTAAACACGGATCTCTGTTCTGACAGAGGGGGAAGGGATGTGATCGCAGGCTTCCTGTATATGGGAGCCGCGATCACTCTCCTCCCCCAGCCAGCCCCCATACAGTTAGAACATACAGAGGGAACACAGTTAATCCCTTAAAGCGCCCCCTGCAGGTTAACCCCTTCACTGCCAGTGGCATTAACACAGTAATCAGTGCATTTTCATAGCATTGATCGCTGTATAAATGCCAATGGTCCCAAAAAAGTATCAAAATGGTCCAACCTGTCCGCCGCAATATCGCAGTACCACTAAAAATTGCAGATCGCCGCCATTACTAGTAAAAAATAAAGACCCCATGAATGAATTCTCATCATTTGTAAACCAGTCTATAAACACCGATTGTGATTTTTTTTACCAAAAGTGTGAGGAAGAATATAAATTGGCCAAAACCTACGAAAAATATTGTATTTTTTTTTTTTGGATATGTATTATAGCAAAAAGTAAGACATTTTGTTTTTTTTTTTACTTAATTGTCGCTATTCTTTTGTTTATAGCGACGATCAGGAATGACACAGAGGTGATCAAATACCACCAAAAGAAAGCTCTATTTGTGGGGAAAAAAAGGACGCAAATTTTAATTGAGTACAACGTCACACGACTGTGCAATTGTCAGTTAAAGACGCAGTGCTGAATCGCAAAAAGTGCTCTGGTCCTAAAGTGGGAAATCCTTCCGGGGCTGAAGTGGTTATAGGGTAACTCCACTTTTGTGGGGAAAAAAATAGCAAACAAAGAAAAAAATAATATTGTGCATACAATTGCGACACAATCTTTTTCAATCTGCAGCTGCTGTAATGTTATGAAAATCCTAATGGCATGCTGCACACACTGGAAATCGCTCACCTACTGGGAACCACACTGCACTTGTGGTTCACAAGTAGGCTACGATTCTAGAAATGGTGCAGCGTCCTTTTCACTGTGTTGCAGAAGGCACGGCAGCCCATTTAAAAGAATGGGTTGCTGTGTCCATGCAAAACGTGGCTCACAGAGCCACATCAATGTGACCCTAGCCTTATGCTTTCTGAGTCACTCATGGAGATAAAGAAGGCAGATCAGCAACATTAGCTCTTCTGTAGCTCTGTCCTAAGCTGACAATGTTGCTTTTCTATAAGGTAAATGAGCTTTGTTGCCTTGGAATAGAAAATGTGTTACTGGCAGGATCACCAGGTGAAAATAAAAATGAATAAATAAATAAAGCCTGAATAGATAAAAGTCCAGTCCCATTTAAGGACCGGTAGACATCAAATTTTCTTCTTAACCTCCCTGGTGGTATGATTATGTCAGATTTTTGCGTCTCAAAGCGGTACATTTTTTCGCATAGAAATTTGGCGTTTTATATTGTAGGCCTGTAATTCTTAGGAATAACTCACTTAAGGGCCCTTTCACACAGGCTTTTCCATTTCCAGATTCCGTTTGCTCAGCGGGGATCGCTCCATTGATCCCCACTTAGCTGATGTATGACAGTTTGTCTCTGCTCACTGAGCAGAGATGGAACTGTCAGAACCCCGCTCTGCTCTATGGAGATCAAATGACAACGGACCGCCTGTCCGTTTTCATTCGATCCACTTCGATCCGATTCTACAGATGGATGGAAAATAGGTTTCCATCCGTCTGGATTTCATGGGCAGGATCGGATCGGAGAGCGGCGGATGTCAGCGGACATGTTACAATGAACACTAGAACAATTTCCAAAATTTTGACAAAACTGAATTTTATAGAACATTTGTTTAGCTCCATTACATGAAAAGTAAGGTTTATAATATAAATTAGATTACAAAATCCTCAGTTTTACTCAAATTAGTTGATGCAAAAATGAATACACCCCACAACAAAAATGACTACATCTGGTATTTTGTATGACCTCCATGACCTCCAAGGACAGCACCAAGTCTTCTAGGCATGGAATGAACAAGTTGGCGACATATTGCAAAATCTGTCTTTTTTCCATTGTTCCAAAGAACAACCTCTTTTAGAGCCTGGATGCTGGATGAAGAGTGATGCCCAACTTGTCTCTTCAGAATTCCCCATAGGTGTTCAATTGGTTTCAGATCAGGAGACATACTTGGCCACTGTATCACTTTCACCCTGTTCTTCAGAAATGCAACAGTGGGCTTAGATGTGTGTTTTGGATCATTGCCATGTTGGAAAAGTGCACGACGACCAAGAGCATGAAGTGATGGTAGCATCTTCTCTTTCAATGTACAGTATCTTACAAAAGTGAGTACGCCTCTCACTTTTTTGTAAATATTTTATTATATCTTTTTTTGTGTCAAAACTGAAATTACACTTTGCTACAATGTAAAGTAGTGAGTGTACAGCTTGTATAGCAATGTACATTTGCTGTCCCCTAAAAACAGCTCAACACACAGCCATTAATGTCTAAACCACTGGCAACAAAAGTGAGTACACCCCTAAGTGAAATTGTCCAAATTGGGCCCAATTAGCCATGTTCCCTCCCAGTGTCATTTGACTTGTTAGTGTTACAATTTCTCAGGTGTGAATGGGGGAACAGATGTGTTAAATTTTGTGTTATCGCTCTCACTCTCTCATACTGGTCACTGGAAATTCAACATGGCACCTCATGGAAAAGAACTCTGAGGATCTGAAAAAAATAATTGTTGCTCTACATAAAGATGGCCTGGGCTATAAGAAGATCACCAAGACCCTGAAACTGAGCTGCAGCACGGTGGCCAAGACCATACAGCAGTTTAACAGGACAGGTTCTACTCAGAACTGGCCTCGCCATGGTTGACCAAAGAAGTTGAGTGCAGGTGCTCAGCATCATATCCAATGGTCATCTTTGGGAAATAGACATATGAGTGCTGCCAGCATTGCTGCAGAGGTGGAAGAGGTGGGGGGTCAGCCTGTCAGTGCTCAGACCATATGCTGCACACTGCATCAAATTGGTCTGCATGGCTGTCATCCCAGAAGGAAGCCTCTTCTAAAGATGATGCACAAAAAAGCCCACAAACAGTTTGCTGAAGACAAGCAGACTAAGGACATGGATTACTGGAGCCATGTCCCGTGGTCTGATGAGACCAAGATAAACTTATTTGGTTCAGATGGTGTCAAGCATGTGTGGATGCAACCAAGTGAGGAGTACAAAGACAAGTGTGTCTTGCCTACAGTCAAGCATGGTGGTGGGAGTGTCATGGTCTGGGGCTGCATGAGTGCTGCCAGCACTGGGGAGCTACAGTTCATTGAGGGAACCATGAATGCCAACATGTACTTTGACATACTGAAGCAGAGCATGACCCCCTCCCTTTGGAGACTGGGCTGCAGGGCAGTATTCCAACATGATAACAACCCCCAAACACACCTCCAAGATAGCCACTGCCTTGCTAAAGAAGCTGAGGGTAAAGGTGATGGACTGGCCAAGCATGTCTACAGACCTAAACCCTATTGAACATCTGTGGGGCATCCTCAAACAGAAGGAGCACAAGGTCTCTAACATCCACCAGCTCCATAATGTTGTCATGGAGGAGTGGAAGAGGACTCCAGTGGCAACCTGTGAAGCTCTGGTGAACTCAAGAGGGTTAAGGCAGTGCTGGAAAATAATGGTGGCCACACAATATATTGACACTTTGGGCCCAATTTGGACAATTTCACTTAGGGGTGTACGCACTTTTATTGCCAGCGGTTTAGACATTAATGGCTGCGTGTTGAGTTATTTTGAGGGAACAGCAAATTTACACGGTTATACAAGCTGTACACTCTCACTACTTTACATTGTAGCAAAGTATCATTTCTTCAGTGTTGTCACATGAAAGATATAATAAAATATTTACAAAACTGTGGGGGTGTACTCACTTTTGTGACATACTGTAGAGCAGTTGGTATGGGCCGAACACCCCCCGGTTCGGTTCGCACCAGAAGTTGCGAACAGGCTAAAAATTTGTGCGTATACACGAACACCGTTAAAATCAATGGGACTCAAACACGAAAAATCAAAAGTGCTCATTTTAAAGGCTTATATGCGAGTTATTGCCCTAAAAAGTATATGGGGACCTGGGTCCTGCTCTAGGGGACATGTATCAATGCAAAAAAGTTTTTAAATCGATTGTTTTTTCAGGAGCAGTGATTTTAATAATCCTTAAAGTGAAACAATAAAAATGAAATATTCCGTTAAATATGCCTGGGGGGGGGGGGGTTAAAATTGCCACAAGCACATATGCGTGTTTAAAAATCGGACAAGCGTTGAAGACCACGCTTGGCTTGGCCCCCCACAAGCCGGGTATGGTTGACGAGATGTCATACAGTGTTTTCACTCATGTGGGGGTGTCAAAACATTTATAAAATA
>BLSH010276280.1:160175-173945 GCA_018402905.1 Glandirana rugosa | reverse complement strand
TCCACAGCTTAAACAACCTGCCCCTACCTACACAACTGTCACCTCTTCACATATTCACACACACACCAATTTAGAGCTCTCACCTCTTCATAAATTCAGCACCCCCCCCCCTTTATACAGCTCACATCTCTTTTCAAATCCAGCAATCTTCCCCTTCCCAATTTTTCCTTTATTGCTCACTGTTCTAATCTCAAATCCTCCCACCCCCAGATAGCACCTAGTACACCTCCAGATGATTGTCTGCAAAAGCGCCCCTCACCCACACACTTCACATGGAGCTGCTGAGCAGCAAAGGAGGGTGGAGAGGAACCCAGAGAGATGCTCAGCAGCCACCACTCCCTGTCACAGCCACTCTGACAGAAAAGGAATTGCGGCTCTCTTTCTCGGCTCCAGCACATGCAGCCAACAGCTCTCCCTTGTCAGACTCAGTGTGGCTGCTTGTAATTACCAGAGAGCAAGAAGGGGATGGGAATCGGCTGCACTCTCTCTGCCCAGCACTAAAGACAGCCCTGGAGAGAAGACTAGGGAGCACTCTGGCACATTGGCGCCCCCCTCTGCGGCGCTTGGGTGCAGTGCACCCCGCGCACCTGCCTAGGATCGGCCCTGAGTGTCACTGCCGCTGCTCAGCATCCCTGTGGCTTCCTTAAATGGTGACAGGACAGTGCATGCATCCATGATCAGTAGCCAATGACATGGCGAAAAGAAGCCACGCTCCCCTGAGCCTGTCCTGGTGCCATGCTCACAGAGGTACTCATTGATGGCCCTCTGCTGTGCGTGCAGCTGCTGCAGCATTGCCAATGTTGAATTCCACCTGGTGGGCATGTCACAAATGAGGCGGTTGGTGGGCAGGTTGAATTCCCACGGAATGTCAGCCAGCTAGGCACTGGCATTGTATGAACGCAGGAAATGACCACAGACTTTTCTGGCCTTGCCCGGATATCTGGTAAGCCTGGGTACCTGGTGAAGAAACGCTGCACCGCCAATTCCAAATTGTGCCAAGCATGGAACATGTGTCAAGTGTCCCTGTCAGAGGGCAGAGAAAAGGTTGGTGCCATTGTTGCCTACAACCATTCCTGGCTCAAGCTGCCGTGGCATCAACCACCTCTGAGCCTGCCCCCACAGAGCTGACAGAATCTCTGCCCAGGTGTGGCTCCTGTCCCCAAGACAGACTAACACAAGCACTGCATGGCGTCTTTTAGCCTGACTGCTTGCATAGCCCCTTGAATGCTTAGGGAGCACTGCAGGTTCAGAGGATGATTCTGCAGAAAATGCCACAGACCCCAGAGGTAGAAGAAGAGGAGAGGTGGAGGAGGCGGATGTGGCAAAACCACCACCAGCTTTTTGGAGGCGTGGTTGTGGAACTAGCTCCAACACTAAACACTGTTCTGCATCCTTCCCAGCTGCCAGCAGAGTTACCCAGTGCGCTGTGAAGGAAAGGTAATGTCCCTTATCGTGCCTGCTGGACCATGAGTCAGCAGTAATATGAACCCTGCTGCTGACCCCCCTTTCCAACAAGGCCAAAACATTGCCCTCCACATGACGGTAGAGAGCTGGAATGGCCTTACATGAAAAGAAATTTCTTTTGGGAACCTGCCACTGTGGGACAGCACATTCCACAAATTCACGAAAGGGGGCAGAGTCTAACAGCTGAAAAGGTAGCAGATGGAGTGCTAGCAATTTGGCCAAGCTAGCATTAAGATGCTGAGCATGTGGATAGCTGGGACAGTATTTTTTATACGGTTCAGCAACTGGGGTAGGGATATTTGCCTGCTGAATTCATCTGGTGGTGTAATGTTAGCAGATTGGCTGCAAGTACTTGTGGCACGCATTGCTAGACCTTCATTCCTCTCAGTGCAGGTTTTGGAGAGGACTGGAGGTATATAAAGGGTTGAGATCCCAGATGAGGAGCAAGGAGAAGTCCGCCTTGTTTTCTGGTGTGGGTTTTTCAGGTGCTGTTGCCTACGGACTGCATGGCTGGTCATCATATGTCTTGTCAAGACAGTAGCTGGAGTTCTGGCCGTGCTTGACCCGCTTCAGACATAGATTGCAAATGGCAACGGGGCGATCTACTGCACATGTGTTGAAAAATGCGCACACCAAAGAACTTTTGAAAGTCAGCAGGGAGCCAGCAGCGCCCTGCACCTGTGGAGCTCTGTGGTCTAATGCAATTGGGTTAGCACCCTTAAGTTGGCCCCTGGAGGACATTCAGCCTCATTGGAGTTGTGCCTCCTCCTCCTCCTCGCTTTCCTCCTCTCTTCTCTCAGGCACCCAAGTACAGTCCGTGTCCTCATTATCCCCTCCCTCCTCTTCACTGGAGCAAACTTGGCAGTATGCTGCAGATGGGGAAACATGACTGCTAGTTTCTTGTCCTTCTGTGGCACCCCGTCTCTAGGCTCATGTTACTCCCTTCCTCAACCTGGGAACCAACATCGGAGCCTTCAAATTGCTGAACATCCTAAATCAGCATGTAACTGACACTATGGTCGAATAATTCTGGTGACTCCTCCGTGCATGATGGTGGGGCTACAGAAGGAGTGACTGTGGACAAGAATCCAGTGGAATAGGCCACTTTGCGAGCTGTGTTGGAAGGCAAACTTGTATGAGCCTGGGTGACAGAGGATGAGGAGGATGAGGACGGGTTAGTTATCCACTCCACCCACTCTTCTGCATGTTGTGGTTCAATAGGTCAGCCAACAGCAGAAAAAAAGGACAAGCGTGACCCGCCTGCAGAGGATGCACCATGTCCGCCACCACCACTTTTCACTGAAGACACAGAGGCTGCTTGCCCTCTTTTAGTGGCCTGGGAGCATCTGCCTCTCCTTTGTGGCCTTCCTGACAAGATGGGGATTTTTTTTAACACCGCACTACACTGTATTATATACCGTACACCCCCGAATGCACTGATATATAGTGTACACTCAATACGCTGTGCGTGTGTGTATATATATATATATATATATACTAGACTGTATATATTTTAAGGCACCATGTCTAGTAGTGTAGTATATACTGTACACCCCTGAATGCACTGATATATAGTGTACACTCCTAACGCTGTGTGTATATATATATATTTCACTGCCTGAATGGATGCTATATACTATACAAAGAATTAGCTGTATATAGTCTACACTAAAGGCATTGCATTATATATATATATTATATATATACACAAGGAAGGTATATATATATATATATATTCTTGCACTGCCCTCACTAACTGACTGTATATGGATTGCCCTATCTATCTATCTATTTAGTATATATTTTAACTCTACACTAAACTGCCTGTACTAACTGACTGTTTACAGATCACCCTATCTATCTATCTAGTATATATTTCACTAAACTGCCTGTACTAACTGACTGTATATAGATTGCCCTATCTATCTATCTATCTATCTATCTTGTTTTTTCACAATGCACAGCTAGCTACACTGAACTGCCTGCACTTCGCTACCTAAGCTCACTATCTGCACGTTTAACAAACTACATAGAACTGCTGTACAAGCGGCTTTATATAGTGTGGGCCGTGGATTGAGGCTGCAGAGCAGTGATTCGCTAAAGGCACCCTGCCTTTAGCCAATCATATCTCTCACAGCAGAGTGCTCTGTGATTGGTCAAAGCATGCAGGTCATGTGCATGCTTTGGCCAATCAGCGGGCAGCATTTCCCCGCCATTGGAATGCATTATTGGGCCCTTGAAGTTCCCACGCATGCCCCATAATGTTCAGGATGCACCGAACAGGCGAACCCCCAATGTTCAAGTCGAACATGCGTTTGACTTGAACCGGGGGGGCCCATACCTATAGAGCAGTACATCTGTGAATTCATGATACCATTAATTTGCAGCTCGCCGACACCAGCAGCACTCATGCAGCCCCACAGAAGGACACTGCCACCACCATGTTTCACTGTAAGCACCATGCATTTTCTTTGTACTCCTCACCATTGCAACTCCATACAGTTTTGAAGCCCTTTGTTCCAAAATCATTTAGCTTGGTGTCATCACTCCAGAGTACAGAGTCTCAGTAGTATTTTTCTTTTTCAGCATGGGCCCTGGCAAATTGAAGATGGGCTTTTTTGTGAATGGGCTTTAGGAGAGGCTTGCTTTGTGGACAACACCAATGCATGCCATTCCTCTTCATCTCCTCTACTTCTTTAGCTGACTACAGTGAAGTTGCAAGGCGATTTTCTTTAACCCTTCTTATCAGAAGATGCTCATGTCGAGGTGTTAACTACCATGGACAGCCTGTACGTCTCCGTGAGATGGTTGCAGTTACATCTTTGTATCACTTTTGCTATAGTATTCTGACTGATAAGTAAAGCTTTGCTGATCTTCTCGTAAAGAAATGATTTTCTTTCTCAGGTCTTCCATGTCGTGCCATTGCTGATAGCCTGAAATGGGAAAGGGTTTTCTTTGTTAAATAACGCCCTGCTGGACACCTGTTTAATGAGTAATTAGACTCACCTGTAGTTGAAGTCTAAAATTTGTTTTGCGTCTAAGACTTTCATTGGGGTATATTCATTTTTGCAACATGGTCTACAATGAATTTGTTAGGAAAAATAATTTTTGGGTGTGCACATTAACAAATATTGGTTGCAATCAATGGCCCGCATTTGTGGGAGTATTTTGTAGTATAGTGTCCCATAGAAAATGTTGATTCTGAAAGGAAAGTTAGGGTTTTCTGACAAATCTGTTGGGGTGTGCTCATTTATGCGCAGTACTGTATACACAGTGTATATATATATATATATTTGTGTATATATATATATATATATATATATATATATATATATATATATATATATATGTGTGTGTGTATATATATATATATATATATGTATATATATATATATACTGTGTATATGTATATGCACTATATTACCAAAAGTAATGGGACACCTACCTTTACAAGCACATGAACTTTAATGAAATCCCAGTCTTAATCCGTAGGGTTCAATATTAAGTTTAGGAGTGTGTCTATGGGAATGTTTGACCATTCTTTGCAGTCAGGTTGGAACAGGAAGAGGCTATCCCCAAACAGTGTTTGGAGCATGAAATTGTCCAAAATGTCTTGGTATGCTGACGCCTTAAGTGTTTCCTTCACTGGAACTAAGGGGCCAAGCCCAACCCCTGAAAAACAACCCCAGACCATAATACCCCCTCCACCAAATGATTTGGACCAGTGCACAAACCAAGGTCCATAAAGACATGGATGAGCAAGCTTGGGGTGGAGGAGCTTGACTGGCCTGCACAGATTCTTGACCTCAACCCAATAGAACACCTTTGGGCTGAATTAGAGCAGAGACTGTGAGCCAGGCCTTCTCATCCACATCAGTGCCTGACCTCACAAATGTGCTTCTGGAAGAATGGTCAAAAATTCTCATAGACATGCTCCTAAACCTTGTGGACAGCCTTCCCAGCCCAGAAGAGTTGAAGCTGTTATAGCTGAAAAGGGTGGTCCAACTCAATATTGAACCCTATGGACTAAAGCCTTGTACACACGGTTCGACAGTCATATGCAAATGGTCGCACAACCGCTCGTTGTATGATCATCCAACCGTTAGTACGCGCTATTAGAACAGCCTACGTACGAGGGTCGTACAACAGAAGTTGTATGAGCAAACTGTAAAACTTTGGTAGTATCAACAAGCGGTCGTACGACTGTTGTATCATGTGTAAAACCTGCCATGAGAAACATGAAGGCTGACATTGTTGACCATATAGGGCTGTTCATATGTCCATGTATATGTGTAACCATTTGGATGTGCAGTTAGAGGCATTCATCTACGGTGTCTGTCAGCTTACCATTACTTTGTACAAGCTACAGAACAATTGAACAGATTGGTAAAACAATTGGTAGACAGTTGTCATCCAATACCAGTATGTGCCTGAAAAAGGACCACCAACCTGACAGGATAACCAGCTATCTTATTGAAAGTTTCAGGTTCAAAAGGATAGAAAACAATTTTTGAAATAAGAAAATTCTGTTGAGCCTGGTCCGATCTATCTAGAAGTACATTTTATTTATTCTCTTGGATTACTCTTTTTTGAGATGGAACTCAGTTAGCTTATGGTTTTAAGCAAATTTAAACCAAACCATGAAAATGATGGGAAGCAGATATAAACCAGGTTGCTTATCCGTAGTTAAGTATAATGTCACAGTAACAGACAGAATATTCATTCTCATCTAACATAATCATCTAAACATAAGCTTTCGAGGGAAGCCTGGCATGCTCACAGGGCACATTTTTTTCATTAATTCATGTTCTTCTGTAACAATCTACTTCCCACTGATAAGCTGAGATCCATTGTAGCAACAATGTGTGCATAGTGCAAGAGGGCAAGTTATGATTTCTCCTTTTATTTAATAACACTCCGAAGCATCCTAGCAACCCATGCCGGCTTGTTATTCTACCGGGCTCCTGAAAAAGCTATTAAGGTGGTTTTTGGTCTGATGATATTTGCTTTAAGAGATATTTCCTAGATAAAGAGATGCTTGAGATTTTGTTCTTTCTGAAAAATCAAGCAATAATATTTGATAAATAATACCTTGTGGTTATACAGAGATTTGTGTAGTGCAAGGACTAACATAGCTACAAGCATAATACAGATAAGAAAGTCCTGTTTGCGACATTTGGGTGTGTTGACCTGCATTTTGCCATTCAACTCAATTGAATGAAATCCTTAAAGCAGAATTCTATGATTTTTTTTGGCATAGTTACATACAGTATCTCGCAAAAGTAAGTACACCCCTTTTAATTTATCTTTTGATGTGACAACATGGAAGAAATGACACTTTGCTACAATGTAAAGTAGTGAGTGTACAGCTTGTATAACAGTGTAAATTTGCTGTCCCCCCAAAATAACTCAACACACAGCCATTAATGTCTAAACCCCTGGCAACAAAAGTGAGTACACCCCTAAGTGAAAATGTCCAAATTGGGCCCAATTAGCCATTTTCCCTCCACAGTGTCTTGTGACTCGTTAGTGTTACAGGTCTCAGGTGTGAATGAGGAGCAGGTGTGTTAAATTTGGTGTTGTCGCTCTCACTCTCTCACACTGGTCACTGGAAGTTCAACATGGTACCTCATGGCAAAGAACTCTCTGTGGATCTGAAAAAAAGAATCGTTGCTCTACATAAAGATGGCCTCGGCTATAAGAAGATCACTAAGACCCTGAAACAGAGCTGCTGCACGGTGACCAAGACCATACAACGGTTTCGGGTTCCACTCAGAACAGGCCTTGTTGAGTGTACATGCTCAGCGTCATAGCCAGAGGTTGTCTTTGGGAAATAGACATATGAGTGCTGCCAGCATTGCTGCAGAGGTTGAAGGGGTGGGGAGTCAGCCTGTCAGTGCTCAGACCATACGCCGCACACTGCATCAAATTGGTCTGCATGGTTGTCGCCCCAGAAGGAAGCCTCTTCTAAAGATGATGCACAAGAAAGCCCGCAAACAGTTTGCTGAATACAGGCAGACTAAGGTCATGGATTACTAGAACCATGTCTTGTAGCCTGATGAGACCAAGATAAACCTATTTGGTTCAGATGGTGTCAAGCGTGTGTGACGGCAACCAGGTGAGAAGTACAAAGACAAGTGTGTCTTCCCTACAGTCAAGCATGGCGGTGGGAGTGTCATGGTCCGGGGCTGCATGAGTGCTGCCGGCACTGGGGAGCTTCAGTTCATTGAGGGAACCAAGAATGCCAACATGTACTGTGACATACTGAAGCAGAGCATTACCCACTCCCTTCGGAGACGGGGCAGTATTCCAACATGATAACGACCCCAAACACACCTCCAAGATGACCACTGCCTTGCTAAAGAAGCTAAGGGTAAAGGTAATGGATTGACCAAGCATGTCTCCAGGCCTAAACCCTATTGAGCATCTGTGGGGCATCCTCAAACGGAAGGTGGAGGAACGCAAGGTCTCTAATATCCACCAGCCCTGTGATGTCATCATGGAGGAGTGGAAGAGGACTCCAGTGCCAACCTGTGAAGCTCTTGTGAACTCCATGCCCAAGAGGATTAAGGCAGTGCTGGAAAACAATGGTGACCACACAAAATATTGACACTTTGGGCCCAATTTGGACATTTTCACTTGGGGTGTACTCGCTTTTTTTGCCAGGGGTTTAAACATTAATGGCTGTGTGTTGAGTTATTTTGAGGGGACAGAAAATTTACACTGTTATACAAGCTGTACACTCAGTACTTTACTTTGTAGCAAAGTGTTATTTCTTCAGTGTTGTCACATGAAAAGGTATAATAAAATATTTACAAAAATGTGAGGGGTGTACTCACTTTTGTGGGATACTGTAGGTTAGAGTTGGACTAATGCAAGTATGCATATTCCATACCTGGGGTAGCACAGTGACTAAGTGGTTAGAACTTCCGCCTAGCAGCACTAGGGTCATTGGTTCAAATCTCAAACATGGCACTACCTGCCTGGAGTTTGCATGTTCTCCCTCTGCCTGCATAGGTTTTCTCTGGGTACTCCGGTTTCTTCCCACACTCCAAAGACATGCTGGTGGGCTAATTGGCTCCTATCTAAATTGGCCCTAGTATGAATGAGAGTAAAGACCCGTACACACAATGCAAATTTCGAACGGGAATTTTTGTACGACGACCAATCGTCCGAAATTCTTGCCATTAGTATGCTCCTTTCGACGATTTTCTGATGACATCAAGTCAACGTCTGATTTTTGTATCATTAGTACGGTTTTCGTACGAAAGAAATCATACGATCAAGACTATGCATGCTCAGAAACGAAAAAATATAAACAAAACTAATGAACACATTACGTCACTTCTGGTGTTGCATTCGGTGGTATGAACATTTTCGTATTGTTAGTACGCTCTTCACTTTTGACATGAGACAAGAATCCAACAAAAAACAGACGTTCTGTCACCTGAAAATCTAAGCGTGTGTACGAGGCTTTAGGGGGCTTAGATTGTAAGCTTCTTGAGGGCAGGAACTGATATGAATGTACAATATATGTATAAAGCACTGTATAAATTAACAGTGCTATATAAGTACCTATAATAAATAAATCTTCTATACCTGGACGATCCCTGTGGAAGCAGAGAATCACTGTAGTACCTGCCGCTACTACATTGATCCTTGCTGTCCTCTGGGTCATGTGCTGAGTGACTGTCAAGCAGCATCTTGGAACGGGAACTAGAGGGCAGCGAGGATCAATTCCCTATTTTCACAGGGATTAGTGAGGTATTGAATATGTATACTTACAATTGTCCAAGCTTGACCAGCATAACTATTCTGAAAAAAAATCCTGGAATTCAGTTTTAAAGAAAGTTTTCACAAAATTGCTCTGCTCTGGGCGGGTTTGTTTAAGACCTATATACCGCACCAGATCGTAGGCCCAGGAGCGGCCTGGTGAGGCCTAAAATGGATGCCATCTTAGTAGGCCGCACTCCTCCCATCCTATCCTCCCACACAGCAGCAAAGGCATACCTGGGGGCTACGGGGGTAGGCACTACAACACTCAGCCACACCTCCAATAAAGCCAAAGAGGACTGTAAAGCCCCCCTGACACAGCTGGACTATTCTGAGCCCAGGGACGGCAGCCATATTGCTCCACCACACTCACATCTGTGAATCTAGCGCACATCAAACTTCTGCTGAGGTGTTTTTGATATAAGTGCTTGTGAGGACTTGTACACACAGGGTGGATTAAACCATCACCTAAGATGATACATGTCCAATAAGTGAGCATCAGGATCATCCCCGCTCTCCATTACCCCTATTCAGCTACAATTGCATTAACAACACTGGGGGTAAGCACAATTATCCATTGGAATATAGGGACATCTCATGGTGAAAATTGGGTGGCAAAAATCCACCCCCCCCCCCCCCACACCGTATCGCAGGTCACAGGTTGTTACTACAATGGAGAAATTTCTGAGCAGGCCTTCATCCCCAGCCTCAAGCACACAGGGCGACCTGACTGAACATGTGGGTGACTTTTTAGAACAGGCTTCTTATGCTACCAGGTTGCAGGCACCCAAGCCACCCTGACCCCCCCACCCACTGCTCTAACTCCTGGACAAGAAATTACAAACTCTGTTGCAGCAAATAACACTTACTATCTCCCAGGCTGTTGGGAAAATAACACAAGAACTGCGTAGGGAAATAGACCACCTTGGTGAGCGTACATATACTTTGGAGACTAAAATGGACGATGTAATCCAATATGTTCATGTTCTTGAGGAAGAAACTGCTGCTCTTAAACACACAGTCCCCCAAATACGGCTCCAGCAGGAGGACCTGGAGAACATAGAATGTCGTCAAAATTTCCATATCCGGGGGGCTCCTGAAACTGTGTCTGACAATAACCTGCGTACCTACCTGCTAGGGCTGTTTAACACTCTGGCACCTGATATTGCAGGTATAGCCTGGCAACTGGATAGGGCATACCACTCTTTAGCCCCCAAACCACCCGCAGGGGCCACACCAAGAGACATAATAGTCAGTTTCCAGTATTATGACAGCAAAGAAGCCCTAAACCTGGCTACCCGGAACAGGTCTCATTTGGATTACAAGGGAGATAGGATCCAGATCTTCAGTGACCTTTCACCCATCACTTTAGCAAAGAGATGCGGTCTTAAGCTGATCACGGCTCATCTGCAAACCCACCGGGTGGCCTACTACTGGGGGTTTCCCTTCCACTTGGTGGTAACAACAAATGGCACTCAACACATCTTACGTGATATTTATGAGGGAGAGGCTTTCCTTAAGGGACTGGGTCTCCCTCCACTACCAGAGGAGGACTACCCACCATTGCCTACCATTCCACCCCCACCAACTATCCCACCCTGGATCTAGACCCAGGCTAAAGGAAAATCAAAGAAATCTCACAGCACTCCCCAACGCCAATGGTCTACCGGGCAACCTCCTTGATCGACTTGGTGGACCGGGCTGAATGCTCTTTTTCTCTTCTCATGGTCTAAGTTAATATTTCAAATCTTTCTTATATGTTTGCTTCTTGTTTAACAGACTATGGGATGCGGGTCCATTTCCTGGGTGAAGAATCATAATTCCCATGAAGATGAGCGAGGGAGAAGAAGAAAGGAAGAATATCCCCTGTTTAATAATTACTAGAGGTAACCCCTGTTTTTTTCTCCTTTTTACCTTCACCATGACCTGTCCAGTTTTAGTTTCCGTTTTGCCAATTGGAACACTTTATTGACATCACAGCGCTATCAGTAATAGAGGGGGGAGGAAGATCCTACCCGCTGTCTAGGATAGTCTTTATGTTCCCCCTTCTAGCCCGAGACTATGGTCCCGGCACCCTGAGACACTAATGGCTCGTACACACGGGACGACGATCGCGCGTACGACCGTGTTGAATCGTACGTTGACGGTCGTATGTAGCCTACTGACATGCACACGACAGTCGTGTGTGCAACGTACGACTGGTCGAACGTGATGACGAGAATGAGCGTATAATGAGGAAGTAGCGTCACCTTTTGGGCTCCTTCATCTAATTTCATGTTAGTTGAAGTGGACTTGGCGCATGCGTGTTTAGCACAATACAACTTTGTTGAACACAGCTGCTCTACACACGACTCAACGGTCGTATGCGAGCTTGTTGACACGACCAAGTTTTCTAGTCTGCACATACAACTCCCACGAACGACCGTCGTATGTTCAACTGTTGAAAGCACGGCCACAGACGATCGATTCTGCATACAACGGTCGTGAGTACGACATGTTGAACACGATCGTCGTCCCGTGTGTACGAGGCTTTAGGTGTCCCAGGCCTACTACTAATGTTTTTTTCTTTCTTTCAGGCCTATTGCTGAGTTCTGTGATGCTACGCTTATCAAAACTGTTTGCTTATATATGCGATTTACCTTTTTTTCAGCTACAGATATTAAACTTGATAGCTTTGAGAGACTTAGGGCTGCCCAGGCTCAAGATCAGACTGATATCCCTGTTCTATCAAAACTATCACGAGCGACTTAACGGACCGCAAACATGGCGCTAAGAGTGATGACCTTAAATGTAAAGGGTTTAAACTCCATAAAGAAAAGATGGATAGCCTTGAAAGAATTTAAAAACTCTGGAGCTGATGTGATCATGGTCGAAGAGACCCACATTCGTTCAGGGGGATCCTTTAAATTCGCCTCAAAATATTATCCAACCTCATTTATTGCCTCTGACTCTACAGGCAAAGCTGGGGTGGCTATTCTGATCAGGTGATCTTGCCCTCTTAGGGTGAAGTCATCCCGACTGGATCCCCATGGACGATATGTGGTTCTTGCTTGTAAACATTTGACCTCCCCAGTAATTCTTATGAATGTGTATGCCCCAAACAAGGGCCAGATAGGGCTTCTGGGCTGAGCCTTGGAAACCCTACAGGGAGTAGCACAGACTCTCACCATCGTAGGGGGTAGTGCACTCGGTCACCAAAGATAGACTGACTTTGTTTAACCCTAATACTTCTCACCAAGTGCAGGCTTTGTCCACATCTTTCCGAAAACTTCTCAGATCGTACTGCCTTCTAGATACTTGGTGGATAAAACAACCCGTTGGTAAACAATGCACGTTCTACTCCCATGTTCATAAAATGTTTTCTAGGTTGGATCACTTCCTGATCTCTGCTCCTCTTCTAACTAGAGTGGTTTCAGCAGAAATGGGACCAATCACTTGGTCTGACCACTCTCCCGTTTTCTTAGATGTAATCCTACCGGACACACTTGCCTGTCATTGGCGGTTTAACGAATACCTACCCAATCATGAAGAAGCTAAAACTCAGCTTTCCCAAACAATAATAGAATACTTTTAACTCAATCATGGTTCTGTCTCGAAGGGGACGACTTTTTGGGAAGCACATAACATGGTACTTAGAGGCCCATGCATATCCATAGATACCTGTTTAACCACTTCAATACAGGACACTTACACCCCCTTCCTTCCCAGACCAGCTTTCAGTGCTCTCACACTTTAAGTGACAATTACTCAGTCACGATACACTGTACCCAAACAAAATATTTATCTTTTTTTTCTCATAAATAGACCTTTCGTTTGGTGGTATATAATCACTGCTGGGTTTTTTATTTTTTTCAATATAAGCGAAAAAGTAGCAACAGTTTGTATTGAAAAATTTAGCAAAAAAGTTAATTTTCTTCATAAGATTGGGCCATAATGTATACTGCTACATATCTTTGGCAAAAATAACCCAAATTAGTGTATATTATTTATTCTCTGTGAAAGTTATAGGGGTTGATTTACTAAAGATGGAGAGTGCAAAAACCGGTGCAGCTGTGCATGCTAGCCAATCAGCTTCTAACCTCAGCTTGTTCAATCAAGCTTTGACAATAAAACATTGAAGCTGATTGGTTTCTTTGTGGAGCTGCACCAAATTTAGCACTTTCAAGATTTAGTAAATCAACCTCATAGAGTTTACAAGCTATGGTGCAACTCATTGAAAATTGATCACACCTGATGTACTGTTCTCATTTCTTGAGACCCTAACAAGCCAGGAAAGTACAAATACCCCCCAAATTACCCGTTTCTGGAAAGTAGACATTCCAAGGTATTTAATAAGAGGCATGGTTCGTTTTTTGAAATTGTAATTTTTTTCCCACAATTCTTTGCAAAATGAAGAATTTGTTTTTTACACAAAATTGTTATAACAACAAGTTATTTCTCTCACACAGCATATGCATACTTGCAATGACACCCCAAAATACATTCTGCTACTCCTCCTGAGTATGGCGATACCCCATGTGTGAGACCTTTACA